>OW119926.1:6776898-7376898 GCA_933210815.1 Meta bourneti
TCTACTATATACTTCGGACGCAAATATATGCATTTAATTCCTGAATATATTGCAATATGTAAAAGATTGAGACATAAATACGAACAGAAACGAAATTCCGACGAAAAAATGCAGAATTCTAAAAAACGAATGATGTACAGTGTCGAATTTTGACTGCCTGAGTGTATTCTGAAATAGAGCAATTCGAAAAAAGAAATTTGAAAATATTGATAAAGACGATAATGATTTATGAAATTTAGTAATGCTCAAATATGACTGCAACATTTCGCTGTGTTAACTCAAACAGACAAACTCGGGATTCTAAATGAAATTTATAAAATAATAAAACATTAATTCTGGTTTGCCAAATCTAAAATAACAAAATTACGCTTTTATGATTAATGAGTTGAAGTTTTTCGTGTTCCATTACAAAATGTAAATTATGAATAATGAAATATTTTAAATATTCTTTTTTTATCAATCAAATATTCATAATATTCATGTAAAAATATAAAACTCCTCATAGAAATATAATAATAATTAAATCGTATACATCGAGCATCTCGGTATTCCAAATACATGGCCCTTTGTTAAAACGTCAGTCAGTTTCAACTGCTTCAGTTTAAATACTCTAGCAATCAAGTCGTGGCGCTCACTGGGTAATTGACCATTGGTAAGAACCTCAATGATCTCCGTTCAAGTCGGATTGCAGGTGAAGGTGATAAATATGTCTGGTCTCCCGTACGTCATAGCATCTTGCGTGTATTCGCGCATGTGTCTGGGACTCCTGTAAATGTAGCTGGTAGGATGACCAAGGCACCGAGGTTTTCAACGTTCCCGTCATTTCCCACAGCATCTCTCAGGTGAATATATTCGTCAACTCTCAGTTTACGATGGTTTAGACGAATGTAAAGGAGACGCTCACTCTCGACTTTTCTGTACATATCGACGATGAACTGATGAAACAATTGCCTGCAGTTCAATACGTGGTACTGCTCAGTATCTCGAACCATTAATCTGTACGCATATAAATCCATCACTGAAACTTTCTTGCTCGTTGTTTCACCTGTTCTTGGGTTGATCTGCCTCAGATTAAAATGATATCCATCTTCACCATGTGGGGGAATATCACTGGGTACTCCAGAGCATCATAAGATCGATGTGTTTCCGAAATGCGCTGCAATGATTCACCACGTCGTTGAATAACGATATCCCGTTGATGGAACTCATCGTCTGATATAACCACCGCGACTTGATCTGCTTGATGAGAGTTAAAGCGCCGCTCGTGTTCACCTGCTGGTCTTCGGTCTGCTCTTATGACTACTTTATATTCATCTGTTGGCATACGTTCCAATGCTGTTTCAAACGTTTTAATAAGATTATTATGCTCATGAAATATCCTCTGTAAGTTTAACACAATCTGACTTCTTGTTCCCGAGATGTAGGCGCACCTCTGATCAGTTTCCATTTGTTCGTTTTGAATAAAATATAGTTGTAGAAATTTTGGTGGTTGATCTGGCAGCGGAAGCAACGATCCCGCTCTATGGTAAATCTGCCCTTGCACCTAGAATGTCGACGGAAATCCGGGTTGTCCAACAACTCATGAGGCGCCGAATGATGTCATTTGGAAACATGAGTTGTATTTTCTGATGTTACTAAGAAAATGCTTCGACTCTGACGTATCTCCTGATATGTATGTCTAAAGTTCTTGTGGTGGTGGTTCCAGTTGGCAGAGAATATTTTTTCCATTTTTGAAGCAAATACCAGTAGACTCTGATTTAAACTTTTTGGCTTGACCGTAACTACAAACCATTTCAATTTTCCCAATGGTAACTCTTGCATGCAGCGAGTAGTCTTTATGCGAATCGTGTGGAATCCTTCCAATGCTAAGCTAAAATGGTGTGCAGTCCGTGATCGTTTGACACTATCTCTCTTATCCTGTAGTCGGACTTCACGCTGCTGTGCCATCTCTGTTGCTCTAAATATAGTAGCTCTCTCTCTCGCAATCGCAAGTCTTCTATTCCTCTCCTCGGAAGTTTCTTGACTACGCTTATCTTTCATCATCTTAGCCGTTGACTGTCAATGGCCGATCGCCTTCCGCTTCCTTGGAGACATTGCTACAGCAAAGAAATCTGTAAATGAATACAAAAAGGTATTTCATAAATTAAGCAAAAGGCACACTCTCACTGAACAATGAAATCTATTATAGAATACAATAAAAAGCTAAAATTAACGAAGAAACAATTTCAAAATTATGAAGTACTTACATGAGTTTAGAAATATTAATCCAAAATATACACTATCACTGTCGAATAAAGTAGGAAACACTTATACAATCAACTAAAAGAGCGAATTAAAACTGTCAAATTCACTGAAAGATGATAAACTGGAAGACTTACCGAGTTAGCTTCCTTCAAATACGACCAGCTAAGAATCGAGTGGGTGCTGGAATGTTCTCCACCATGAGTCCAATTAAGTTTCCGTTTCCCCAACTTTCTAGAAAGTTTTATAAAAAAAGAAAACATTAATTCTGGTGCTGCCAGATACTGAGTAGCAAAATTACGCTTTTATGATCAATGAGTTTTTCGTTTGTGCTTTTCGGAATAACGGTGCTTGGTTTAGAAATAAATATAATCGGTGTAGACAAATTAAACTGAATAGATAAATTTTTTTCAAAAAGCAGGTCGATTTTACAGAATTTTTCAGAAAGAAAATCACTGCTTTCAACGGAGGATTCACATGTATCTATTCCGGACATTTTAAAATAAGTTACACACCTTACCTAAAAAGCCTCGTGAAACAGAATTCTACAAATCATTACGTATTCAATAAATTATTTAAGGAAAGTTGGTCGAAATATACACCAACTTTCTTTGAAAATAATCCTTGAACTTCTGAAAACCTTTCCTTGAATTTCCTTGCAAACATAAATATTTTAAAATATTCTTTCCCCCTTCATCAATAAAATATCTATAATTTATTTACATCATGGGAAGAACTAAAAAATCAGTTCAAACATAAATACTGTAATTTAATTTGTTTCGGAAAAAACTGTTTTTCGATCAACACTGGAAAAGCAACCATCGCTGCCTAAAGCAATCAATCTATGCTCAATGTTATTTCTATTGCGATTTCGAATAGTTTTTAGCCCCCCAGGGCCAATAGAACGGGGGTTAAGAGTTAGCCTATGCTGACCGCAGTTAAAGTATAAGTGTACCAAATTTGGTGTGGATTGGTCAAACGGTGTAGATTTGTATAGAAAATATACACACACATACCACACATCATATCTATATATATATATATAAATATTATTACTAATTAAATGTTATTTTGATATTTTTGGGATATTTGTTCGGGAGCACCTAGAACCCAAACTCTGATTTTTAAAAAAAAATTTCTAAACCTTCCTAGGGATATACCTAATAATTTCCCAAATTTTCACGGCGATTGGATGTATGGTTTTTTAATCTATCGAGTACAGACAGACACACATTCATTTTTATATAGATAGATATACCTCAGATGGTGTATGGATAAACAATTCTAAAATCCATAAAAAATTCAGCAACCGGAAGACCGTCGTGTACAGAGGGAGCTGGTGCTCGTTAAATCTGTCATGGCCTCAAATGCCCTCACGTTGGCATGGTATGGAAGTTTGGAAAGTGGGGTGCCAGCTCAGGTGTTTTTCTCGTCATCTGACCGTATTTCAAAATTACGAGGTGTCCTTGTATCTTCCCTTTCGGGATTGATCCCGGACCGCTGCCAATAGCCCGTTGTGTTGCTCCAGTGCGACATTAATTAAAATACCTCCCTACCAAATCGTCATCAAAAAGTCGAATCGTATATAAATTTTACTATTTTTTAAATTTGCCAAAACAAAAGTTATGTTTAAACAATGTAACCCAATATGGATTGAAATCAAATTTCAAAAATGTTGTAACGTCTTGGTTCCCGGGTAGCTAGACTAGTTACCATTGAAAGTATCTCTTTCTAGACTAATGTAATTTATTATACAATTTGTACAAAAGTCGGAAAATTGAATGAAGAGTTTATTAATGTTAGTTCATTGGAAGGTCCAAAGTTTTATCGAGGCGCTTAGGGCTGCTGGCGAGCCTCACAATTCACTCGGTGGAGTCTAATGCACGGCTACGGGTGAGCCTTTTCTCAACAAAAATATTCAGATGAGTATAGAGTCCCAAGGCAGGATATCTCAGTCTTTCCAGATAGGATCAGATCAGTCTCCACTACTAGGATGAGCAGTTGCACAGATCTCTAGGAGGCTTCTCCTTCACGGCTACGGTCGAGCCTTTCTCAATAAAATACTCAGGTGAGTATAGAATCCCAAGGTGGGATAAATCAGCCTTATCAGTTCTGGTGAACTTTAGATCTCGGTGAAGTCTCCACTACTAGGGCGAGTAGCGACACGGGTTTCTCGGAGGGGTCTCCTTCACGGCTACGGCGAGCCTTTCTCAGTAAAAACTCTGGCGAGTATAGAATCCCAAGGCGGGATAAATGCGCCGACAGTGAACGGGTGTTCACGTCTCTCTCCAAAACGGTCTCTCTGCTGACCGCCTCTCTCTCTGCTGTTCTCTCCAAGCTCTCTCTTCTGTCTGATCCTCAAAAACTCTATATATATTGGGTGCTTATCGACTCCTTTTCGTTTCGGGTCCGCCTTTTAGTCCGTGCTGGTTGGCTGTTGAAAATTCTCACCATCTTCGGACCTTCCCGAATGGCTCTCTCACGTTGGCATCTCCCCTTGACTTTTACGACAGACTTCGGCGGATTTGAAAGGGGACCATAAAACCCTGTCGGCAATGGTCATCGTAATTCGTCTCCGTCCTCTTTGTCTCGAAATGTCATAGAGAGCGACAGAAAGGTGCCTGCCCTTTGTTTCGAAACCACAACGATTTCCGACCCCTGCTGATTGGCTGTCGTTAAAAAGATGTTTCGAGTGGTCGCTTCGGTGTGGCCTTTTCCTCTCGACACTTGAGTCGGCAAGATTGTCAGACCCCCTATCTCTTCCGGCTGCCGTGGTGGTCGTTTCTTTAGCCGCCGTTACAATGTGCTGCAATTATAAGGAATACTAAGCTATTCTAATACTATCTAATAATATATGTATCTCTCTCTACTATTCTAATACTATCTAATAACATGTATCTAATATTAGTACTATCTAATAACATGTATCTAATATTAATACTATCTAATAACATGTATCTAATATTAATACTATCTAATAATATATATATCTAATATTCTATAATACGATCTATTAATATATGTATCTACTATTCTAATACTATCTAATAATATATGTACCTAATATTCCAATACTATATAAGCTATAAGAAATACTAGTATTCCAATAACTGTATAAACACTATGCCACTTTCTTGAATATTTTGTATAAATTAGGATATAAATTCGTTTATCAAACCATGGATTAAATATATTTATGAACAAAAAAATAAAACTTCGTTAAAAGCAAAAACCTGCCCACTTTAATTAGACATCAATATTCAATTTCTTTTCTAGCAAAAACAAATGTAGTTCTTAGAGGCCCATTTCAAACACCACCATAAAAACAAACATTTTTTAGAACAAATGGGGCTAAACATTTACAAATGGGATGACGCTTCCAGAGTTTTGCTAAGCTTTCCGAGAACTTTAAAAATGAAAATCCGACGGTTTGTTGAAGCCTAGATCCCTAAAAGTTTCTTTTTACTTCAAACAGATACTCCAAGAAATCTTTTTTGGAAAAAGTTTTCGTTTTTCCTCAAAGAACTCCAAAAAATAAAAATCGAGCACGAAGAGTAAAACAAAATCTTTGTAGAATTCAATTTTCGTGACTTAGGTGTTTTTTCCTTTGTTCGTAGAAATATTTTGTCCTATTGCTTTAGTAGCATCTATTCTAGTTCCGCTTCAGTAACATTTTTATGTTCTATGTTTAGAACCTGTATGTTTTAACACGCAATTGCTCCTTGATTACTGTCTTGGCAGTCTGGAAGTCTTATGAGTTAAGGTAAGGCACTTCCACTGAATTTAATGGTATGAATTAAATAACGAACTCTGGAAGTTTAAGTAAGCTTATAGACTTGTAAGATTCCAGATCGGCGTCTAATTCCATTCATAACGGACCATTTTCCATTGTATAGATTCAACATTTGCAATGCAAACATGTATGCTTATGGCCAAGAGGGAAATCCCTGTCATTATGTAATATGTTCCCTCATAATTTACATTCCCTTGCAGATGAAAGCTGCAGTCATGTCTCCAGGAATTGAGGTAACCAAGCGCTCTGGGCCTCTGTTCAACAGCATCCGAATTCAAAAGCCGGTCGGATATGGATGTTTATAGTGGTTCGGAATCCACTTAGAGTTAGATCTCTGTCAAATTTGCACTTGTGTAGCAAAACGAACCAATCATATCTCTAATGGATTTAAGACTTAAAATCTATAATAAAAGAAGGGCTGCAGTAGTCCAGTTAGCCCAGCAACGTATTAGCAACCGGAGGGTTGTGGGTTCGAAATTAGGTCCAGTCACAGACAGTCGCGTACACGGGGGCTGGTGCACGTTAAATCTATCATGTCCTCAAATGTCCTCAGCACGTTAAATCTATCGTGTCCTCAAATGTCCTCATGTTGGCGTGGTGTGGAAGTTTGGTGAGTGGTGTCAGATCAGGTGTTATCGGACCGTCGCCAATGGCCCATTGTGTTGATCCAGTGCGACATTAACTATCTACCTATAAGAGAAAATAATGTTAAGCAGAGTGAAATTTCACCTATTGTAGACTTCGAGGGTTAGAAGTCGTTTCAAAATGTGGACATGAAAATTGATAGATAATGAATTTTCTCTAAAAACGTGGAATACTTCTAAATGAAATCTTCAACATATACCTTTGAATGAAGTATTTTAACAACACACATAAGTCAGAATACAACTTCAAGCAGAGGTTCTGAACAGATATCTTCGACGTAGAGCAGAAACTCGTAAACTGGTATTTATCGCGTGACACTAAATGCTTATATTCATGATTATGAGAAATAAATAGTCGCATTAAACTGTTTCAAATATATAATTCTATCAAAATGTTTATAATTTTTATTTTTTACTTCAGAACTAATAGTTTCCAAACATCAGCAAAAAATGTTTTGTCAGTTAATGAGTTTTCGCTGTAAGGCAACGATATGCATCAGTGAACGATCTCCATTTGCTCTAAAGCACTACTAATTAAATGTTTGTGTTCAATACTCATGTATTGCTACCTGGCACGCGAACTGTTCCCCGACACAGAATCTGGGTGGTTGCTATAGGAACAGGATCCATTCTATCTTGATAGGGGTGACACTGTTGGATGTCTTAATTCTTTTTTGTCCAGTAATGGCGGCGGAAAGAGGGTTTATTTCTTTGATGAGGATATTTCGGGTCAGTTTCGCTAATTACGAGATACCTCGTCGAGAAAACCACCAGGAGGATTACCAAGAACTTGTAAGGATCGCGGTAGCCCCAGTTGGAGGAACGGATTAGCAACCGGAGGTTTGCGAGTTCGAAACTTGGTCCAGCCGAAGACAATCGTGTACGCGGTGGCTAGTACACGTTAAATTGCCGTGGCCTCAAATGTCCTCATGTTGGCGTAGTTTGGAAGTTTGGAGAATGGGGTGCCAGCTCAGGTGTTCTCGTCATCTGACCTTGATTCAGAATTACGAGGTGTTGTCTTGATATCTCTCCCTTCGAGATTGATCCCGGACCGTTGCCAATGGACCGTTGCCAATAGCCCGTTGTGTCTTGCCAGTGCGAAGTTAATTAACTCACCTACTTTCCCTTAGCGATTGTTCCCTGGACCGTCGCCAATAGCCCGCTGTGTCTCACCACTGCGACGTTAATTAACTCACCTACTTTCCCTTAGCGATTGATCCCTGGACCGTTGCCAATAGCCCATTGTGTCTCACCAGTGCGACGTTAATTAACTCACCTACTTTCCCTTAGCGATTGATCCCTGACCGTCGCCAATAGCCCGTTGTGTCTCACCACTGCGACGTTAACTAACTCACCTACTTTCCCTTAGCGATTGATCCCTGACCGTCGCCAATAGCCCATTGTGCCTCACCAGTGCGACGTTAATTAACTCACCTACTTTCCCTTAGCGATTGATCCCTGACCGTCGCCAATAGCCTATTGTGCCTCACCAGTGCGACGTTAACTAACCTACTTTCCCTTAGCTATTGATCCCTGACCGTCGCCAATAGCCCATTGTGTCTCACCAGTGCGACGTTAATTAACTCACCTACTTTCCCTTAGCGATTGATCCCTGACCGTCGCCAATATCCCATTGTGTCTCACCAGTGCGACGTTAATTAACTCACCTACTTTCCCTTAGCGATTGATCCCTGACCGTCGCCAATAGCCCATTGGGCTGCTCTAGGGCGACGTTAAATTACTACCTACAAAGAACTTGACGACATATTCAGTTTTTAAATATTAATGGTGGCTATGTGATAAAGGATGGCGGAGCGACCATCTTTTACCTTTTTCATCCCTCTTCTGTCCTTCCAATCTTTTTTCCCCCACCCCATCTGGAGTCAATGTTTTGACAGGTTATTTTCCTCCAGGGGGCGTGTCGCTACCTACCCGGGCTGTAATGATACGAGGCAAATTAGATGTCATTACCACGATGGAATTGCAGGCACGGGTAACCCTTCCCTCTAATGTCATGCGGGAAAAAACTGCACCTCCCTCGCAACGCAAAGTGGTAGTCTCCGCCACAAGAAGCTCCGTAAGCTTCAGATCCGTTTCCGATACCTCCCCATTCCAATGTCCCTGGGGGCGTTTCGTGAAGAAATTGGATGTCTCGGCCATTTGTCTTCACCCGGATCCGTGTTGGAATACAAAGTATCAAGTCCGTCTGATTTAGATGTTTTCGTGCATACAAATTGGATAATTCTGGGTGCGGGAATCTATTTTGATAGTTTGAGTTGGTAGGGTGAATCGATGTGTCCGGGATTCGAGCGTGGTCACGTATAGAGAAGGAATTGTAATAAGTATATTTTACTAACGTGCATGGCACAGAAATCTACTATTTGTATGTTGGGCCAACCGGAGGCGTCATGGCTTAGTGGATTCGTCCACTGAACTAGCAACCTGCGAGTTGTAGGCGGTGCAGGTTGTATTCCTCCCAGAATATATTTCTCTCTTCAGTGTCAGTACAGCTTTCTTTCTGTGTGTAGGTTCATTACTTGACGTTGTATGTTGTGTTTGGCGCAGCCTGGCCAAATTTAGCCCTTGCGCCATGAAAAAAACAACCACATAAAATCAACCACTATGCGAGTCATTCGCCAATTTATTCATCGTTTAGGTATGATTGATTTGAGCTGGGAAATCACTTAATGTGTATGTATACACTAGAACACATTTGTTTTTAATTTTGACTTTAAAAATCCAGTTTTTTCACAATAGGTCATTGGTTTGTGCTTAAACTCATTTTAGTATGAAAAATTCTGATTAAGCTACTCATTAATTATTTAATTTAGATATAATTAGCTAATTAGCATGTTTTTTGAACAGTGATATCAAATTCTAATGTGTTCAGAAAGACAATTCCTATTGGAAATTATTCCTAATATTATTCTTCATGTTTTGACCTTCCATGAAGTTGCTAGAAGGAATACGTTCTTTTTTACAATTTTTTTCACGAAGGAAGTCTAAAAAATAAAGATTTTTTCAGGAATTTCAACAGTTAAAAATCAACTAAAAATTCATTTCTTAACCAATAACTTCGACTGAGGGTCAAAACATCTATTTTATTACATAGATTATAATGACACAAAAGTAATTATAATAGATCAATTCGTTGTTGAGTTATCACTGTTCGAAAGAAGCATCCTATTGTAAAAACATAGTTGAACTATGTTTTTCGAAATCGATGTTTCGAAGTTTTGGAAACGTTTGTCTGGTGACAGTACCTAACCCAAATCTTTGTAACTTGAAAACTATTTCGAATATTTACAAGATCTTGGTATCGTTTGAAAGCTAAGGGGTTGGACAATATTTTGATTTATTAAAAAATAGATCGATATTTTGGTCAATTTTCGTGATTTCTAGTGTATATACATACACCTTAATATTACTGAAACAACTCCTGATCAACTTACCGTGGTTGAAAATGACGAGATGTCCTTGGATCCTTTAGGATTGATCCCAGACCTTCGCAAACAAATCGATGTATTCTAGTGCGACGTAAATTCAACCACCCACCTACCCTCATAAAATAACTAAATTTGTCCATACTTCTTTTGTCGTTGCTGTTTGGTGAAAACCTTGCCTATGATCAAAATAGAAAATGTAATTCAATTTCTAAAGTATAGTAACATAGCATAAAGTATTACGTGTTAACTTTTGAAAGTTCAGAATAAATATAATTCATATTGGTACCATCACGTTTGTAAAACCGAAAATTCACTTAGCGAGGAAAACAAATGCATAAGTATTGTAAACTTATACCACTTTTTGACTTGAAGACATCACTTTGTCTTATAGACTTTTGTTTTCATTTCATCCTCATCTCGATTCCAAGATTCTAATATTATTTGTCTCGTCATGTATCTTTGGTTTCACATGTTCATTAACATTTTCTGCATGTCCCCAATCACAGTATACCAAAAACATTTCTATTAAATATCTAAATAATTCGGTTTGTTATTTTAATAAATTTTAATACTTGTACCAATCAGTATCAAATACTGAGTCCAATTAGAGCTAAATTAAACCAGACGTCTTTAGATGTATAACATTGCTTATGCACTTCACGTCCAAAAGCAATTATAATGTCTACGTCACAGCTATTTCTGACGCACGGGAAAACAAAATACATCCAATACACCATCCACCAGAGTCTGACAACCATTTCTACGACAGCATCTTGAATATATTACTGATCAACCTCTGCACTATGCCCAGATGGAACAACCTGTCAGAATTTCTTTTTCGACACTTCACGGAATCGTGAGATACATTCATAGTGGATGATACAGGGGAAATGAAAGGAAAAGGCGTTGTTCTCTTTTTAACATATTTCAATTTTCAATTAATCTTATTGCTAAAAGCAGCTAATGTATTGCATTTTGATGTGTTGACAGAAAATGGTAATACATCAATCCTGTATTCAACCCCATCGACATGTTTAAAATACTTTATAATATTGTGTTTAGAATAAATGAGATGAGTGCGTTTAGTCATTGATCATTTCGACAGATCAACATATCCATCATCGGGACCAAACCGACCTGTGAGACGATAACTGCAGCCGTGTTGTCGGAACAATGTGGTGATCTGAGTTCAATTAATTCCCCTTGAAGATGGCTACTCTTTACTTTTCGGATGATCAGAACATCAGTACGATTTCATTAAATAACTGCTGACAAGCTTTTCAGTTGCATACATGGAGACAAACGCTTGTTGAAAAATCAGACATTTATTAAAAAATCTAAAGACGATTCAAAGGTAAAGAACATCGATCAACTCTCACTTCGTCCCTCATTCTTCTAAGGGCCGCGGTAGCCCGGTTGGAAGAGTAACGGATAATCAATCGTAGGGTTGCGAGTTCGAATCCAACTTAAGACCGAAGGGGGCTGGTGCACGTTAATCTGTAGTGGCCTCAAATGTCCTCACGTTGGCGTGGTGTGGAAGTTTGGAGAGTGCGGTGCCGTCTCAGGTGTGACCACGTCATCTGACCATGATTCAAAATTTCGTTGTGTTGTCCTCGGAACTTTCCCTTCGGGTTTAATCCCGGACCGTCACCAATAGCCCGTTGTGTTGCTCCAGTGTGACGTTAATTAAGATACCTACGTACCTCATTCTTCTAAATTCCAAATTCATTTTTTATCACATTCCATATCATTTGCGAATGCATAATGAAAAATATATTTACAAATATTATACACTGCTGGCCACCGTAAATGCAACACCCTGAAGGAAGCATGCAAATAATATGAAATTTACAACATGCATTAGCGGAGGTGAGATATGCAAATGATTAGAATTTCAGCGCAGACGCACATCACGCGCGCCTGTGGCGCCACTTCAAAACGCTATTTAAGGCTTGGAGATTTCGACGATTTCAAGTATGGCAATTGTGTTTTTCTTGTGGTTTTTTCAAAAAAACGATCAATTATGCCTCGTAGAAAACAGCGATCATCTTTTGATCAAGTATCCGAGTTCGACAGAGGAAGGATAGTGGCCAACCGAGATTGTGGATTATCTTTCAGGGAAATCGGTAGTCGTGTTGGACGAAACCAAACAACTGTAATGCGGATATGTGATCGTTGGATGCAGGAGGATACGACGGACCGACGTGTTCGATCGCATCCACCTCAGTGCACCACTTCACGTGATGACAGACATATTGTGCGTATGGCAGTGACGGATCGCTCAGCTACATCACGAACCATAGCACAGCACATTCAGTCTGTACCGCATCATCCAGTGTCTGCGCGTACCATTCGACGCCGTTTACAGCAGAGTGGTCTGTCCGCAAGACGTCCATTGCTTCGTCTACCCTTGACGCAGAACCACAGACGTTTCCGCCGCCAATGGTGCGATGAAAGAAGGATGTGGACGGCAGAATGGAAGGAAATTGTCTACTGACGAGTCACGCTTCTGTCTGCAACACCACGATGGTCGGATTCGAGTCTGGAGACACCGTGGAGAGAGGATGCTGAACAGCTGCGTTATGCACCGCCACACTGGTCCTGCACCGGGTATTAAGGTATGGGGCGGTATTGGATATCACTCTCGCACTCCTCTAGTACGCATTGCCGGTACTTTAAACAGCCAGCGCTACATCTCCGATGTGTTGGAGCCAGTTGTCCTTCCTTACCTTCAGGGCTTGCCCACAGCCATATTTCAACAGGATAATGCGCGACCACACGTGGCACGCATTGTCCAAGGGTTCTTCGTCAATCGCCAGATTGAATTGCTTCCCTGGCCAGCTCGCTCTCCGGATCTTTCGCCGATAGAAAACATGTGGTCCATGGTTGCTCAACGATTGACCCAGAATACATCTCCAGCTGCCACACCAGATCAACTTTGGCAACGTGTGGAAGCTGCTTGGTCTGCTGTACCCCAAGAACACATCCAAAGTCTCTTTGAATCAATGCCGAGGCGTGTGGCAGCGGTGATCTCCAACAATGGCGGCTACTCTGGCTACTGATTTTGGCAGGAACCACACTTCACAGAAGTCTATAAATTTAATCATTTGATACTTTGTCAACATGTTATCTACAAAATAAATTTTGTTGTGATATCTCTTGTCTTTCTTGGTGTTGCAATTTGGGTGGCCAGCAGTGTAGTTTGCTTGTGGGTAATAAATATAATAACGTTTATAAGTATGCTAGTAACGTTTATAAGTATGTGTATGCTAGTAACGTTTATAAGTATGTGTATGCTAGTAACGTTTATAAGTATAAGTAACTGCCGTTTATAAGTATAAGTAACTAACGTTTATAAGTAACTAATCTTTATAAGTATACTACTCGCGCACTAAGAATTAAATTCATGGATCGCTTGCACGCTCTCACAAGTGTCACACATCATTTTTCAATTACACCCTTCCAGAACACTAGTAAGGCTTAAGTCACGTGATGCGTGTTCCTTCGAGATGGCCCATAACTATTTTTGTAGGGTCGATTAACTAATAGATTATTTTAACTTTTATGCAATTAACTAATTTATATAAGTATGAATGTTCGAATGGTTCGAATAAATCTAAGTGCCTATGTAAATGAAAACTTTTTTCATTGTTGGAAAAATTTCACCAGAGCTTAGTGATGAAATATGCTGAGGTTCTGTCGGCTTAAGTGAAACACTGAGTTAAAATATTCGATATGTGTTTTTAAGTTTTTCTAGATCTGACGGTAACTGATAACGGTAATAAATAAGAATACTGATAACGGTAAGTATTAAGAATACTGATTTATTACCTTAAAAGCGAAGCGAACTGATAATTCTCGTGATAAAAGATTAACACAATCACCTAGTACATAAATTTAACCTACCGAACGATTGATTTACGTATGTTCGTCGTAGGTATTCTCTTTATTCCTTCTGAAGTCCAGGCAAAAGTAATTACTAAGAATACTGATTAATAAATATACTGATAACGGTAATAATTAAGAATACTGATAACGGTAATTATTAAGAAAACCTGATTTATTACCTTAAATTAACCTCTTTATTCCTCCTGAAGTCCAGGCAACGGTAACTGATAACGGTAATAACTAAGAATACTGATAACGGTAATTATTAAGAATACTGATTTATTACCTTAAAAGCGAAGCGAACTGATATAATTCTCGTGATAAAAGATTAACACAATCACCTAGTACATAAATTTAACCGATCGAACGATTGATTTACGTATGTTCGTCGTAGGTATTCTCTTTATTCCTTCTGAAATCCATGCAACGGTAATTACTAAGAATACTGATTAATAAATATACTGATAACGGTAATAACTAAGAATACTGATAACGGTAATTATTAAGAATACCTGATTTATTACCTTAAACTAACCTCTTTATTCCTCCTAAAGTCCAGGCAACGGTAACTGATAACGGTAATAACTAAGAATACTGATAACGGTAATTATTAAGAATACTGATTTATTACCTTAAAAGCGAAGCGAACTGATAATTCTCGTGATAAAAGATTAACACAATCACCTAGTACATAAATTTAACCGATCGAACGATTGATTTACGTATGTTCGTCGTAGGTATTCTCTTTATTCCTTCTGAAATCCATGCAACGGTAATTACTAAGAATACTGATTAATAAATATACTGATAACGGTAGTAACTAAGAATACTGATAACGGTAATTATTAAGAATACCTGATTTATTACCTTAAATTAACCTCTTTATTCCTCCTGAAGTCCAGGCAACGGTAACTGATAACGGTAATAACTAAGAATACTGATAACGGTAATTATTAAGAATACTGATTTATATACTGATAAAATATATACTGACCTTAAAAGCGAAGCGAGCTGATATAATTCTCGTGATAAAAGATTAACACAATCACCTAGTACATAAATTTAACCGATCGAACGATTGATTTACGTATGTTCGTCGTAGGTATTCTCTTTATTCCTTCTGAAGTCCAGGCAAAAGTAATTACTAAGAATACTGATTAATAAATATACTGATAACGGTAATAACTAAGAATACTGATAACGGTAATTATTAAGAATACCTGATTTATTACCTTAAATTAACCTCTTTATTCCTTCTGAAGTCCAGGCAACGGTAACTGATAACGGTAATAACTAAGAATACTGATAACGGTAATTATTAAGAATACTGATTTATTACCTTAAAAGCGAAGCGAACTGATATAATTCTCGTGATAAAAGATTAACACAATCACCTAGTACATAAATTTAACCGATCGAACGATTGATTTACGTATGTTCGTCGTAGGTATTCTCTTTATTCCTTCTGAAATCCATGCAACGGTAATTACTAAGAATACTGATTAATAAATATACTGATAACGGTAATAACTAAGAATACTGATAACGGTAATTATTAAGAATACCTGATTTATTACCTTAAACTAACCTCTTTATTCCTTCTGAAGTCCAGGCAGCGGTATAAATATAGATCTTCGGTCATTTCTTTGAAGGGTTCAAGGCAAGTTAACGGATCCGCCTGATTAAGAAACAAAGAACTCTTTCGTAAACATATTCCAATAACATTTCTCCCAGCAGTCATAAAAACTGACAAGCGTCTCCCAGTTACGGCACGTGGTCCCAATGTTTATAGTAAAAATAACCCAATCAAGACAAGAATGGGTTATAAACCACCGGAATCAATATTTATTGACGTGTGGTCTAGGGTTGGTGATCTCCACTGATTCATGATGTACTACTGTTGGATTTCAAGGTCTAGATTTAACCAAAACATCGAGTTGCGACGACATGACATAACTGCAACCAGCGTTTGCTGTGTGGTTTAATTTTAATCGCGTTTCTCGGATGCTGTTTTTGTTTGGGTGCGGTTCTATTATCTGTTGTAAAAGTTTAATCAGTTGTGTACAGCTGGGTTTTGATTCTTAATACTAAATGGAAATTGCGGATGGTTGAATTGTATTCACTCGTCAGGTAAGACAATTGTTTTAGCATTTAATGTAGATCCTCGTTTAGTCCTTTATTGACTTTTTCAGTTCTATCAATTAGTTTTTAAGAGATTAAATTATTTACTTAGTCAAAATTGTTTACTCTTACGTATATGGAAAATATTTTTCAAATGTATTATAGTTAAATTGCAAGGGCACGTATTTTAATATGTATTATTTATAACCATTGACACTTCTAAATCGGAAATTTTTGACATTTAAAAAAAATGGAAAACTTATTACTTGGTTATAAAATGAAGAATTTATTCCTTTTTTATTAATGAAACGTATTACTTTTATATGCAATGGAAAAATGTATTACTTTTTTATAAAATGGAAAAAATTATTACTTTTTAATAAAATGGAAAAATTGTTTATTAATTAAAATGTAAAAATGTATTACTTTTTTATGAAATGAAAAATTTATTACGTTTATGAAATGATAAATTTATTTTTTTAAATGAAAAATGTTTTTCTTTTTTATGAAATGAAAAAATTGTTACTTTATAAAATGGAAAAATTGTTGCTTTTTTATAAAATGGAAAACTTATTACCCTTTTAATAAAATGAAAATTTTATTACTTTTTATGAAATGAATTTTTAAAATTTTTTATGAAATGGAAAATGTTTTTTTATTTTTAAAAGTAGAACATTGTAATTACAAAGTTTAAACTTCGCTCATGTATAGAGAGGATCAACGGGTCGTTCAAACAATTGGCAACATCTCTAAGAGTAAGGAAAATTGCATCCTAAAGGGAGTTACAATTCAGACCTGCAATTATTTGCATACTAGTTATTCTAATTACTGACAATTAAGCTGTCGTATTTATGATGGATAATGTACATAATTTTAGGTCGACTAAAAATATGCACATATTTAGGAACTATGCACATATTTGTTTTTGACATTGCTGGTGTCATAAGGGTTTAATTAATATTACGATGCTCTTACATTTAATAATTAACATTCTTTGTAGCATTCTAGATGAGTTCATTGAGTTATGGTTCCCATTAACGTATCTTTCGCTTTGCAGGTTTATTACAATTGGTTTGGCTATTTAACGAATTAAAAACATAATGTTAAATAAGCTCGATCTTCCAAGTGCAGTCAAACTGAATTTGATCAAGAGTAGCACATTTCCTCCCGATTAACACTCCAAGTGGTTTCGACGAGATATCTCGTCCATCAAGATCTGACCAGTTTTGTTATTGACGAGATATCTCGTCATCAAGATATTGCCGAGTTTTATAATGACATTAATATATTTTCAGTCTTTTAATGACGAGATATATCGTCCTTCCTGGCCGAAGCAACCATCAGGAGGGTCGATGTAGATGACACAGGAAATGTTACAATATCAAATTTAATGGCTGTTATCGTTCTCAGAAACCTTTTATGACATAAAAACATATCTTAATTAACTGGAATTACGCAGAATCGCTCAATCAACTTAATAATTTTCAAGATGTGATATCAAATTTTATATTTGTGCCTCTTAGTGCATTTATTTATGGGGTAGTCGTAGTTCAGTGGGTTTGCCCACTGTGCTTGCAATCTGCGGTTTGTAAACAGCGCAGGTTCCAGTCCTCCCTGGGTTAATTTCTCTCTTCTGTGTCAGTAACACTTTGTGTGTGTGCGTGTCAATTACTTGACATTATCTGTCTTGTGTTTGTTGCAGCATGGCCAAATATGACCCTTACTCAATAAAACCCAATCAACCAACCAAACGTAACACAAAAATATTTCAACATAACTTTACGTAAAGTCCAAGTGGCAGTAAGTTCAGCCTCGGGATATATGGATGCTACTTAAACATATTGAGCTCCAAAGTATTGTACATTTTCAAGTATTCTGCAACAAACAGTAATTGTAAAATTACCCAAGCATTCACAACGTTTTATACAATTTGTATAAACATACGAATTAAATTCTTTTCAATGTAGTACGTTACATAATGACGGTTGCTTAAACAATAGTAAAATATGGTATCCTTGTTACTGTCAAAAACTGTGACACCATTCATTACTTGTGACATAGATTCATCGTGTTTTGTCTTCAACAAGTAATCCATAAGTCTTTGCTATAAATTGCGGCTATCGATTACTAGAGTTGGCTTTGTAGGTATGTTATTTTTTTACTGTCTTACTCTTTCACGTAAGTTCCAGAAATAATTTCGTCTCGAACTCGTTTGGGAGAATGCATTTCTGTCGCATGTTAACAAACGAACTATCCCTACTTCCAATCACTCATTTAGAGAAATCGCATACGAACTAATCGATCGGATATTTCTTGTAACGATTATTTAACTTTAGTTTCTGTTTCTTTGCTTATGATCTTTATGTATCTATGGATGATAAGTCAGCAAACAGAAAATATTGGACCGGTTGGTTAATTGCAGGTCTGTTGAGATATACATAGATAGGTACAGTGTAATTAGTTATGCTGTGGAAAGATTTTGCCTGTTCTGCACTTGTTTCCTGGAAACAACCTCATAATTTCTAAACTATAAAAAAGAGAAATTATAAACTAAATTTGTAATCAAGTAACTAAATGATTCCCCTTGAGTTTTCTCATTTGGCCTTAAAACTATGATAGCAATTTTAACCATACAAGTGGTTTCGATGAGATCAAGATATAAACAATTTTGCTAATGACGAGATACCTAGTTGAGACAACCACCAGAAGTGTTAAGAACTGTGTATCTTTCATCTTACCGACTCGTTTGGCGATGCAAAATCTTATGACGGTGTTAGAATCCATCCGCGTTTCAATAGATTGGCGACAAAAGTGATGCAATCGCCAGTCTACTACTATCAGATGATCAATCAAATGGATGTGCGTCTTCACGCATCCCATGGATAACTCAAATGATGAAAGGTTCCACCCAGCAGACGAAAGCAGTCTAATGGTCACGTTACTACTAGTTTTGATCACGTGATGCACATAAAAAAGTTATCATTGCCCACTCTACTTTTATATTTCCTCTAAGACTAACGAACAAGTTTATCTCCCTTTTGGATGGTGGGACTCCTGAAGCAGTTATGGGTAGGCATATAAATATTTTAGAAATACACTGACAAAATAATCGAAACAACCCGAAGCCAGTGTTCGATCAGAATGAAACTTAGCACGTGTGATGTACACTCATGTCCAAAAGTTAAGCATAATTGCTGTTTATGTGAATATTTCAGAAAATCAACATCGGAATGGAAGCAAACGCGGTATGCGGGTGTAATAGGATTATAGTAGAAAACAATGAAAAACAAGGATAATCATGACTTATTATCCAAAGGGTTGACAGAAAAAGATTCACAGTACGAGTGTCAACTTTAGTGAAACAGAATGATTAAAACAATGCGATGCTGAAGTTTTAATACGGTATGTGGGAACCTCTGGTAGCCACGCATGCTGCACAACGATTTCTTGTACTTTCGATGAGGGTATGGATGAGTTGTGTTCGAAGAGTTCCAAGCCTCACGGAGAGCAGTTTTCAATTCCGGAACGGAGCTTGGTAGATGGCAGAGGTCTGCAATGTCTCCCAAGCATATCCCACACATGATCTATAGGATTCAGATCAGGAGAGTTGGCAGGCCATTGCATGCGGTAGATATCTTCACTTTGAAGGAAGGCGTCGACCAGGGCTGCACGGTGAGGAGGCGCGTTTTCATCCATGAATATGAAACCAGGATCGACAGCACCTTGAAACAGGCGAACGGTTGGCTCAAGGACTTCGTGTCTGCATCTTTGACTAGTAATAGACCCCGAGTCAAAGATGTGGAAGTCTGTGTGGAGGTCTGCCCAGACCATGACTTCTGAAGGAAAACGTTGTCTTTCCGTGATCTTTACCGGGTGAAAACGCGCTCCACGTTCTCTCCAGATCGTGGTACTACGAGAATCAGTTTGCAGACTAAATCTGGGCTTGTCACTGAACATGACATTGCCCCACTGTTGTCGACTCGACTGCGGGTGTTCCAAACTCCACTGTAAACGCGTGCGTTTCTGTGCAGACGTCAGAAGGATACAAACTGCTGGTCGTCTGGCATAGAGACCAACGTGTCTGAGTGTCCTGTGAACAGTTTGTCTCGAAACTATGACTCCTGTGCGGACTGTCAAGGCTGAACCCAGTTGACTGGAAGAACGGTACCTCTGACGTCGTGCAGTTATCGCCAAATATCGATCTTGCCTAGCGGTTGTTGCCCTTGGCCTACCTGGTACTCGTCGTCGGGTAACATCTCCAGTGGTTTGGAAACTCTGCCAGTCTGGAGATCACACTCTGAGGCACATTCTGAATTCGAGACGCTTCGGTTAGGGATCGACCGGATTCCAGCATTCAATAATTCGTCCCTTCGCAAACATGTCCAGTTGGCATTTTTGTGACATATTTCGTTCTTATTGATCGTTAACAACGCTCCGTACCATAGCAATTGCGAAATTTCTGTCTAAACTGGCCATGCCGCTCGAGGCCGTTTTATACTTTTTCGGACGTGCGCCGGTGCTTTGCGGATGTCGACATCGACTGAACTGTTTTACCTATGCACAATGTCTAACCTTCGTCCCATGATTCTCCACAAGTGATTTTGAACCATTGTATCCATATTTTCTCCGATTTTTTCGCATTATACAAATTATGCTTAACTTTTGGAACATGAGTGTACATGAAGAGGTAACGAAATGATCGCACCGTCAAATCTAGTTAACTTTATTTTTGTAGAATTAATTATATCTGAAATGTCATAAATTGATACGTTGTAAATCCGCTTCTACGATCTATACATCCTGATCTACGACGTGGCATGGAGTGAAACAAAACCCTTCTGTTATCACGTGGCAAATTTTGCCAAGCATTCTACAGCTCCTGCTCCAGATCCTTTGTATTCCGGAGGTATTCCAATTAATGGTCTGCATATCCCAGACATGCTCGATGGAAGACAGATCTCGGGATCTCACTTGCCAAGGAAGGGTTTTGATACCATGGAGGACTTCCTGGAAGAGGCGAGCAGTGCGAGACATAAGGTGACCTTCTGACACTCCTTAACCCACCTAGTGGTTGTGTTCACGAGGTATCTCGTCATTAGTAAAACTGACCAGATCGTGAAGCACGATATATCTCGTCATTAGAAAAGCGACTATCTTGATCTCATTATTGTAAGAAAATAGGCTATGTCTTGACATGTCTTCAACAGCAAATTTGGTCAGATCTTGATTGACGAGATGTCTCATCATAAGTACAGTTGGTCAGATCTT
Organism: Meta bourneti; assembly: GCA_933210815.1. NCBI lineage: Eukaryota > Metazoa > Arthropoda > Arachnida > Araneae > Tetragnathidae > Meta > Meta bourneti. Next base: position 6,798,300 of record OW119926.1, read on the forward strand.
GATGGACGAGGTACCTAGTCATAAGCACAATTAATTCGTCAGACCTTGATGGACGAAATATCTCGTCATAAGTACAGTTGGTCAGACCTTGATGGACGATATATCTCAAAAGCATAGTTGGTCAGACTTTGATGGACGAGATATCTCGTCGAACCCACCAGAGTTGAAAAACCACTAAAAGGTTTTTTGTGCTTAATGCAATCATAAATTCAGGAATTCATCCATAATTTATTTTCAAAAAGTACTTTTTTTAATGTAATGCCCTTCAAAGTGTAGCCTTGATTATAGCTGCAGTATTTGAAACTAGAAAAGGAACATGAAGTGAGGATTGAAATCATTCATTTCTTAGATAAATTTTATAATTATGTATATATTTTTGCCAAGAGATATACTATTTTATATATCATAAAACAACTGGGAATGTTTGCTGAAACTCTTGTGGGCACAAGCTGCGAGTAAGAGTGGCTTAATCAGATACGGCAAACTTGAATTTGTGCCTACAACATCCAATTAGTTAATAGGAACCTGCAATTTGCTAACCGCTGGCGGAATAATCAGAACATAATCTAACTACCCAAATTTTGTTTTCATTCCAATTTTATTTATTTTCTGTTTCATACTGTTTTGCATCAAGATTTTTCCTCTTATCTTTGCTTCGTTGAGGTTTTATGATAACTAATGGATACATATATTGCCCCTGAGATTCACATCCAATTATGGTTGTTTCTGAGACTGATAAATGATAAGAATATTCCCACATTGTATTTGTTACCCTCCAAGTGGTTTAGACGAGATATCTCGTTCATCAAGATCTGAACCATTTTGATAAAAACAAGATATCTCGTTTATCAAAATCTGACCAATTAAGCTAATGACCAGATATCTGTTCATAAAGATAGTGACGATATTTTTTATATCAAAATAAAAATCCGGTCATTTTTTTCTAATGACGAGATATATCGTTCATCAAGATTGGGTCAGTTTTGTTAATGACGAGATACCTCGTCGAGACAACCACCAGGAAGGTTAAAGATTGTAAATACATTAATTTTTGGTTATGGAGGTATGCATATTGCAAAAACGTCTCTCCAATCGCAAGATAACAATGGAATTAATTGTAAATTGTTCTAAATGTGTTTGTAATTTTACCAAGTAAAATTTACTCACGTTAATTTTAAATATAGGTTCTACATTGTACCAAATTTTTAAACATATTTCCGCCGTGATTGATTTTATGTGAATGTTTTAGTATTTACATACAGAGGGTGGACAAAATAATATGAACACCTGTGAAATAAGACAAAATCTTTATTAATGGGATGTTGGCCCTCCTTTTGCATTAATCACAGCTTGGATCCGTCGTGGAATGGACAAATACAAGTCATGCACAACAGATACGTAGCCACTCCTGCAAAAAGGTCACTAATTCAGAAAGTGTCGTTGGAGGTGGAAACGTACTGCGCAGTTTGCCCTCCAAAATACCCCACAAAGGTTATTATTAATTAAGGTCAGGTTAATAAGGTTATTATATTAAGGTCAGGGGACTGAGGGGGCCACACGAGGTGTTGCAGTTCATCATCGTGTTCATCAAGCCAGTCTCCGACAATTCCAGCAGTGTGAATAGGCGCATTATCATCTTGGAACACAGGTCGAGAATCAGGGAACAAAGTTTGCACCATTGGATGAAGATGGTCGGCCAAAATACTGACATAAACCGATGCTCTAACCCGCCCTTGCAGGACAACAAGTGGGCCGAGACCACGGTGAGACATCGCGCCCCACAGTATCACTGATCCCCTCCATGCTTAACAGTAGGAAGGAGACAGTCAACATCAAAGACTTGTGCTGGCGTTCTCCAAACATAAACACGTCCTTTAGTCTGGAATAATGTGAACGACGATTCGTCTGACCAGATGACATTCTCCCATTGTTGTTGTGTCCAATTCTTATGGTCATGACACCATTTTCGTCGTTTCATGGCATTGCATGGTGTCACCAATGGTTTAGGAATAGCCTCTCTACCGTGTATGTTTGCTGCATGCAGTTCACGGCGAATAGTTTTTGTCGATACACCTTCCTGTAGATTTGTGTTAATCTCAGATGATATCTGGGATGCTGTTGTCTTGTGCTTTCTGGCCACAATCCGCTTCAAAACCCTTGTCTCTATCAGTCAGCTTCTATTTTTGTCCACTGTTATGCTTGGCAGATGATGTCTTTCCCTGTTTGCTGTAGGCTGTCATTGCTGTCGACACGGTACTTCTCCCGACACCAACAAGGATGGCCGTTTTCGTTACTGAGGCTCCGGCAAGACGGGCTCCAACAATCATACCTCTTTCGAAATCTGTGAGGTCAGCCATAACGAAGTTTAAACGCCATAATATATTTCGCATCCGAACGCTATCACTGCTACTAATAGACTGATGTGTGCGCATTTTCGTCCGCTAGGTGGCACTCTTCCACACTAGAGGGCGGGAGTATACGACAGGTTCCGTCGAGTGTTGTTTTTTTCACAGGTGTTCATATTATTTTGTCCAGTCAGTGCATGATGCAATCAATTTAACAAAATACTTTTGATATAAAACGTGTAAGTAGTCCTGTATTTCTAATTATCGAATTAATTTTTATCATCGATCATTTTCTATTGTGAAAGCTGTCATTTGCTATGGTCAACAAGTTAAATTGTGTATGTGTGTTTGGACATGGCGGGACGAAAGGGACGCTATATAAGTTATGACATTATTGACTATATGGAGGATGGAATACTTTTGTATTTGGGTACGGCATAAGCTAGAAAAAGTGCTGATATTGAATACTGATAAGAATGCACATATGCACTTATCAGAATAAAAATGGTCCGCATTTGAAGATCATTTCCATAAAATTATTTTAAAATATGAACAAAAGAATTTATCATCTAGTTTTCGAAAGACTATTTCCACATTATTGTGACTTCAAGCACATTTTTAGGTGTGTACGGATATGACGATCTTGAGGGGTTCCCGGATGATCTCTCCTCCCTTTCATTTTTACTCTCACCTACACTTTTGCTTTTTACTTTTCTCCCTCCCTCACTGCGTTGTCTGTCTTGTGTTTGTCGTAGCTTGGACTAACATGGCCCTTGCATCATGAAGTCCGAAAACAACCAACCACTTCGTTGTACAGCCTGATAAAAAACAGTTATCTTCAATCTTTTCCTACACGCTTATGCAGGCGCCGTGGTATCCAAGTGATCTTTTCCTGCTTTCATCCTACTACTGTTTTCCAATTCCTCTTGTTTCTCACATTTCCCACATTTTTTACTTGACTTCCTCTTGTGTTTGGCGTGGCTTGGCCAAGTATGGCCCCCATAATGCCCCATTATATAAAAATATGAGGGCCGAGGTAGTCCAGTTGGAAGAGTCAGGGATGAGCAACCGGGATGCTGCGAGTTTGAAACTCGATACAACCATAGACCGTCGTGTAGATGGTGCAAGTGCGCGTTAAATCAGTCATGGCCTGAAACATCCTCCCATTTGCGTGGTGTGGAAGTTTGGAGAGTGGAGTGTCAACTCAGGCGTTGACCTCGTCATCTGACCGGATTCAAAATAACGAGAAAATAACGGACCATAGCCAATATACTGTTGTGTTGATCCAGTGCGACGTTAATTCTACTAACTATCTAGCAACACGTTTATCTCAAATTTTCTAATAAAAAAAGTTAACGTAAAACAGGAAATTGAATATATTCGTAATACTTTGAGGCAAATTTTGTTGCTATGAACACTAAGAGTTATCTCTACTTTGATATTTATTCCTCTTGCTCTTGATTTAAGTATCAAATGCATGGAGAATACTCAAAAAAATACATTTACAGTTATTAGATCCTGTATATGAAGTTTATTGGAATATACTCACCAATGATATTATATAACGTGCACATAAGGTATTTTAATTGAACCCGATATAAAAGTCAGGTATATTTTAATTGATTAACCAAACATCCCTTAATTAATCTCTTGCTAACTCCTATCCTTTTAAGTTTTTAAAATAGGCTCAATTTGAAATCGCCTCAAGCTCCATTTATTTAGGGGGTAAAAATTGTCGAATCGAACGAACGTAGAATGTTTTAGCAAAAAAATTATTCCGCTATAATTATCCGACAATTGAGGTTAATCATGCAATTACTGAATGAGTAATAATTTTTATAGGTTCAAAGACCTAATGTTTTCCCTGAGAACAGTTTTTAATTTTACCCTCGGGCAAAGTACGTTGATTAATTGGTTTTCATTCTAATATCCTACTTGCTTCCCTCGGAGTAGCTCCGTTGTAATTGATTGCTTACATAAGTCGAGAATCTTTAGGAAAACTTTGTTTACACTACTCCAGTATGTTGGCTGCTTAAAGGGGTAGTTACTTGAAACATCCGTCTTGATTGTCATAAAACAAGCTTGCTAGACGTTTCCAAAGTGTTCCCTTATATTGATTCGAATGAACGACGAAAATTCTGAAAATATTACGAAATAACAGTTTCATTTTTAGAATCTGGCAATATCTAGATCAAGTCTGTTAAGAAGGCGAGTATTCCCAAAAAGTATTTCAAGGGAGTTCGTTCTGTTTTTGGATCTCTAACCAGATCGAAAAATAAATAATCATTTGATTAGAATTAATGTTAAATTAACCCTCCAAGTGGTTTTGACGAGTTATCTCTTCCATCAAGATTTGACCAATTTTGCTCATGACGAATGGTTTCGTCGTCAATACATTGTCGATTTTTTGATGATGACGAGATCAAGTTTTGTTCAGTTTTCATAATAACAAGATATCTCATCATCAAGGTATTGCCGATCTTTTGATCAGCTTTCTTCTAATGAGCCCATTGTGTTGCTCCAGTGTGACGTTAATTGAAATACCCTACCCCCCCCCCTTTCTCTATACTTTATCACTGCTAACTTGTTGAAACATTTATCATTTCCTAGTATCAATATTCTATTGACAGTGGTTTTATATATTTACAAACAAATCAATCATACCAAGTCGTTTGGATATGACACCGAAGAACATTCAATAAATCCTCCCTTCTCTGTGACCAACCCTAGAATCCACCTTTTTTCTTTCTCCTGTCATCTTCCCCTCCGAAATTCTTTCACACCCCATCTAACTCCTGATGTCACTCCCACGAACATCCCCACTTCTGTTGAAAAGGAAGTTTATCCAGCGGTTCCCCATTGTCAGCATTCTGGTCTGGCCGAATAAGCTCAAAGTCCGCTTACTCCTCACCACCCAATTAGAAGTACCTTAGTGATATCTTCTTTTCCATGAGGTTAACTGTTTAGTAAGCACGGAGATTGCGCTCCAGGGATACCCAAACGATTTTATTCTGCTTCCGTCCCACTACTTTGTTCCCCCTCTTATTTCCCTTTCACGACAATTTTTTACTTTTCTTGTTTTAGGCACATCTTTACCAAATATAGCCCTTTTGCCATAAAATCTAAAGGCTAACGAACCCAATTAGAAAAATCCTGCATGACTTCTAACCAATTTTGACCTTCTTGACCAATAGAATCTTTCCAAAGGATTTTTTTCTTAGGAAAGGGTTAATACAATCTTTCCAAAGGATTCTCCTCTTAGGAAAGGCTAATAGAATTTTTCCAAAGGATTCTTCTCTTAGGAAAGGGCTAATAGAATTTTTCCAAACGATTTTAATATAAGGAAAGGGACGATAGAATTGTCCCAAATGAAGTTTCTATTCTAAGGAAAGGACCAATAGAATCTTTCTGAAGGTTGAAAAAATCCATGGATTCTTTCGACCAATAAAAACTCTTATTTATTTCAAATTATCCCATTAAAATCCCCATTGACGTCATTAAAATACTTCCCAATGCTATTTCATGGAGTCCAAGAGATCTAGCGGTAAGACTAATCTATAGGGCTCTTCGAGCATTTTCAGCATTCGGCACTTTAATCACAGGTTTTATATTCAGAGGACACACTAACCTCCTCTGAGGGGTTCACGAGTAAATTTTCGGTAATCTGCAGTCTTTCGGTGCTTTCCTCACTGTGTATTTCTCTATTCTGTGACAGTAAAATCTTTCATTGTGTGTATGTCTATTACTTGATGTTGTATGTCTTGTGTCTGGCGCAACATGGCCAAATATGACATTTGAGCCATAAAACTCCAACAAACCAACATGCACTCTTTCCTGCAAGACTTCTAACCTCCTTGGCTGACACAATTTCTTCTATAATTACTTAAATGTGGTTTTGTAGTCATTAACCCTCCCAGTGGTTTCGACGAGATATCTCGTCCACCATGATATGATCAATTTTGCTCATGACGATATATCTTGTCAGTAAGATATTATCAATTTTTCGGTGATGACGAGATCGAGATCTGGTCTTTTCTAACGACGAGATATCTCGTCCATCAAGATCTGGTCAGTTTTATCAGTTTGACGAGGCATTTCGTCGAGATAAATACCAGGAGGTTGAACCCTCTGCATACGTCGGGGCAGAATATAGTTTCCTTCTTTGGTTACGACAGCCGGCCCAATGCTTTTACAGGCAACTCACTGAAACCGGCCGAAACGGTCTTTACAATGCTTTCCCCAGGAGGAGAGGGAATGTGTAGTCCCATTATCACCTAATGTGCCGGTTTCTATTGTCGGGTCGTGGCTATGCTTAGAAGAGACATATTCTTCCCGGGTAACTGAAAGGGCGGCGGTGACTTTTTAAGTGTATCTCCTTTTCATTTACTCAACCTCTCAGACTAGATGCTCGAGGATAAGCAATTTGCGAGGCTCCCCGTCTATAACCCTGACATCTTTGTCAGCGGGGAGTTAAGGCTATTCGGGCTCGGGTCTCTTTGTAGCACAGAAAAGAGGGAATGGAAATCGTAATGGGTTTCGGCGATTCTTCAGGAGTTTGAGGTCTGAAAGAATCCGATCCTTTCGTAACGAAGAGACTCGAAACTTTCGGCCGGTTGGGCCGGACCCCGTATCCAGAGTGTTAAATGTACTATAACTACTGGGAAATCTTCTGAAGCTGAGAGAGGTATAGCTTCAGAAAAGAATGGGATAATATTTATATACCTAACCTGTGGAGCCACTTCAGGTACGGGGTTCATCAGACATACCACCATTTCACTGATGGGGTTAACAATACATCTATTGACATTCAAAAACAATTAAAATGAATTAACATTGTGACGAAAGTACAGAATAAAAGTCAGCATGCTGTGCTCAAATTAGTTCATATTGAAGTTGGTACGGCCATCGTGGCACCATACAGTTTAGTTTGAAATTTAGGAATATCAGTTTGTACCCTACCAGATTTAAATTTGTAGCTAGTCTTGCTTTGGAATGAGTGGTTGATTTTGTTGACGATTAATTTATTTTAGAGGCATGACGAGGATTTTACTTCTTATTCCAATAAGGAACGCACATAAAAGAAGCACCTTCTACCACAAAAACCCTAGCGCCATCTACATTTAGCTTTTCAGAAATAGACCCTTTTACTACAGCCTGTGAAGATATGAGAATATTGTAAAAATGCAGACCTTGTTTTGAAGTATGCAGCGACGTTTCAAAATATATCATCTCTAAATCTCTTCATTAGCACTACCTAATCTCAAGAAGTTTATATACTGAAAGAGGAAATATTCACCTACGCATAATTAAAGTATTTCCTTTGATCAAACAACTCCTCTACAATATTTGTAGAGCTTGCGTTGGAAGCTTAATTCTAAGCTTAAATGTTCATGTAAAATAAATATAATTAACACATATACGTTTGTATCTATATTTAACATTTAAAATGCTAATACTTGTACGTTCTTGGCTTGAGGATGAATCATATAACTATCGAAAGGAGAGCTTATTAATACCTCCTTATTGAGAGCTTTATGCTATGGTAATCCTCCATGAGTTAATACCGTACTAAATTATGAATCTCATTTTATGTCATGATGGATAGGCCTTCCGTTGTGTAAACTTCTAACTTTTCCTTTATAAAAATCTGATTTAATTCTCCTAATTCCAATTAGTATGCCATCAATTAATTGTGAAAAATAATAGCAAGTTAATTTTGTTTTTATGATATGCTGGGGGCCACTCAGACGTGAAATATAAGTAGACTGAGCATTTCTATTGAGAGAAGTTTCGAAAAAAGTGACCAACATGCCGACTAGTAGTCACGACTGCTGAAAAATTGGCTAGGTTTGCCGATTCGGTATCCTATCGCCTCGTTTGGCGATTTAAATTCTTACGACAGGTCGCGTGTGTGAATTAGTATATCTAGAGAGTGGCAACAAAAGTGATGAAATCGCCAGTCTACAGATATGTCGCGGGAACCAATCAGATGATGAATCAATCTACGAGCGTCTTCTCCCGTCCCGTGAACCAATCATATGATGAGTGTTTGGTTCCACACAGCAGACTAAAGTATTCTAAGGGTCACGTCTCTAATAGTTTTAGTCACATGATTCTGGGCACAGGAAATTTTACCATTGTTCACTCTACTTTTATATATCCTCTATGGGGTAAACATGGCATAGCCCAGTGGCTTTGTTTACTGCTCTAACCCTGTGAGTTTTAGGTGGAACAAGTTCGTTTACTGTCAGATTCGATTCTTCCCATGGTGTATTCCTCTCCCGGTAAAAATTTCCTTGTGTGTATGTCCATTTACTCGACGTAGGTAGGGTCAATATATTGGTCAAATATTGGTCAAATGAGGTACGCCATAAAACCCAACGAACTGATGAGAAGCAATTAACTAGTTATCATGCCTATGGTGCATTATAAATGTGTAAATATTTTTGTAGGGAGATTAGTACACTATTCAAATTTGTTTTAACGACTTAAAGCATGGTATACGATTTACACTTTTGCAATCCCTTCAAAATATTACTTTTTTTGCTACAGCATTTTCATATTAATGAAATTTACTTTCGCAACCACATTCAACACCCTACTAAAGATCAACACTTTCACTTCATTTTTGGAAAATATACACACAGTTGCTATGGCAACGTAATGAAATATCACCACACGAGGATTTGAAGTGTTCGAGTAATTTTCAACATGAATTATGATCGTCAAAGAAGAGTATTTTTTCGCTCTAAGTATCCTTTTTGGTGCCCCGTTTTATAAAAATCTGAAACATATTGCTCTCTCTTTTCGAGCGAAGAGTGCCCAAATATAAACCAGTTCCGTCGTTTGAGTTAAAGATGAGATTTCGGCTCCCAAGTTAGTCAACGTGCCATTTCCACCTCTAAAGTGGTAGAGTGTTTGGCAGATTTATTTTGCGGTTGTCACAGTGGATCTACTTTATTCAGATGGATGATATGCTTTCGTGAGTTAGACGGAAAAACCTTTCACTAAGGCGGGGATTCTGAAATAAAAGTTTTGAATGGCTCCTTTTTTAATCCTCCAAGTGCTTTCGACGAGATATCTCTTTACACCAAGATCTGACCAATTTTGCTAATGACGATATATCGTCATTCAGATTTTACCGATTTTTTATGCTGACGAAATTAAGATCTCATCTGTTTTCTTCAAATCACGAGATATTTCGTTCACCACGTTCTGGTCAGTTTTGCTATTGACGAGATACTTCGTCTAGACACCCACCAGAAAGATAAAGATTGAGAATGAATAGAATCGCACCATGGTTTGAACTTCTATAAATTCAAGCTCTCAGTCTACACTATTTTTTGTTTGTAAATCAACTTATTGATACTAAAACTAAAGTTAATATGTATGGGTATGTACTAATAATTAAGTTAATAAATGTGTTTAGTTGTGAGACTCGTCTATCAGGATCTGATTAATTGTGCTTCTGATGAGATATCTCGTCTTCCAGATATTGCCGATTTTTTATGCTGACGAGATCGGTCTGGTCAATTTTCTTCTAATGACGAGATATCTCGTCCATAAAGATCTCGCACCTTTTGCTAATGAGATACCTCGTCGAAGGCACTACCAGGAGGATTGAGAATAATTACATAAATTACAGATAATTCATGTGCTGGATTTCAAACTTCGATAAAAAAGAAAGTGCCATCAGAAAATAATAATAAACTAGAAAATTTGTTTGAAACTTGAAAATGTGACGTTGATTCCACAACTCTGTCCGTCCTCAAGGGAATGTTTCCTTTAGGTATATAGTTGGCGTGGTGTGGAAGTTTGGAGAGTGGGGTGCCAGCTCAGGTGTTGCCTCGTCATCTGACCGTGGTTCAAAATTACGTGGTATTGTCCTCGGATCTTTCCCTTTGGGATTGATCCCGGACCGTCACCAATAGCCCATTGTGTTGCTCCAGTGTGACGTTAATTGAAATACCCCCCCCCCTTTAGGTATATACGTGCATCAGAACCCCGAAATACTCGAGTGACCTTTCCCCCATTTCATTTTTAGCATCGCAACCCTTCGGTCTTTCCTTCTCACTCATTTTGTCTGTCTTGTGTTTGGCGCAGCTTGGCCCAATATGGCCCTTGAGCCATAAAACCCGAAACAACCGGGTGTAACGAGTGTAGCGCCAGCTGCGGAGCTATAAAGCTCAGAACTGTTGCGAACAAAAAGCGAATACGAACATTGTCACGCCGGCGGCGATCATGAACACACCCATGTAACCTTTGACCCCGAGATATTTTAAATGAATGATTCTGTATTTGTGTGTAAATTTTATGCTTTAACTTCTTAATGAAACTACTGTAAATGGTTAGAGCGACTCCAGGTTCAATTGATTACTCCAGCTTATATTGGCCCTCAGGGACACGTGTCCTTTAGGTGTGTACTGGCTTCACGAAGCCCGAGATACCCTAGTGATATTTTCTTTTCCCATAGGGTTTTACTCTCTTTAGTAAACACGGAAGCCGCGCTTCCAGGATAACCAAGCCATTTTCATGACACTACTCTATTCTCCAATCCGTCTTTTTTCCCTTTTCCCGATGTTGTCTCGTGTTTGGCTGAGCTTGACCAAATATGATCATTTCGCCATAAAACCTAAAAACAGCCAAGCAACCATCCGAAGATCGGGATCAAAAGTTCTTTGTGGTTTGAGGGGTACGTAATCCGAAGTGAAAGATTTCGGAGCTGTTGTTTGAAAGACAACATTTTTCTTAGGTGCTTTATGCGCTCTAGATTTACGCATTAATTTCACCGCACTTACTCCGCTTTCTCTTTATGGGCCGTCATGGTTCAGTGGGTATGTCCACTGCGCTAGCTACCTTCGAGTTATATGCAGCGCAGTATTTCCTATCATGTGCATTCCTCCCTGGGTGTATTTCTCTTCTGTGTCAGTAAAACTTTCATGTTCGTGTATGTCTGTTACTTTATATTGTATGTCTTGTGTCTGGCGTAGCTTGGCCAAATATGGCCAGACACAATAAAACTCCATAAAACTGCCGCTTTCTCTATGAATGTCTTTGTTCTTTATAAATTGCACTTAGAAAACAGTGTTATTTCTTCGTAATGGATTTTTACCATACACATGCTTAGACGATGAAAAACCGTTGAAATTATGAGTTCAGAGCACAATTGAGGCTATCATAACAAAAGCTTGGTCCAACCCATCAACATTCCCAATGGAGATAAATGCGATTTTCTCAGCACCATTTTTTATATGTTTTTATTTAACCGCACAATGATTTGAGATTCTAAAAATTTTATTTTTCAGTGATCAACAATAATTTATTTTGTAATTTTAGAAGACTTTAACCTGCACCAAAAGTAATAATTTTTGCATTTTCGGGTTTTTGTGGGTTAGGTTTCACTTGCTCGGATAGCCTCAATTATTCCCAGTCATTAAGACATGAACTCCGCAAAAAACGATACACGACACAATTATAAATAAAATCACTTAAAGGAAATAACATTCAATTGTAGTCATTATGTGCGGCGGAAAAAAGAGAATAAAGAAAACTAAAAGGTTATTTGCATGATCTTTACAATGTATGTAAGCTAATGACCATAAGCATTATATATATATAATAACCTTATATTAGATTATTCAATTTCAGAAATGGGTTTCGAAGGGTATGACATGATTAAAATTTCCAGAAATGTACGAATGAAATTAATTGATATTAACAAAATACAAGTATACTTAAGCATCATTAAAAATTAATCATATGAGTTGCTTTAGAGTACTGCGCCTAAAGAAATGAGAGACGGTATGTGGAATACACATCTAAATCAATTTAGATGAAGTAACGACTTAATTCATTTTCGTTCTAAACGACAATCAAAATAGCAATCAATTATATTCCAAGGCGTCTCAGTGATTCATTTCGAACGGGAAAAATGTATGTAACCCTAATACTGCTGTAAAAACGAACCACATTTACAATTTAGCGATGAATAATCTTGCTTTATGTATAGCACTAATAAATTCGTTCAACCCGTACTTGTCAAAATCACTTGTCTTTTAACTCTACGAACATTCTTCACTGTGACCTTATTGCGCAACCAGAGGATTCTCAAGCGATCTTTCTCTATTTCCTTCTCCATCCTTTTTTCTTCACAATTACTTGACACTGTCTAGTGTTTGGCGCAGCTTGGCCAAATATGGCCCTTTCACCATAAAGCCCAAAACTAAACACTCATAATTGCTATTGTTAATTTTTCTCAAAATGTCCGTTCCAGGTAATTCAAATTGTATTTGCCCAACGTGGTTTAACTTCCCAATATTTATTGACTATCCAATATTTTAACACATTTAGTAATGCATTTTGAAAAAACAGTAAATGTTATTTTTACTTTCAAAATGAAAGTATTTGAACCTCGTGCGAAATTTGACATATTTCTGTACGCTTTGAGGGGGCCACGGTAGCCCGGTTGGAAGAGTCGTGGATTAGCAAACGGAGGGTTGCTAGTTTGGAACTCGATCCAACCAAAGACCGTCGTGTACTTGGGGACTGGTGCACGTTAAATATATCGTGGAGCCAAATATCCTGGTGTGGTGTGGAAGTTTGGAGGTGTCAACCTCGTCATCTGAACGTGATTCAAAATGAAGAGGTGCTGTCATCGGCTCTTTCCCTTCAGGATTGATCCCGGATCGTCGCCAATAGCCCGTTGTGTTGCTCCGACGTGACGTTATCAACCTTATCATTTAAGCTTCCACTACATTTCACCAAAAAGCAACATATCACTCTTTTTCGCTCTGACAATATCGAATTCATTAACAGTTTCCCCTGGAGATGCTATTTCCATCAGGAATGCCGTCCTCATCCATCTACATATCCTAAAAATAATAACAGTTGTTTCAACATCCTCTTAAAAGCATTATGCAGGACCTCGGCTTTCACGTTAGGTTCTTGAACGTAATCGCTTATACGGCGTACTTCCGATCCACGATACCTCACCTCCTAACGAGCGTCGAAACAACTCTCCTTTTTCGACCAGATACCTTAGAGAAGAAAAGCGTTTTAGTTCTCGTTCCCTGTCAGAAAATAGCCGATTAGCCTGGGTTATAAATAGTGTAGTGACCTACTCGCCCTTCCTATTATGCTCCCAAACTTATACAAAGAATTTCGTTTATTCTGTGCTGTGATGGTTCCATCATTTGGCTCCTTTTCAATTCATGGGTATTCTGTTTTCCGTTGTATAGTGAATCGCCACTTTTGAAATTCAATATAGCGCCGGAATGGCGTGACAGAGGTGATATAAAACGGAAGATGCAAGTAAACAGAAGTAACTTCGGGATCTTGAGAAATTATGTGACATATTCGGAACATTGAAATTGCTGTCTTTGGGTAGTTGCCCGATGTTTGAGAGATGGATCGGTTTGTTTCTTTACGGTCACTTTTTTGCAGATATAGGATTAAGAACATTTCACTGCAGTCATTAGGAGGAACTGCATTGGATAAGGAAAAAAACTTCGATTCTATTACCACGACCAATGTTCTCGCATTTAGGTGGATTTTAGGATTAAAAGAAATATTATTGGACCAGGGGGATCTATAAAGAAAGCTCATTGGCAGGAAGTCGGTGTTTTAACCAATAAGTAATTTGTTCTTACATGGGAATTTTCAAAAGGAATAGTGTCCGTGGGAAGTCAAGATGAGGCTTGAGTTCAAAAGTGAAAGCGGGTTGCAAGATATATTGACCACATGGCCGAAAAGAGAAAAGGGGAACGTTAAGTGACTTATTTGGTGGAAAGAATTACATTTAGGCGGTTAGCTTTTATGTATTCTTTCATGTATCCGTTCTATAACCTGCAGTCTTCCCCTCGGTCTTCGCCATGACGCACATTTGGCACGTCAGCTAACATAGAATATAACTGGGAGGCACATGTACCCCTGATGTGTAATTAAGGTATCTTTAGATTTAAAGCACCATTTTCAGTTTTCAAATTTTATATATTACAATGCAACTCTTTAGCTCTTCAAAACACTTCGTATTTTATTTTTACGACCGTTAGAACTGGAGTATAAAGTTTTAAAAAGTATTGACTTCTATATTTGACATGGGGGGTTATATTGCTTTTAGCTTTTTCTCGAAATGCAATTTTTGCAAAGTGTTACTCTCAATATCTAAGAATGCATCGATTAAATTCTTTTGAAATTTTTTATATATGTTCTGATTATAAAGCAGGGTGGTTGAACAATTATAAAGAAATATACATTTAGAAAAGATTGGGCACGATGGGAAATCTTAATATTTTTTGCATTTTATTATCTTTTCATGCTGTTTTCAGGGAAAACTGACGTTAAAGTCCACAATTAATATAAATATAACAATTTAGTAATGATTGTAGTCCAATATATATATATCTGATTCACTGTTTTCAGAGAATAATTCACTTTACAAACTAAAAATGTTAATTATTTTTAAAATATGACGTTTTGCTTGAATGGTATTTTTGGCTGTTTTTTACCTTTTTACTCTATTTTTATTAAAAATAAATTTAAAACCCAATATTTTCTGCCATAAAATGCTTTCCTAGTAGAAATCAATACCAAAATCTATAAAAAGTCTACGTTCCGTGATAATTTCAAAAACTTGCCTCCGAAGGTGTATAGATACCTTTAGATGTTGACCTTCCAAGTTGTTTCGATGAGATATCTCGTTCATCAAGAACCGACCATTTTTTTACTGCCGAATTTTTTAAGATGACGAGATACAGATCTGGTCAGCTTTTTCTAATGACGAGATATATCGTCCATCAAGATCCGATCAGTTTTCGTACTGACGAGATGCTTCGTCGTGACAACTACCAGTAGGATTAATTTAAATTTGATAACAAAAGCAAGAATCATACTTCCTACAGATTTCAAAGCTCAAGAATACACTGGTCACAAAATAAATTGTTGTATCAATTACTTGATAATGTATTATGTCTGGCGCAGCATGGCCAAATATGGTCCTTGTGCCATAAAACCCCAAAACCAACCACAAAATAAATTCAGAGATTTCCAAATCACGACAGCCAAAATTAAGATACCCATTCATTAGGTGGAGCATTTACATATGAATTTTAAATTATAGTCGATTGAATGCATTACAAGTGTATAAAATCAATCGACTATTCCAAGAAAAACGATGGGCCATCGTGGCTCAGTGGGTATGCCCATTGAGCTAGCAACCTTTGAGTTGTAGGCGGTGCAGGTTCGATTCCTGTCAGGTGTATTTTCTCTCTTCTGTGTCAGTAAAACTGTCATTGTGCGTGTCAGTCTATTACTTGATATTGTATGTCTTGTGTCTGGCGCAATATGGTAAAATATGGCCCTTGCGCCATAAAATCCCGAAGAACCAAAACCAAACCAAGAAAACTGAGCAAGAACGTTTGTTGTTCACACCCCTCAAACCATCCATTCCCTTTTCCATAAATATTTCTACGTCGCATAATTCCTTTCCGACTCTGATGATTCTGGCCGGACATTTTCGGGTCTGTTGTCGGACGGCGCCAAACGGGGGTGGATGTCTAAAACAGAACCGTAAACGCAAACTTATCTCCCCACGCCATAAAGATTTGAGTTGAATTTATGTAAATGTAACGAGATAGAAGATTGAGGAAGATGAAAACAACCCCTTCCGAATTGTGACGCGGCAAACGATTTTCGAATAACTCTTATGTTCGTGATAAGCGGATTTTATTGCTCTTTCATGGAAGATATATCTAACTGAAAAAAGAGGGATCTGGTTAATATATGTTGACGTGGCAAAAATTTCTTTCGTTCTTCCATTCTGTCGCAAACTGGAGCCGAATTTCATCCCAAGATATTTTTGAGGGGTTTGAATTTGTCTCCTTTTGAAATGAGGCGTCTCCGTGGCTCAGCGTGAGCCGCGGTAGCCCGGTTGGAGGAGTAACGGGGGAGGTATTCCAATTAATGTCACACTGGAGCAACGCAATGGGCTATTGGGGACGGTCCGGGATCAACCCCATAAAGAAAGATTCGAGGACAACACCACGTAATTTTGAACCACGGTCAGATAACGAGGCAACACCTGAGCTGGCACCCCACTCTCCAAACTTCCACACCACGCCAACATGATGGAAGAGTAACGGATTAGCAAACGGAGGATTGCGAGTTCGGATCCAATCGAAGACCGTCGTGTACAAAGGGGGCTGGCGCACGTTAAATCCGTCGTGGCCTCAAATGTCCTCCCGTTGGCGTGGAGTGGAAATTGGAGAGTGGGGTGCCAGCTCAGGTATGACATCGTCATCTGACAGTGGTTCAAAATTGCGTGGTGTTGTCCTCGGGTCTTTCCCTTCGGGTTTGATCCTGGACCATCGGCAATAGCCCGTCGTGTTGTTCCACTGCGACTTTAATTAAAATACCTACCTACCATGGCTCAGTGGATTTTCCTCCTGCGAGTTGCAGGCAGCGTAAGTTCAATTCCTTCAACATACCCTTGGTGTGTGTTGACTCTTGTGTCGGGCTCCGTCGTAGTCCTGTTGGAAGAGAAGCGGATCAGAAACCGGACGGGTGCGAGTTCGAAACCCGATCCAACCTGTAAGGATTGGAGTAAGATGGCATCATGCCGTAAGGGCGGAGCTTCTAATTTGGGGCGGGACTTAATTCTTCCCCAAAAACCGAAACAAATAGGAAAATGGAGGCCTAGTAATAGAAAAAGGTTTGAAAATGGCAGTGGGGGTTTGGGTTACTCTGTAATAAATTATGTGTTATTATTAAACAGTTAAATCACGTGTATATATTGTAAACAGTGATATATGACCAGAATAAAAGATTTAACCTCACCAATGGGTTTTATTTGGGGGTGCTGTAGCACGTTAAATCGGTCGTATCCTCAAGTTGGCGTGGTGTGGAAGTTTGGAGAGTGGGGTGCCTGCTTCGGTGTTGCCTCCTCATCTGATCCTGGTTCAAATTGACGAGGTGTCATCTGATCTTCCTTTTCGGTATTCATGCTGAACCGTCGCTAATAGCCCCTTGTGTTGTTCCCAGTGCGACGTTAATTCAACTACCTACCACCTTTTCTGCGTTAGTAAATTTTTCAATGAGTGCGTATGTTCATCTACTGATGGCTGTATGCTTTGTGTTTGGGGCAGCTTCGCCTATTATGACACTTCACTATAAATCCCAATAAACCTTTTTTAATTGAAACTAGCTGTTTAGCCCCTCGTTGCGGTGGACAACGTGTTAGTAAATATCTCCCTCTTGGATTTTTTACTCTTTTTTTGCATGTCTTATAGATTCACTGTTATATAATTATATGAATTTATCATTATTATTATTCGGATTTAAAAGTTTTATGGTTTAATGTGTCACGGGATAACTAATTGGTAGTAAACGACATATTAGATTTTTCGCCGTCTCATTGCAAGTCTACATGTAAATTTCCCAATTTCACCCTGACGTTTAGCTTCGACCAGCCTTCTATTGGTAGCTTGTTCCTTAGATTCATTGTGACGTCTATCACGTAGTTTATATTTAGCTGAATTGCTTGTTATGGAACGTTTTCTTTTTGGCATTGTCGTTAAAAAGAGTAATTACAACGCAAAAAACAGTCGCTATAAAAGCAGTAGTAAACCATTTGAAATTCCAAATTACGAAAGATTTAAGAGTTGAATTAAATTTAGCATTATTATCATTTGGATCAGCCAGTGACGTCACGGCACTCTGTCCAATCAGGTAATTTTTTGAACATTTTATGTTAAAATTTAAATTTTTGAAAATTTTAAAGGGGCGGAATAAATTTCCCAGTTTATTCTGCGTGTTTTGACACCTCTCTCAGATCTCTACGTGCTGTGGTTGATACGAAGATAGATTTCCAACAAACTATCACACATTTATAGTGTAGATGTGAAGATGTAATGTATGCTACAGAAACCTTTTCGGTTATTTTATAGTTATTTTATACAATTTTATAGCTGTATATGGATGCAAATGTATATATTTTAATATATGATTCAATTCATTTCACGAAACAGTAATTGATTCATACTTTTTTGCAAATATAGACATGGGTAATCTTCATTAAAATGAAGAAAACCGTAATTTGGGTTCGCAGAAGCTGTTACTAAAACTAGTCTTGAAACCTATAAATTCCTAGATTGACCAAGGAATTCCTTACCAAACTCATTAATCCAGACTGCCCAATTGTAAGTAGGTAGTTAAATTAACGTCACGCTGAAGCAACAGAACGAGCTATTGGCGACGGCCTCGTGATTTCAAACCACCGCCAGATGACGAGTCAACACCTGAACTGGTACCCCACTCTCCAAACTTTCCACATCTCGCCAACGTGAGGACGTTTGAGACCACGACAGATTGAACGTGCACCAGCCTCACGTGCCCGACGTCTTTGGTTGGATTGAATTTCGAACTCGCAACCCACCTGTTGCTAATCAGCTACTCTTGCAACATAACTACCGCGGCCCCATAAAAGTAAGGACAGATGTATTTTTTAAAGCCACTCGGCTATATACAGGGTGAGTCTAAATTGTTTTTACAAAATAAGAGGGGTGATAGTACCCATCCAGACGAGCCATAATTACCATGGAACATAGGGTCGCATTGCACTCTGAGAGGCAGAAAAGAGTAAAGTCAAAACGCATCGAGCATGAACAAGTCATCATCTCTGACGTCGCACACTTTTCCAGCACGGTCCGGCACTTCTTGTGAATGCCACATATCCCGCATGATGGATCGGACGTGGCGGATCTGTGGATCTCCTGCCTCCTCGCACACTCGACCTCAACCCACTGGACTTTTTCTTCTGGTGGGGGCACATGAAATCTTTAGTGTACCAGACGCCTGTGGACTCGGTTGAAGATCTCGTAGAGAAAATCGGTGTTGCCGCATACAAAATTAACACAATACCTGGAATCTTCGAGAGCCCAGTCATTCCTTCGCCGGTGTGAACTGTGCAACGCCACTTTGAGCACTTGCTGTGAGTTTTTCTCTGATCAATAAATCAAATTGTGCAACTTTTGGTATCGTTCATTCGCTTTCCCAACACTTGTAAATTCATGTTGAAATTCTAATTTTACTTTTCTGCCTCTCAGAGTGGAATGCGACCCTATGTTCCATGGTAATTATTGCTCGTCTGGATGGGTACTACCACCTCTCTTATTTTGTAAAAACTATTTACTCACCCTGTATATAGTAATTATAAAGTACTGTAGATATACATGTTTCGTGAAATTGTAATCGTACAGAAATTTCTCTATTAGATGACAGGATTACTTGCAATACACAGGTCACCTAACATAAATATCTAAGCAATGCAAGAATTTGAAATTCATTCATTTATTTAAAAAAAAGTGTTTTAACTGTGCGCGTTACAATATTGAAAGTTCCTATTATATATTTTACCTCCACTTTCTTAAGATGTTAAATAAAATACCTTGTTGCTGGTTAATATGTTTTAGATCATCAATTCATATCAACCATTATTTTTGGCAAATTTTAATCTTGTACTTCGTCATATCTTTAATTAAATATCTTCCACATGTACTTTTATCTCTATCTTAGACCAATAATTCTTCAATATTTTATACTTTTATTGCGTCACATTCTGTCTTGTGTTTGGCGCAGCTTGTCCGCTTTTGGACCTTGCGCCATAAAACCCCAAAATCCAATCCACTCTTAAGATGTATGCTGTTTAAAAATGCAGTAATGCATTAGTTATCTGGAAGAACGCCAGCTCCGTCTATTTTCGTCCAACCACTTATATTAAGGCTGCTTGCGTGTGAAATTGCTGCAACATTATAGCATGATTCGGAAAGAGTAATGAAATTCATCGCCACATGCATTTAACTTCATTGTTTGATACGCGAAAACCACACGGGGCGATGGAGAAATCTAATTACTAAGGAGTTAAGATAATTTACTGCTTCTGACCTATGAATTCCGCTACGGCATATTACTTCTGGAATAGTCTTAATGAATGAATAATAATTGAAATTATATAGAGTTCAAATCACGATCAAACATTGACGACAGATTTTTAAGCTTTAAATTAATCAGTTATTGCAAATCTGGCCCTTCCTACATCTGCGCTGCGGGACTCAATTCGATGACGGGCCTTATACAGTTCAGGTTCACCCTAGCTCAGGCCTCAGTGGGTATGCCAACTGCGCTAGCAACCTTCGAGTTGTAGGCGGCACAGGTTCGATTCCTGGCAGGTGCATACTTCCCTGGGTGTATTTCTCTCTTCTGTGTCAGTAAAGCTTTCACTCTGTGTGTCAATTACTTAATATTGTATGTCTTGTATCAATTACTTGATATCGTATTGAGTCTGGTACAGATGGTCAAATATGTCGCCATAAAACATCAAAACCAACCAACAATCACCGTAACTCAGTGTGTTTGCCCACTGGGTTGGAAACCTGCGAGTTGTAGTCGGCACAGGTTCGATTCTTCCCTGCATGTAGGCCGCGATAGCCCAGTTGGAAGAAAACCGGATTGGTATAACCCTAGATTTGCGATTTCGAAGCTCGGTCTAACCAAATCAGACCATCAAATCAAATCGGCGAGATCAGATGACGAGGTCAACATCTGATCTCGCACCTCACTCTCCAAACCAAACCAACGTGAGGACATTTGAGACCACGACAAATTTAACGTGCATCAGACCACTCATACCCGACGGTCATGAGTGGTCTGATGCACGTTAAATTTGTCGTGGTCTCAAATGTCCTCACGTTGGTTTGGTTTGGAGAGTGAGGTGCGAGATCAGATGTTAACCTCGTCATCTGATCCTGGTTCAAAATGGCGAGGTGTTGCCCTCGTATCTTTCCCTTCGGAATGAATCCCCGACTGTTGCCAATAGTCCGTTGTGTTGCTCCATTTCGACATTAACTTCCTATCGCCAGATTGTAATGTAACTTTCATGGTTTTGACTAAAAATTTTATTTTATTTTTGTTATGATTTATAATTTATTTGTGCAATATGCCACTATCATTCTAATAATCTGCTAAATGTATTTCAATTTATTATTTAACTACTTTCCCCGTTCATGTTTTTATACCAGAGGTTCACAACCTTTTCGACTCGCGGAGCCCTTTTTAGAATCAATTTCTATGTCGAATTCCCTTAGGCATACCGTATGTTTTACAAGTTAATGGTATTTAGGAGTAGTGCTACAGGAGAGGAAGAGGGATAGATACTAAGGAGATATGTGAACATTTGCGCATTGTCAATGAAATTATATTTTAGAAACTTTGAAATTTTCCATATCTCAATTTATTTTCAACTACCACCCATGCACATAGTGCCAATTGGCCATTCATAAAAGTTCTTTCAAAGTTCAATGAATCAAACCATTTGCGTTAAAACAGGTTTTAGGGGCGAAATTTAACTTGGCAAATTTCCATTTAGAATGTAGTTTCAAGTTTTTTTTATTCTACTTTTGGTTTCTTATTATCTGCTAACAGAATTATCCGGCGTACTCGGATTGAATTGGTTAACTAAATTCCGTTTTCGTTAATAAATTGTAATTCCTATTCATCACGTGTAACAGCTACCACACTAATAAAGGTACACAACTGTTAAATACACGATTTCATAAATGTAAATAAGTGTCATATTTAACATTTTTGTAGAATTTAGATTTTTAGTAAGAAAGAAAAGTCTAGAGTGTGCCAATGTTACCCAGAATGCATAGAATAGTTCAGAGTATGCATATAAATTCCTTGTATGTCATTTAATGAAAGTGTTTCCCAAAATAATACAATGATAAAAACGTTTTTAAAATCAATTAAACCATTACCTTGACTACAGTTATTGAACGAACACCAAATTGAAAATCCAGAAATACATCTTAAACAGATTTTAAAAAAGCTTCGAACGAAAAGAAATGAATGTATCTGTTTTTTCACTACAAAATAGATCCTTGGAATATAACGGACTCAAATTTAAAAATATCAGACGATTAAAAAATACTAAGGTTGCCATATTAGCTACCAGTCCTATTTTAAAGTGTTTTGTTCTGTATAGTTTTATTCTCTTTATGGTCTGTCCCAAATAAGCAGAATTTTTTTATGTATCGTAAAGAAATAATAAGGCTCGAAATAAACTATTAGAGTTTAAATTACGTAAAAATGGGTTTGGAAAATAATTTATATTTCAGCAACACTGGTAAAACAATCCAAATAATTGCAATGCTCAATATACGTCCCAGATACTCCAAAACAACCAAATTATGTTGATTTAAGTATAGCTACTCAGATGTTTTAACGTTAAACTTGCCTAAATATGCAAGCAAAGAAATTTTAAATAATGCATTTACTAAACTAAAATGCAGTGTATCAAATATTAAACACTAAAAATTAAAATAAGTTTAAACCATCTTATGTGATACTTGTACAAACACACAGACACCAAATCGAACATAGAGCGTCAAGACGGACACAGACTTACTCAACTGAGTTCAGTCACTAAATGAATGTAAGTACTCACAATATCCAAAGTTTCATGAAAATATATTCAACCGTTTGGACGTAGTACGGGCACACACATACAGACAGATGGACAGACACCAAAAGTGCAAGTGACGGATTTTGCATCAGAAGGGTCCAAAATAGATAGAAAACTTGAAATGGGTCGAAAATATTCAATATACAAACAAACACTCCGTTCTTTATTTATAAAGATTTAATTTAATTATTATTATTTTTATTTTTTTGGAGCGGCCGTGGAGCCCCCTGGGAAGGCACGCGGAACCCTTATGGCTCACGGAGCACAGGTTGGGAGCCATGGTTTTATACTAAAGCTCGTTTTGTGCATATTCCTGTGTGATCTATCTAGAACATTCCAGATAGATTATTCTATCTAGAATATCCCATGTAATATGAAAATGTAACTGTAAAATAAGCCACTCGGACAGTTCAATATCAACTTCAACAATTTTTATATTCATTCAAGTCCTTCATCCACATGCAGTTTTAACATACTTTCTAATGTTGATCTGGTTGCTTGTTTCAATTTATAATGTTTTTATAGAATCTTCTGATTTCAACGCTTGCACATTTTTAGACCTTGCGCCATAAAACTCAAAGCGACCCCTAATTTGTGGTGTCAGCATTGGAAATACGATAGTTCGAATCCAACCAAAGACCGTCTTGTACCAAGGGGTCTGGTGCACGTTAAATCTATCGTGGTTTCAAATGTCCTCGCGTTAGCGTGGTGTAGAAGTTTGGAGAATGCCAGTTCAGGTGTAACCTCGTCATCTGACCGTGGTTCAAAATTATGTGGTGTTTTCCTCGGATCTTTCCCTCTTGATTTGATTCCGGACCGTCGCTGATAGCCCATTTTGTTGCTCCAGTGCGATGTTAATTAAATACCTACCTGCACAGGCTAACCAGTTGACCGATGGGATGCCGTAGTTAGAAGAGCAACGGATTAGGAACCGGAGGGTTGGAGTTCGAAACTCGGTACAGCCAAAGACAGTCGTGTACAAGGGGCTGGTACATGCTATATGTATCATCAAGTTTACCTCACGTTGGCGTGTTGTGGAAGTTTGGAGAGTGGTATGCCAGCTCAGGTGTTCTCGTTATCTGAAGGTGGTTCAAAATTACATGGCGTTGTCCTTGGAGCCTTCCATTCTTGATGGATCCCGAACCGTTTCCAATAGTCCGATGTGTTGCTCCGGTGCGACGCTAGTTAACTAACTAACTACCTACCTTCTTGTCCAATCGGTTTCTTGGATTCTTTCAATAAATAGCCTTGGCCATTCAGCCATAAAATATTGTTATAGGTAGTGACAATACTCAAAACGTTGGAAGAGGACAAGGTTTACTCGGTTTGGAAACGATCCAAGCATTCAAATCACTCGGACGGCAATAATACGGATTTTACAACATGTGAATGACCAATTCTTCACTTACTCAAAAATTAAATACTTAACAGCAAGAAAACCTTTTAAAAGTGTTATCACAAGGAACGAGAAAATCAATTAATTTTTCAAGATCCAAGGCAATTGTTTTCCCCATTCTTAAATAATAAAATCAAGAAAAGATTTTATTTAAAAGAAAATACCGCTGCCTCCAAGAAAGTATTATTTTTTAAACCCAGTGTCTTGTTATCAGGGCTTTTGTGCAACTATTTATGGATCATTTTTATCAGAACTAGTGATAACTTTTTATACTTGGATTACAGTAACTCGGTATACAGAGTTAATTCTTTATAGCTCAGTGATTTAAGAATGCATAGGGTATTTAGAGACAATAGGATACTTTCACTATAGAAACAATCCATGTCAGAGAATTAAAAAAAACTTTAGAAGTCCTATTTGTAGATAGTGTAGATCAAGAAATGTGTACCCGCATTTGTAGGTTTTATAGCGACATTACAACCGGTTTAGGGCTAATATCTAAGACAAATGTAGACGAGTACTTTAATTTAATTATCTGTATTTTAACTTTGTTTATGTAAATTATTAAATATAAATTAAAAGAATATGGGTCATTCATTCCATGTGAAACCACGCAGAAAAAGGGTAATTTTCGACCCGACCCCTTCCGATTTTTTTTAATTTGGCTAATTTGTTTCCCAGCCATATATAAGAAATTCCGGAATTTTTTTAGCTTCCAATTTGCAAGTTTTTTATATATATATTAATTTTGAGTTTGAAAAATTGGGCAATTTTTCATGATTTTCGACTCACTACCTCCGGACTTAATTGTCCAATCGTACTTAATGACAGCTTATTTTGTAGAAAACTGCAAACTTTCTAATGACAAATTCATATAATGTATTGAGTGACCTTTTTAATTTCTAGGTCATTCAGTTTGACTTTTGACCTACAATTACAAAAAGTGTATTTTATATTTTTTTTCTAAAAAATATATGTTAAATGTACACTGTTTACCTTAGTTTTCTGAAAATTTCATAGTGGAACACGCGCAGATGTTTTCATAGGCAAAAAATATTGGAAGTAAATAGAAGTATATAATCGGTTCCCATAAATACCTGTATCTGTTTACCTGTTTGTCCCATCGAGATGAAAGAAGACGTATTTTATAGATAAAGTAATTAACATAACCTCTACGATAATTTGTTTACGTTTAAAAATTATTTAATTTGTTTACGTTTACATTGAAAAATCTTGTTTAATATGATTATATTGTCAACAAATGCAATGCAATTACATTCAAGAGTTCCGCTTACATAATTTTAGCTAGTCACGCATGAATAGCTAAAATTATGTAAATATGTATTATGTATGATATTGTATGTTAATAACTATTTAAAAGAGGTTTTATTCACTGAATTTCGTAACATGGTAACCATTAGCTGCTAATCTGTCAGTTTATTGATACGAAATTAGCACTTGAATTCTGAAAGTGACAATATCCGTTGACGTTTAATACTTATATCTAGAGCAATAACTATTGGTGGATCAAAATCTAAAATAACCAATACAAACTATTTTTATCCTAGCAAAATTATTTATTCAATGTATTTTACATGCCAATGTGCAGCTTTGAACCTATACAAAATCTTAAACACTACATAAAAGGAATTCACTGATCTTTTGTATTTGCAACTTTGAGTTCGTTTTTTCTTCTGCTTAAAATTAAGCCAACTGTTTTACTGGTTATATTAAAAATCAAACTTAACAACAAGTATGTATAACGGTTTGGTGGTGTATAACTTTCGAAGAAACAAAACACTCATTAAAATTTATCTGTGTCCTGTAGAGTTGTTACCGCATTCCAATTTGTTTTAGAACGCTATTTTGCATGTAAATGCACTCCAAATACCGGCATACAGCTGCCAAGTAGAGTTTTTTTTTATCATACTAAAACAAAGAATCTTCATTAAGAGTATTAAACACTTAAATTAATGGCCAGTAAATAAAAAGAAGCCTATCGGAGAAAATAAATTAATCTGAGTAAGAATAAAACGAATTCGTGCTGGATTCAAAAGTTAGTTTTTGATGAACAATAAAATCTATTTCGTACTAATTCGAATTTAATTTTCAAAACGTGCAAGTGTTAATTGTTTAAGTTTTGAAGTTACCTCAAACTAAATTATTTTAGCGATAATTTAACTAATTGATCTATAGTTTGGCATTTATTGCAGAAGTGTTTTCAGCTCCACTTGATTAAATTACTATCTTTAACAAGATTATAGCACGCTTTGATTCTTTTACAAGAATATCGTTTCGTTTTAAAATTACTTTTGTCATCTATGACCGCAAAACATAAAAACATGTATATCTTTTAAAATGCTCTAATGCGTGGCTTTTACATACACTTATTCATACAACAGAAAGCATTTTCTTTTATAATTTTTAAAACGACATGCGGTTTTCGGATATTTAATCTCTGAGCTTAACCGTTTAGTCAATTTCTATCAGTATGTGACCACACAAAAGATTTAATTAAACGCTTCATGCAGTAGTTATCGCAACTGGTAGTTTTTCTCTGCATACAAAGAACAGACGAGTTTTTGAGCGCCGCTGATTTAAATTAGAATGGTTGCATTTGTTAGTTATTAAATTCATCAACAGAGCAGGTATGGGACTCTTTCCTGGATTTTAAAATTAAATATGTTTTTCCAAACTTACAATTTTCAATTTTATCATTCATGAGCGAAACAATGGAACACAAAATCCCAGATAGTTTAATGTGTGTTTGGAATTTACATAAATTTAATCCACCCAGATTTGAATCTTTTTAGAGGCCTCAAATTCAATTTTTTATGTTAGCTTTCAAAATATGTGCTAATAAAATCACATCCATATTTATGCAATAGTTCTTACATTGTCTTGCTTTTCAATTCGACTCGCATTCAGCATATAAAATTTTCTTACATAAGCTTAATTACTTCGAATGCAAATTGGGTTTAAATAGGATTGAATAAAATTATGATCATGCCAAGAAAGCCGATTCAATCTATTATATTTTAATGCTAGTAAATTAAGAATGCGTAGGATCATGTGGATGTTGCATTTAAATCTTACGCTCTGCACATTTCAATAAATTAAGCTCATATTTTCTTCCACAATAAACCCCCACACAATGGACAATTTAAAAATTATGAAAAAATTATTACCTTATTCCAAATGCATTTTTTAAAGCAGTCTCTAGAGATACACATTAAAAATGCTAAGCAAAATTAATAAAGTTTAAGTTATTGAAAATAACTTCATCACTCAAATGACTAATCTGTATGCTTATAGAATATGAGTAATTACCTAATTATTATACAGCATATTTTCTGTTTCAACCGGATTATAAATTGCATACTTGATTATAAAATGTATTTGATTATATTACGCAGTTTATTTGGATGGGCATATATATAATTCAAAATGTCGGTGTGTTTAATGAGCTCTTCGGAGTTTGACAAATGAATTGCTTGTCTTAAAAATTGTTAATTTAAATGCTAAATAGTTTCTTTCTCAATTAATTATTTTGAGATACTCTTTGCTGTAATTTACTCTTGTACAGTGGCATCTCGTTCCACAGCAGACGCGCTCCCAAACTTCTTGATTATCGTGGTAAAAGGGCGTAGCTATAACCCATATAATTATACGTATCCAAATTATATACGTAGCGTTGCTCAGGTGATAAGCCGCCCTGATGGGCAAATCTTTAGATGTGTACGGGCATCAAAACCTCGATGTATCCGAGTTATATTTCCTCCCTTTCATTTTTACCCTCGCCCAACTTTCTGCTATTTTGCTTCTTCTGTCCTAAACCACGGTGGTGATAGACTGCATCTTCCAATAAAACAAAGTAATTTTATTTGAAACATGAAAAAGATGCACGTTTTAATGAGTTTTAACGTTTTGTTAAGGAAACGTATGTCAAGTCGGGGGATCTGGTAGGGTCGATGATTAGCAACCGGAGGATTGCGAGTTCGAAACTCGATTCAACTGAATACAAACGTGTTAGTGGATGCTGGTGCAAGTTAAACCTCACGTTGGCTTGGTGTGAAAGTTTGGAGAGTGGAGTGCCATCTTAGGTGTTGAGCACGTCATCTGACCGTGTTTTAAAGTAACTAGGTGTTGTGTGTGTGTTGTGTGTGTGTGTGTCCTTGGATATTTCTCTTCGGAGATTCGACCCGGACCGTCATCAAGGGCCCATTGTGATGTAGATTCAACTGCCAACCAAAACTACGTGATTCATGCCAACTCGACGGAGTCAAGCTTATAGCAGTGTATTTTGTAAATAAATTTTATAGTTTATAGACTCTCCAACAGTCTATTATTTGACAGTGACAAGGATCCTAGTCACGTAGCCAGGATATAACCAGCGCTCATTTGGCCTCCTCAATATAAGTGTACAGTGAAATGACGGGGTAAATTTAGTAGTATTAAGATTGACATGAAAATTCATCTGACGTTGTTTCGGAAATGACCACCAAATACATCCGATATTTGAACGGGGCCGTCGTGGCTCAGGGGGTATACCCACTGCTCTAGCAACTTACGATTTGTAGGTGGCGCAGGTTCGATTCCTCCTTGAGTATATTTCTCTCTTTTGTGTTAGTAAAGTTTTCCTAGTGCATGTATGTCCATTGCTTGATGTTGTTTATCTTGTGTTTGGCGCAGCACGGCCAAATGTGGCCCTTCCGCCATAAAACCCAACCAACCTAATATTTGAAAGGTCCAATGACTTGTATATAAAAATATTAAATTGATTTACCAGGTACGCCGGAAAAAACTAACTGAGGGATTTGTTAAAAAAATATGTAATAATTTAAAAATGCAAACGTATATAAAAGCATACATTAAGCATTTTTTCAGTTAACGTAATTTATTACAACTCGGGATATAATTTTTTAACCTAAGTGTACATTTTGGAAAGTTGAAAAATTGCTGTTAAATAAACCTCATTATAAAACGCATGGGAAGACCTATTTCAACAAGATCCCGAATCTAATTATCAAATTCTTGTTTCCAGGTACAAACAATTCGTTTTCGAGCCGTGCTCTTCCAAACTACTAAACAATGGAAACTAAGTAACTTAATTATAATTGTGGAAACGTTATTTTTCCATGCGAAAATTGCAAACATTTTTATCAAACGATGGTTCTTTCATGAAAATTAGTCATTTTTTATTAAACGTTAACATGGAGATGTAATTAACGCTCATTTCCCAAAATTATAATTAAAAAAAATACTTCAATTAAACTTGGCAGTGAGATCCAATGATAAATTTTAATTAGGAATGCACCCTGGAACTGCTTTTTTACCTCCATTTGTTACTCTTAGTGGTTAGATTATATTTTATTACACATTTTTATTTTCATAAATATGTATCGCCTTCTAATTATATTTTCCCTTTCTGGCATTTTCATTGTATAAGTAGAAACATTTATTATTTTAATTTCAAATTATATATCAGTATTGAATATTAACTATCAATCAGCTTAAAATTCATAATTTACTTTTGTCAGTAAAAACTCTCTCTGAAAATGCTCTATTTTTATTCAATACTCTAACCCTCCTGGTGATTGTCCCGACGAGGTATTTCGTCATTAGCAAAACTAACCAACCAGATCTTGATGACGAGATATCTCGTCATTAGATCTGGTCAATTTTGTAAATGAATGAGATATCTCGTCCATCAAAATGTCTCGTCATTGGAAAACTAACCAGTTTAACTGGTCACCATCAAAAAATAAACATCTTGATGACGAGGTATCTCGACACTTGCAGACATGGTATCGATAGACGAGATATCTCGTTGAAACCACTTGTAGGATTAAAATTATTTAAGTAGTTATGTCGTTGAATTGGCCTTCCCTGGTCCTTGTCTACGCAAAGAACGTCGTCAATATTAAAAAACCTGAACAATTCTTGATGGACGGGATATCTCGTCATAAGCGAAATTTGTCAGATCTTGATGGACGAGATATCTCGTCGAAACCACTTGAAGGGTTAACGTCGCGCTGGAGCAACACCATGGGCTATTGGCGAAGGTCCGGGATACATGGTATGAATATTAAAGAGAACGAAAGCGACAAAGAAGTTGCATAAATGTAATTCTTGGCATAGATATTATACTTCAGAGGAAACTGATAATTTTTATCACCCTTCATAAATTCTTGTCCTTAATCATATTTATTACAGAAGGAACCTGAGTTCTTCAACAATCCAGAGATGTTGAGATGAATAGTAGCTTTTGTGCGCACGGTCTTCGGTTTCCTTAAACGAATATAGCAAGGTATCATTAAATCCGTTTTCAGATTAAAAGGAGAGACTCGCACCTGCTTCCTTTGAGTTGTAGTGACACTTGAAAGTACGATTGCTACCGCAAATTAAGATAATTACATGTATTACCTGGGCGTGACTCCGATCCGACAGGGGGTAATGCTCCTTGAACAGTAGCACTCGAATTGATATTTTGTGGTTAAAAGGGATTTGCTGTCTTTGGTTTGAAATATCTTCGATTTCTTTGTTTTCAAATATTTCTTCGATTTGAGGGTGGTCCGAAGGTAATTTTACGATTTAAAATATAGGTAAGGGCGTTCGTGAGGTCAGCGCGTCCTATGAACATAAAACGTGCTTGATTAAAAATAAAGACAGCCACCTGTTGTGAATGCTTCAAGGAATGAGATTAGTGTGGGCCGCGGTAGCCGAGTTCGAAGAGTATCGAAATAGCAACCGGAGGGTTGCGAGTTCGTAACTCGTTCCAACCAAAGACTCGTATACGTGGGTGTCTGCACGTTAAATATATCGTGGCCCCAAATGTCCTCACGTTGGTATGGTGAGGAAGTTTGAAGAGTGCGGTGCTAACTCATGTGTTGAACTTGTCATCTGCACTTGGTTCAAATTTACTAAGGGATTGGTTCAGTACTGTTGCCTGGTGCAGTGCGACGCTAATTCAACTACCTATTTTACCTATACCTATAGTTTCACCGTTAGAGCAAACCGTTCAAATTTTGACAGAAGTTGCGCAGACAAAAAAGAGGCATGAATGAAATGAACTTGCCCCACTCATACGACTATTCCATTAGAAACAATGGAATTTAGTATGCACTTACTACATCATTTGGGGCAAGGGAGACCCCATGAAATAGCATCGGAAGGTATTTAATTATATTGAAGCCAGGGTGATTGCTTTGTGATTAGCAAATGAATGGTTGTGAGTTCGAAACTCTATCCTAAGAAATATAATCGTAAACATGCCCTGTCGTGACCGAAAATGTGCTCACATTGGCGTGATGAGGAAGTTTGGAGAGTGGGATGCCGTCTCGTGATTCAAAACCTCGGATCATGAGCCGGCCAACCTTGGATCATGAGGTGTCCTCGTATCGACACCTTCTGGACTTATACGGACCTTCAACAATAAACAGTTGTGTTGCTCCAGTACGGCGTAAGTTAAACTACCTACCTTAAAGTCAGTTTAACCAAATAATAGTGAGCATATTAAATGGTCAACGAGTGTTAAAAATATGCAATTTTGAAATTTTCTGGAGACAGAAGTAATTGGTTCAGTATGAGATTTCAAAATTAACATCCCCACCTTACCGTAATAACTTCAAATACTTTTTTCTTAGAAGTTATTAAAAATTAGACTTTAGTAATGTACTTCAGCGAATTACATGACCGAGCAACCTGCCAAAATAATTGAATTTTACATAAAATATCGACGCTTCGTTGCGCCCGCGCCCAAGGAATTATCATTATGGAAATGGCGGCATATCTAATTTTTGATAGAAAATAGTCCGAAGAATGTAATAGGTTGTATATAAACTAAATGAGTAAAGTTATTAAATTTCTAAATGGTGAAGGTTTTGATCCCGGACCGTCGCCAATAGTACGTTGTGTTGCTCCAATGAGAAGTTAATTAAAAATATCTATCATACCTACCTTCTAAATGGTGTATTTAATGATGCTGATTAGAGATAATTGAATGCATTTGCAATTTGTCATTACATCGTGGTATTTGAATTAAGGGGGCAGCAGAACTTTCAGGACAAGCTTTTGTAGTCATCCGATTGTCATAAAAAACGGTGGACTACTTTTTTCCCACAAAAAAGTATGAAATTTGGTCAAGTTGTGTGGAAGGTTATTACATAAATGGTAAAAAAATGTTGATAAATTATCAAATATGGATCGGTTTCACGAGTATTAATTATTCATCTACTTTTATTATTTTAATTATCCATGCATTTACATTATTTTAATTTATTTGTGTACACGTGTTTGTTCACATATAAATTCAATTTACTATGTGGTGTCACTGAACTGTAAGGCATATAGTAATTTGTGCAAACACACAAAAGTTCTTGCAAAAAGCTTGGGTGAGGCAACATTTAAAGATTTCCAAATTAAGTGGCATGAGCTTCTCATTTGCATTTAGATGTTTACAACAGATTGTAAGAATTATCCATAAACATTTCAGGGAAATTTAAAAAAAAACTGGTGGTAAATGAAGTTTGAAATCGGAAAAAATGTCGAAAAATCTCAATCTGCAAAAAGACTCACGTTGGCGTGGTGTGGAAGTTTGGAGAGGGCGGTGCCGGCTCAGGTGTTGACCTCATCATCTGATCGTGGTTCAAAATAACAAGGTGTCCTATGGATCTTTCCCTATCTCACTTCACCTCAACTCCACTTCGGAGTACTATCACCAACCACCATTGATCCGCCATCCCCACCGCTTATAATTGTCACTGCATGTCCTCTATGCACCACCGAACGGTATTAGCACCGTTACCCCGACAACCCCGGAGTTATTGCGAGTTGAAATCGGTTACACAATTACTTCACTTCCACCGCTAATCTGTGTCGAACCATAAGACATAGTTTCCACTTCAAAATGACTGCAATCGAAAAATTATTTTGCTATCTACAGCGTTTGGTATCAGTTAACTTTAGATGGTAAAATTTAAAATAGAATTTTCGCTAGAGAGATTTTGGGTATTTACTGTGGTCATCACTTTAAGCTGTTTTTATTGACATTGATTTTGATTCTTGTGTTGCCAGGTTTTTATTAAAGCCATGTGGCTTTTATCATTCCAATTGGTTATTATAAGGTGGTCGACCTGTTTCAGGTTATCCAAATCAAATCGTGTTTCTAACGCTTAGGACGGTGTAACCCTCAGGAGTCCACGCATATATCTTGCGTGACTTTTAACCAGTTTTGAATTTGACCAATAGAATGGTCCCTAGGATTCTTTCAACCAATCGATGTGGTTCTTTAGTCGTCACGAGGTAAAGCAACATTACTTAAATCGCTTTCAGAGGGTGAATTAGTCCTTGTTGACGAAAGCATTACCGTAGAGCTACAAACCAAACCTCACTAGTACTTTCAGCTCTCTTATGAGGTTCTGAAACATGGAAAATTACCAAAACACTGCAATAAGCTAAATGCTTTTCGAAATAAATGTTTAAGAATTATTTCAAAGATTTTTTGGTCATACTACATTTCAAATGAAGAATTATTAAATAAAGCACAATTTAATGAAATAGGAAATGAAATCAAATTTAGACGTTGGAAGTTCACAGGATACATTTTACGAATGAACAGGGACGGTATTCCTAAAATAGTATTGACCTGGACCCCTGATGGAAAGAAAGCGTGGACGTCCTCGTTTGACGTGGCGATGTATGATGGAACAGGAGAGAAGTGAGGCTGGATAGGGCGAGCTGGTATGAAGCTAGACTTGCTGCATCGGACAGGAAACTTTGGAGATCTAGATTGAAGGACTTATGTGCTCTTAGGCACTAAAGAATTTATGATGACAAACCAAACCTAACACTTGTATAACTTTGAAATAAGTGTTCATTAGTTTAACTAGAGCTGTGTAGATCAGTAGAGACTTTGTAGACTTTAATAGTTTATCCCAAAGTGCGTACAAGACTTTCGACAAAATCTGTCAATTAAGTAGACTTTCGATTATGACGAATACTTAGGAAAATAAATTGCTCTATTTAAATCTTATCCACAATATATCGTAGCAGAAAGTAGTACACAATACCGATAATAGCAAAAATAGTAGAGCGACAACCAAACCAAACAATGTACTTAGTTCTACACTGTTTGATCGTTCTAAGGGGTTAAAAGAAACGCTGGAATCATTTGGAAAGTATAATTTTCCTTAAAAAAGTAAATTTTCTTACTGTACCGGCTGTTAGGTATCCTCACAAATAACACGTTAACCACCATTTCCTAAAATAAAGAGAATCAACTCCTTATTTTATCGAAGATACTATCTGAGTTCATGAAAAAGTTGGAAATCCAGGAATAAGGAATTTAGTGATTCCTTGTTTGAACGTAAACCCCTGAAGCAAAGGGTGAAAATACGAGCGTCAGAAAAGAAATTGAAGGCGTTTCCATGGTATCGAAATTCTTCTCTGTCCTTAGATAAAAACAGGTTGCTTATTGTGGAATAAAATAATTCCCTATAAAAACGTGAGATTGTGACATGAACTCTACAGTAGTGACTCGCTATGATGCGAAGTTCCAAATTTCTGACATCTTCAAAGTTTTCATTGTGAATATCGGTACAAGGAATACATCGTAAACGTATAGCACAATCTCATTAACTGAGATTTGTTCGATGATACTGAATGCTAATTTTCATGATAATGAGAAATATAGTCATATTGTAGTGTGTTTAAAAGGTATAACTATCAAAATGCTTATGATTTTTATTTTTGACCTAAAAACCAATAGCGTTTGTCTTTAACAGTTGTACAGTAAAAGCATGTTGTATGCCGATGATATATCAAATTTCATGTTTAATTTTTAAAAATTATGGAATTGTTCATTAAACAGTGTTTCCTTTGTGATACTAGCATATGCAAACAGAATTAGAGGATGATGCTTTGTATAATTCGTTCGATATGTATGTGCATATTATATACTATTTAAGATGATATGCAATGTCACCTTTGAAGTTCAGTCACCCTGTATAGTAATTTAGTTTTCTACGAAAAATAAATTTGAGAAGTGAAGTTTGCTCTTTGATACTTGTATGTGAATAAGATTTAATAGTTTAAATTCCTTCACATGGCTCATTTGCATGTTTTGTTATGTGAGAAATGTATTCGTAAACGATATAAAGAAGGTAAATAAAAATATGTTGAGAATATGAAGGATATATGGATAATGACCCATTTAATCATTTTTACTCTTTCCAGTCTTGAATTGTGCCTTGCTTGCACTCAACATGTACTGAGATCTCTCGATAAGTCTCGAACTTCACAGGGACTGCGAAATGTTAAATAAATTCTAAGTTGAAACTGGTTTTTTTCACGTTTCAAGCATAAGATCACACAGGTGGTGTTTGATGATGAATGCCAGGGAAGTATAATGTCAGTCATTCGTTGGTAAAACTGACAGGTAAAGCGGTATGAGTTAAAATTTAAGGAAGCAATTAAAGAATTAGTCAAGTTTATACGAGTTTAGTCACAGAAAGATGAAACCGATGTTTTGCACATTAAAACGGTTTGGTTCGTTTCTCTACAATCATATTGCTAACGAAGGCTTATTAGACCAAGACTTATCGTAAAGGAAACACAACTGTACATTAATATTTATATATAAAGCAGAGTTGGCGTCTGTCTGTCCTCCATATAAATCTACACCGTTTGACCAATTCACATCAAATTTGGTACACGTACACTTTGGAACCTGCGAGTAACACGTAGGCTACATATTAACCACCGTTCTCTTTAACATAGGTGTGCAGTGGGGACTAAAACAATTCGAAATTGCCGTAGGAATAATATTGAGCATAAAACGATTGTGGTATGCAGCTCAGTTTGTTTTACCAGTATTGATCGATAATCAAATTTTCTAATAAAATTGTTTTACCAGTATTGCTCGAAAAACATTTTTTCCAAAACATTATTTTTAAACAATTTAAAATTCTAATTATGTTTCAACTGATTTTATATTTCTTTTATATCAATAATTTATGAATATTTGATTGATTGATGAAAATTAGATACTCACTAATTTTCTAAATAATTTTACACAACTTACATTTTGTAATGGAATACGAAAAGCTCAAACGAAAAACTCATTGATCATAAAAACATAATTTTGCAATTCGGTGTCTGGCAACCCAGAAATAATGTTTTATTTTAGAAATTAAAGTTAGAATTCCGTGTTTGTGTATTTGAGTTAAGACAGCGAAACGTTGCGGTATACTTGAGTGTTTCCAAGTTTTATTTTGTGTTCTTTTGTAAATAATTCATTGTCTATCAATATTTTTCAAACGTCGTTTTTCGAATTTATCTGGTATTACAGAATATATTCAAGAAGACGATTTCGTTTCTGTTTATATTTATGTTTTCCAGTATTTTGCACATTTTAGATATATTATTTAGGAGTTAAATTTTAATGAATTATTTTTATATTCTGCAAAATATTTCTAAACATGATATAGCATAAACTAAAGTCTGGTTGAATACGTAATGGCATGCAGAATTCTGTTTCATAAAAAGAAATAGAAGATACAAAGCAAAACCTTTTTAAATAAGGTGTGCAACTTATTTTAAAATGACCGGTTAAAATAAAATAATTTTATAAATAAGATAGGTTACGTTAAATTTAAACGGGTAGGCATACGTTGTAGTTCAAAGATATTTCTAAATCGACTCTTCTGGAATAGTCACCTTAGAAAAAACTTCTGTAGCTTGTCTTACAGCAGGAATGGGATGAATATGAAATGGATTATATGGATAAATATATCATGTATACATATTTGCGTCCGAAGTAAATAGAAGCTATTAAAAAGTTCAAACGTGTTAAAAAGTTATTTTCCGTACAAGTCAAATGATGTTTGCCTTTTTCTGAAAGAAAAGTGATTATCCTGATTACTTTTCAATCAACATTTAACCAATTCAACCCGAGAAACGCCGGGTAATTCTGCTAGTTAACATAATGATTTTGATTTAAACTACTAGCATTCATTTTTCAAACTTTATTTAGACGATACCTAGACTAATTTCAATTAGAAATCGTATATTGCCAAATTCAATGTATTAGTTATCGATTTATGTTCAAAGCCTCAGTCACAAGATTTTCGAGAAGCTTTTTACACACAGCTCGGTACTGTTGGGGCAAACTGCCACTGCGTAAGCAACCTGCGAGTTATTGGCAGGCAGGTTCGATCACTGTAATGTATTTCGTTCTTTTGTATCAGTTAAATTTTCCTTTCGTGTTTATTCCCACTAATTGACGCTGTATGTCTTGTGTTTGGCTCAGCATGGCTAAATATGGCTCTTGAGTGATAAATCCCAAATAAACCAACCATTTTACACACAACGCACATTTAATGATTGAGTAATCACACTTATGGATTGAAAGAGACCCAGGAAAAATTCTTCTGGCCAGGAAGGTATTGTTTAGAACTCATTCAGAGAATTTTGCAAGTTGGAGAACGGATACATGCTTGTGAAACCCGAAGTATTAAATTTTCTGACTGGTGCAGCTTTTCCAAGTATTGCCCTTACCCACAGACGTTAATAAAAATACCATACCCTTACCCAAACCAATCTTGATTTGAACAATAGGTAGAGATCCATTTACTATGTAGAAATCAAAAATACGTTAACACAAATGCCGGGGATAATATTATTTGACATTTATTTATTTAAAACATAGCAGACTTAGAAAATTTGCACGATTTCTGAACATAACTTCAATTCAAGTCATTATGTAATTTAGCATGAAATGGGTGAATTTTTATTTTAAATCCCATTTAATAATTCGGTATCTTATGTAGTAAATCTATTGACCCTCCTGTTGGTTGTCTATACGGGTATTTCGTCATAATCAAAACTTATCTAACTTGATGGACCCGATATCCCGTCATTAAAAGAAAGCTGACCAGATCTTGACCTCGTCATCAGCAAAAGTCTGCAATATCTTGATGAAATATTCCGTCATTATCAAAATTGGCCAGATCTTGATGGACGAGATATATCATTGAAACCACTTGTTTGCATCCACTCCCCAAACGCGGCTCAGTGAGTTTGTTACACTTGTTCAATTCTTGTAACAACGCAGTGTGCACTTCTCTCCTGCGTCAGTAAAAACTTACCTTGTGTGCGCATGCCCATTTACTTAGTGGAAAAACATTACATGGTGCAGCTTGGTCAGATCTGGCCCATTAAAACCAAACAGCCTAGCCACTCCCCTTACAAAATAATAGCCGAAGGTCCCTGTCTAATTAACCCTCGCATAAAAATAGATGACAATAGAAAGGCAAACTCTTTTAACCCTCTTGGTGGTTTATCTTCGCTTCGAAAAATTCCCTGTACTGGCCAATCCCTGGTAAAAAACCTGTTTCAAACTCACCAGTTCTGTGCAAGGGACAATTTGTTTTTCTACTTGGATCTTCATTCCCTTTGCAGTAATAAGGCAGTTTTGCCTCGAAGAGATGTCGTGTCCTTAGCAACCAGATCTTGGGCGAGATATATCGTCGAAACACTTGGAGTGTTGAGAGAAAATTACTAAAAAAATTTTATTAGCAAGCACACATTCAAACAAGTGATAGGTTCTTGCCTATAGATTTTTCCAATTTTTAACCTAGTGCCGTTTAAAGACTTAACCAACTGTCATCTCCCAGCAAGAAATTCATTGTGATTCCTTCGAGTTGTAGGATGCGCAGTGTTGATTACTGTCAGGTTCGATTTGCCTCGTGCTTTGCGCAGCTGTCCAATATGCACCATAAGATACAACCAACCATAACCAACTAGTTAAGTCTGACCACGAACTGAAACTTTACTAATACTAAAAAGATGTAAATTATAAAAGCATCAAGAAAAATAACGTAACTACAAGATTCAGTTTTAGGCATTCCTCCGTTGCTACAACTTTGCAATCTCTCCAATTTGAATAATGCTCCCTTCACGAATTATATTTCCATATCATCTAATCTTTTCTTTCCTTAATGCCTCGGCGCATTAAGCACGGGCTGTGCTGCAGATGACATTGAACGCTCCAAAGGTTTCTGTAGTGAAATGAGTGGAGATTAAGAGGTAACTACTATGGGAAAGTAATTTTAGTTGTTAGATTTCGTGAAATGCGTGTACATTAGTTCTTTCCATGGATGTGGTGATAAAGGCTTTCTTTTTACATTTCCTGTCGAGTGCACGAAACTCTGGTAATGTCCCATCGACCTTTAAGAGCTTGGGTTGTAAGCAACTCTATACTGTCTTAGGTCAAAAAATAGTACGCTTGAAAGGTAAGAATGTATTCTACTTCACAAAAGATTCTCCAACAAATTGTAGTTTTGCGTTTCTTATGTCAAATGTCAGTGACTAAAAGATTAAAGACGAATTCAGATGTTACAGAAGATTGAAATGACAAATGGATGTATAAGTATGTTGGGTATCAATGTTCTTGTTTCGATCAAAGGAATTGATTAAATTTGAATTAATTGAACATTAGGTTGATTTTTTATGATGTATTTTACAAATATTTTAGGCCCCTAGGGCATCTCCTTTAGGTGTGAGGGACGTACTCCGCTCGAAACTCAAGATATACCAAGTGATTAGCTCTTGTTTGTATGTTATATATTAGAGGTGTTCAAATGAAAAGGTACGAAACGACACTGTGGGTATAATTGAAGTCTTTATTCAAAAGTAATCACCAGACGACTGAGCACAACTATCCTACTGTTTCACGAGCCGAAGGATTCCCTGTTCCCAGAATTCATGTGGCTGTGACAAGAGCCAGTCCTCCACTGTGTCCTTCAGTTCGTCGTCCGAGTTGAAGCGCTTCCCTTTGAGATGTTTCTTAGCGGACAAAACAGATGGAAGTTGTAGGGCGATATGTCCGGGCTGCAGGGCGGATGCTCAAGCTGCTCCCTCTTGAACTTGGCCAGTACACTTTGTGTGACCCTGGAGACGTGTGGACGCGCGTCATCGTGGAGCAGAATCACTCCCTCCGTGAGCAGCCCAGGCCGTTTGCTCTTGATGGACTTGCGTAGGCTACGGAGTGTCTCACCTACCGGTTTAACACCTTCCGCAATCAGAAATCTGATAACACCTCGCTGCTCCTCAATCGTCGAATTTTGCAATGTGAACGCCATGATGTCCTCACACGCACTGCCGCGTCAATTGGACGGAACACACAACTGCAAGCTTCTCTTCTGCGTCATGTGCGGGCGCCCGCGCATGCGCACAACCACGCCGGTACTCGTGCATTCGCTTCCTTAGATGTCTCACTACGTTATCCCAAAGCGGCATATTCAAATTTCAACCGGTTTGGTTTTTACGACGTTTCGTACCTTTTCATTTGAACACTCCTCGTATATAGTGGAATATGGTATAGATGTAATTACTGTACGGATGTAATAATGTATTGATGTAATATGCTCTATCATTCTGGATAGACATGCCATCTCGTTAGCATGCACTTCATTCCAACCACACTTATTTAAATTGATACAATGTCTCACGACACTAGGCACAGGAGTGCGTGATGGTGTTTGTAGTAGTTAGTCACTTTCCTTGTGTGTGACCATTTGACGGAAAAAATTGTTTTGGGCTGCTTGACTATATCAGTGTCAAAAATATTTTTTTCGTATTTGTCGTAAATAATTTATGCACTGTATAAAATCAGCATTGCAATGAATTTCTCACGTGCACGAAATCATGGAGTTAGTATTCTAAAATGCGTATGCTGTGAATGTAACCATATTCGTGATAATTTGAAAATACACTGCTGGGCACCGTAAATGCAACACCCTGAAGGAAGCATGCAAATAATATGAAATTTACAACATGCATTAGCGGAGGTGAGATATGCAAATGATTAGAATTTCAGCGCAGACGCACATCACGCGCGCCTGTGGTGCCACTTCAAAGCGCTATTTAAGGCTTGGAGATTTCGACGATTTCAAGTACGGCAATTGTGTTTTTCTTGTGGTTTTTCAAAAAAACGATCAATTATGCATCGTAGAAAACAGCGATCATCTTTTGATCAAGTATCCGAGTTCGACAGAGGAGGATAGTGGCCAACCGAGATTGTGGATTATCTTTCAGGGAAATCGGTAGTCGTGTTGGACGAAACCAAACAACTGTAATGCGGATATGTGATCGTTGGATGCAGGAGGGTACGACGGACCGACGTGTTCGATCGCATCCACCTCAGTGCACCACTTCACGTGATGACAGACATATTGTGCGTATGGCAGTGACGGATCGCTCAGCCACATCACGAACCATAGCACAGCACATTCAGTCTGTACCGCATCATCCAGTGTCTGCGCGTACCATTCGACGCCGTTTACAGCAGAGTGGTCTGTCCGCAAGGCGTCCATTGCTTCGTCTACCCTTGACGCAGAACCACAGACGTTTCCGCCGCCAATGGTGTGATGAAAGAAGGATGTGGACGGCAGAATGGAAGGAAATTGTCTACTGACGAGTCACGCTTCTGTCTGCAACACCACGATGGTCGGATTCGAGTCTGGAGACACCGTGGAGAGAGGATGCTGAACAGCTGCGTTATGCACCGCCACACTGGTCCTGCACCGGGTATTAAGGTATGGGGCGGTATTGGATATCACTCTCGCACTCCTCTAGTACGCATTGCCGGTACTTTAAACAGCCAGCGCTACATCTCCGAGGTATTGGAGCCAGTTGTCCTTCCTTACCTTCAAGGCTTGCCCACAGCCATATTTCAACAGGATAATGCGCGACCACACGTGGCACGCATTGTCCAAGGGTTCTTCGTCAATCGCCAGATTGAATTGCTTCCCTGGCCAGCTCGCTCTCCGGATCTTTCGCCGATAGAAAACATGTGGTCCATGGTTGCTCAACGATTGACCCAGAATACATCCCCAGCTGCCACACCAGATCAACTTTGGCAACGTGTGGAAGCTGCTTGGTCTGCTGTACCCCAAGAACACATCCAAAGTCTCTTTGAATCAATGCCGAGGCGTGTGGCAGCGGTGATCTCCAACAATGGCGGCTACTCTGGCTACTGATTTTGGCAGGAACCACACTTCACAGAAGTCTATAAATTTAATCATTTGATACTTGGTCAACATGTTATCTACAAAATAAATTTTGTTGTGATATCTCTTGTCTTTCTTGGTGTTGCAATTTGGGTGGCCAGCAGTGTATATTACTTTTCGACGTAACATTAAAATGCTACATTCAAGTATTACGACGACGGTTTATTAATAACAATTTTGGGAAAATAATTAAGTACTAATTTTCTCAAAACCTTCATTTTTGTCCACTTTTTAATTTCATTCAGTTATTTTTCATCGCAATTAAAACGATAATGCTTTTTTATTCGGACTAAAATAATGTTTTAGAGAATTAAAATATATGCACTCTCTAATTTACCACAAATCAGTGGTTTTGCCTCTTATAAAAGCAATTTTATTATTTATGCAAATTTCCTCTTTATTAATCCTGGCTTAAACATTAACATTAAAGTATTATCATTCGCAAACTCCATTCGTTCTAACCGCAACACAAATTTCCTAGCCTCATCCCTTTTAGAAAACATTCGAATATTAACAAATTAGTATTGCGAATCGGGTTTGTTTTTGGAATGAACGCTAGTGGCAATGTTGTAGCAAAGGGTAAAAGTGATTCGATTCGAATCGAGAGTTGTCTGAAATGTTGAACGAAAAAAACTGGCCACATCACATGTGATAAAACACCACCAAAACTGATGGAACCCATCGTTAAAAAGCGGCAGATGATCGATTCGAGCGCTTGGAAACTGCATAGATTCTAAAATCGATTGACACGCTTGGAGGGTGTGAACTTTATGGAAGCAGATAATCAATAGTGCACGAAAATTATGGAAATTATATTCATACATTTCCGCAGCTCATATTTCGAAAAAGATTCCTGGATTTTTTTGGCAACGGAAAGGGATCGTTGCTAATTTTGGTACTCAAAGGCTTTCGGAAATCGGATAGGGGCGTTTCTATCGGCTATAATAGCCGATAATTTTTGAAGTACATCATTATACAATGCGCTGTTAGTTATTAATCTGTAATACATTTAATGATGAGCAGACTCCTCAATAATACAAATTATTGCGTCTAGAGGGGTGAATCGTTCGATACCCGTTAATTAACCCTCTGAGATTTACGAGTAGTGTACCCCTCAACACACAATGACTATTGTTTGATAAATCCATGCATTCTTTCAACCTTTAGAAAGATTCTATTTGTCCTTTCTTGCGATTGATGCGTTTCTTCGAATACGATTTCAGACCTTCGCCAATAAAGATTTCAATGTATGAATTCCGAGTTAATAAATTGTAGTTGATTGATCACCACCAATTAGATTAAACGAAAAGTGTCGTCGATACGAAGATAAACTGCATTTTAAGGTAACCCCGATATGAAACATGCGAGAGTATTTGGAGAGGTAAAATCTTCACTTTCCGTCTAGTTGGTGTAAACTGAAAATCACTCATAAAATAAAAGAATCTTAGTAAATTTTGATATATTAGGACATATAAAAATTATGCTGCGTATTCCGACGGACTCGAAGAAAATTAAACGTTTTCCCTCATTGTGGTAAATGATCAATATGCTCACTTTAATGCGGGCGTTGAAATACACTACTGTTTGTGAAAATTGCTATGAAAGAATCATCAGAAAAAAATTAAATTTATTCCACGTATTACTTATAGTGGTTTAACTAAACGGTCAAATTTACAGAATAATAAAACAAAAATAATGCCGAAAATCAATATCGTGTGCAGCCGCCACGCATAGCGATGAGAGCCTGTACACATCGTAGCATCGAGTCATAGAGATTCTGAATGTCATGCTGAGGAATGGCATTCCAGATGGCCTCTATCTGATGCCAAAGTTCAGCCGTACTCTCTGCCAGAGTGAGTCGCCGTCCGATGTAATCCGAGACATGCTCAATGGGCGACATATCCGGGGAACGTGCAGGCCATGGAAGAAGCGGCACCTGTCGTGCACTGAAGAAGACTTGTACATTCCGAGCAATATGTGGTTGGGCATTGTCTTTCTGAAATACAGCTCCGGGAATGCGTTGCATGAGGGGTAGGACCTCGGGCTTCACAACTTCCCTGATGTAGCACACGCTGTTCAGGGTCCCCACAATTTGGAGTAGGTGGGATTGCCCATGACATCCAATAGCGCCCCAGACCATAACGCCAGGCGTTCGTCCAGTATGACGCTGAATAAGACACTCCGGGAGAAGGCGTTTACCTCTATTTCTCTGTCTTCCTCTGTACCATCGTCTGACGAGTACGCGTCCATCGTTATAGTCCAGATTGTAGAACTCGTCTGAGAATACGACTTGTTGCCAATCGGCCCACCATTGGCTGTGTTGGAGAGCCCATTCTAGCCGAAGGCGTCAGTGGTTCAGCGTCAAGGGAATCCTGCGCAGGGGAATCCTTGCACTTAGCCCATGGCGCAGCAGACGTGGACG
Source organism: Meta bourneti (assembly GCA_933210815.1). Taxonomy (NCBI): domain Eukaryota; kingdom Metazoa; phylum Arthropoda; class Arachnida; order Araneae; family Tetragnathidae; genus Meta; species Meta bourneti. The sequence continues at coordinate 6,843,049 of OW119926.1, forward strand.
AACCGTGGGGTAGGGACTTCGAGTGGTGACCTCACGATACGAAAATCCACCTCACGGAGGCCAATTATGCGCCCCGTTCGTACTCCGTTTGTTGCTTGTATGGCCATCTGCGTTTTTGGCGAGGCATATTGACTTCTAATCATTTATAGCAGTCAAACGACGATGCACACATTTTAACGCATCTTTACAGTGCTTTTTATCCACGGCTCACTTGGAAGTTTAGTGGGTGTTTCTCGGCCCACACATTCTTGATCGCTTTGTAATTCTAATCTTTGCATATCCTAACCTGTTTTGCATTTCCTGCAAGTTTCGTTTAATTTGCATGATTCCTTCATGGTGTTGTAATTTTCACAAACAGTAGTGTATACTTCTTAAATTATACTTCTTATACTTCTTAACTAATTTAAATTAAAATATAATTTATTTCTAGATAGTAATGTTTACTGATACAAATAATTCAATTTTGAAAGTAAATTTTATTTTTCATAAAAAGGTATTTTTCAAATATTAATGAGCTTTAGCTTACATTTTCGAATAATGTAAAACTACTTTGCTCTGCTAGAGTAAAATATTTATAACGATGTTTCGGTTATTTATAATGATAGCCTATATCAGTGAATTATTTTTTAAGCTACCTGTTTTTCTGATCTTGACAGCTCTACATTCTTTCGCAGAAAACTCCTCCAGAATTGTTACTGAGGCGCATATTTCTCCGGAGTTTTAACTCCTGCAGGGTTGGATATTTTGAATCTTTGAATGGAATCTTTGTAAATATTATATTATTTCTTTCCCTGGAATAGATTCTAGTGATCCTTTCCTTAGAATAGAATCTGAAAGGATTCCAGTGATCCTTTCCATGGGATAGAATCTTTGTAACGGTACTAGTGATCCTTTCCTTGGAATAGAATCTCTTTCTTTGAAAAGATTCCACTGATTCTTTCCTTAGAATAGAATCTTTGGAATGATTCCAGTGATACTTTCCTTGGAATATAATCTTTGGAACGATTCTAGTGATCCTTTCCTTGGAATAGAATCTTTCTTTGAAACGATTCCAGTGATCCTTTCCTTAGAATAGAATCTTTGGAACGATTTTAGTGATCCTTTCCTTGGAATAGAATCTTTGGAATGATTCCAGTGATACTTTCCTTGGAATAGAATCTTTCGAACGATTCTAGTGATCCTTTCCTTGTAATAGAATCTTTTTTAGACTACTTGGAGGGTTAACATGGTAGGACATTGATAATGACTGAGGTAGCTATTTATCAAGCTAAATCAAAAATTTTCCTTCAGGTTCGATTTTGTGGCAATCCCATTTGAAATATTTATGCAAGGATTTGATAAAATGTGCAACCTAATGTGAAACATTTCCATGGCATACTGAAACCTAATAAAATATTTCTGAGTAAGCGATAAAATAAATGTTTTACCCCTCATGTGTTTGTTCCTTTACATTCTTACATAGATGGACCAAAGGTTTTCGACCATAAAACCCAAATCAACCAACCAAAAGTTTCGAAGGGGTTTGAAGTTTTAATAACTTTTAAATTTATTATTCTTATCTTCCTTCAGATATTATTAAGACTTGGGAATTAACCATGGAAAAATTTACAATGGAACAGCGAATTTTAATACCGAACCTGAGGACCAATAAATTTGACCCAGTGGACATATCGTCGCCATTTTGGGGGTGAAAGATTCCTCTAGCGAATAATTATTAGACGTTTGATTATTCATTTGAGGAATAGGATTCAGAAAACGGCCTTCCACGAACAGGCAGATTATTAGGTCATTTACTGGAAGAGTTTATACAATTAGGCAATAATTTAAAACATAACAGTTATGACTTTGTTACAAATTTAAATATCTTTGTAATGAGAAAATTTAAAATCTAATCATCTGATTATATATTGTCTATTAATAAGGGAGTATATTCATAATTAATTAAATCTTTATACTTATTGAGATAATCACTGTCAGTTATGCGTGATTTAAGCAGATTGTACTTTGCAGATGAACTTTTTGGTGAGTAAAATATTTGTAAAGAATGACACATGTACATCATTGTTGGCGGGTGGGAGAAAGGTAAACTCAAGTTAACAATAACAACGAATTTAATAAACTGAAAAGTCATACATGTACCGTGAACGAATGTCAAAACAGAAGTCCTTTTAGCTACATCCAAATCGAGTGGCGTTCGCATTATTCGAGGTGCCAAGATCGAATGAAATTTATCTCTTGCCCCAAATCAACGATGTTCCTTTTTTAACAACCTATTACCGTCTGCTTCATATCTGAACGATATCTTTCCCTGTTCGGGTATCGATATCGTTCAGATATGAAGTCGAACTCATATTCTGATTCAAGCTCATTCGCTGTGTGCAAATGGAAGCAGAACTGATGTTCTGATCCATTCGCTGAACCTGATCAAAAAAGTATGTGCAAACGATTTTAACGAAATAAATTAAATCAAAATAAAACTAATCGAGCGCTCCAACAATCATAAAGAATGAATATAGCTATGTGCTATACAATCTAAATTACGTGAATTGCTTCGATATACTAGGCTAATATTTTCTCAGATATTTCAACAAATTTTAATGGACCTCGTTTCCGTCTGATTCTATTCTCAATAAGAATTTTCCATTTTAAGCGATCCGATGATGAAAGTTCTTTGCAAAACCCAATGCATTGGTAAAGACTACGGAAATAAACCACGACAAACGACTCACAAAGCACGTCATTCTCAAAAGATGATTCCGTGAGTCCCGCAATGCTGTTGCGTATTATAGGAACTTTCTGCACAGACGGCAATTCCGATAAGTACCGTTCACTGCCGGATCGACAGAAGATGGCAATTGTGGAGAAGGGTACAGAAGGGGTTGTGCGAAGACGCGAAGTCCGATCCCCCTTCTTTTCGAAAATGAGGCGAGTGAAATTACTGCAAAGCTAGGATGTTCTACATCTGGTCATAATCATTTGATATGGTAAATTCGGACCTGTACTCGTTCTCCTCATTACTCATAATTAATGCACTGAGAGCTTCACACTCATATATGTGGGATTCAGTGGTTGTGAATCAAATCCCTCATCAATGAAACCCATTCACAGAGAGGTTTCCGACTCTGCTCAAAAGTGGCCCATCCACTTTCTGCTGGAAACGAAGTAAAATAAATTCAGCCAAACATATCTCAACCTATTTATGGATCACGGTAACCCGTTTGGAAGGGTAACGGATTAGCAACCGGAGGGTATCGAGTTCAAATCCAACCAAAAACCGTCGTGTACGAAGGGGGTTGGTGCACGTTAAATCTGTCGTAGCATCAAATCTCCTCACGTTGGCCTGATGTGGAAGTTTGGAGAGTGGGATACTGGCTCGGGTGTTGATTCGTCATCTGACCGTTGTTCAAAATTACGAGGGGTTGTCCTCGGATCTTTCCCTTCGTGTTTCATCCCGGACCGTCACCAATAGCCCCTTGTGTTGTACCAGTGCGACGTTAATTAAATACCTACCTCAACCTATTTACAAAAAAGAGTTTTCCCTCTTGTGGTTGTCTCGAGGAGGTAAATCGTCATTAACAAAACTGAGTAGATCTCGATGAACGAGATATCTCGTCATTGTAAAAACTAACCAGATCTTGATGGACGAGATATCTCGTCATTGTAAAAACTAACCAGATCTTGATGGACGAGATATCTCGTCATTGTAAAAACTAACCAGATCTGGATGAACGAGATATCTCGTCATTGTAAAAACTAACCAGATCTTGATGGACGAGATATCTCGTCATTGTAAAAACTAACCAGATCTTGATGGACGAGATATCTCGTCATTGTAAAAACTAACCAGATCTGGATGGACGAGATATCTCGTCATTGTAAAAACTAACCAGATCTGGATGGACGAGATATCTCGTCATTGTAAAAACTAACCAGATCTGGATGGACGAGATATCTCGTCATTAGAAGAAAACCGACCAAGGTGTTGATCTCGTCATCATAAAAAATGCCGGCAACATCTTGATGACGAGATATCTCGTCGAAACCACTTGAGTGCTTAAAGAATACTAGCGCCGTTACACGTCCCCCATTTAAGACGAGTTAATGTGAGTTGAAATCGGCCACACAATTATTTCGGATTCACAGCTCATCTGTATCGTAATATCAAGTTATACTTGAAGAAACACTGCTTGTAGTTTTTAACCAGTATTTTAAAATATTTAAACAAAAATGTGCTCCCAATAATGCATTAAAAAGCTATAACTTTTCGCTGCAAGTCCTGTATATATACATTTCTGAGTAAGAATTTATACTTTTACAAATAATATTGAATGCGAATGTTTCTTTTGAATAAAAATGAATATAATCCTGAAAGAGAATATGTCGATTGTATCATGAAATATTGATGCATCCGTATGTTCCGTAAGTTTCGTAAAACCTTGGGGACTTTAACTAACATTAAGGTAAAATAAAAATGTAAATATTTTGAAAATACTTTTTGTATCAACTCTCATTCTAATGCAAACCTTTGAACCCGATTCTCTGAGTTTGCTTATGACTTATGTTTTTTATTAAATTTCTCTAGAAAAAAGTATGTTGATGTATTGTGAGATATAGGAGCATGGCGAATTTTGGATGTATTTCGAGATAAAAGTCATCCATACATTCTGCCTTATTTGAAGTCGCAGTAGTTTATTTAGTTCAGCCATTATTTTTCAATGGAACTCGAATTTCTTTTGCTTAACCCTCTAATCGTCACGAGATTTCCGAGTGGTATAGTATTGCTTTTACATCACACCCCACTTAAATTCCAATTAACCACACCTGATGCTTGAAATGAAGATCTAACAAGAAATGTGTACGGTAAAATGGAAGAGGTTGTTATTGCTACTTTATGTACCGATTTCGTCGATTTAAATGTAGGTCACGAAAACGTTTTTTGAGGGAACGTGATTTGAAAATGTCACAACAATGTGATTTAACGGAATTCATGGCTTGGCGAATTATCGGGAGACTGGAACGATGCATTGTAGCGAGACCAATGCCTCCGTTGGGTCCAGGGCTTGGAAATTGCACTTCTTGAAGAGAGGAACATAATTCCTCAAAGTCTTATCGATGACCTTATCGCATCGATGGGAAACAGGTGTGCAGCAGTCTTGGCCCAGTTCTAGGGGACCACACACCATATTAAAAATCCTTCACCTTCAAACAGCATTTTTTGTCATTTACAGGTATCCAAATTAGTGCCTTGGATCGTGTCTTCATGTTCTTGACATTATTTCAAAGAATTAAAATTCCCATACATGATCTTTTGGTCTCTCGTTTTCGGTACCACGTTTTAATATATGTGTACTTCCCATTTTATGCCCATGCATGGCTGCCTCGTATGGTTTTCTTCACTTTTTTACTTACTCCCCTAATTTTTTTGAGCAGTTTAGTTAAAAATGTTCGCGTTGGTGTCTACGTATTTGGAACGTGACGTCATTGGCATTGGAATGATTATTCCAAAGAATGAATTGCGAATTGGTATATGATTGTTCTTTGATCGACGCCAATTAGATTGAACCATAGAGGAAATATAAAAGTAAAATGATCAGTTGTAACGCTTTTATGTGCCCAGGATCATGTGAGCAAAATTAGTAACGTGACCCTTCGACTGCTTTCGACTGACGGGTGGAACCCAACGTTCATCATCTGATTGGTACATTGATTGATCATCTGGTATATGATTGTTCTTTGATCGACGCCAATTAGATTGAACCATAGAGGAAATATAAAAGTAAAATGATCAGTTGTAACGCTTTTATGTGCCCAGGATCATGTGAGCAAAATTAGTAACGTGACCCTTCGACTGCTTTCGTCTGCCGGGTGGAACCCAACGTTCATCATCTGATTGGTCCATTGATTGATCATCTGGTATATGATTGTTCTTTGATCGACGCCAATTAGATTGAACCATAGAGGAAATACAAAAGTAAAATGAGCAGTTATCACACTTTTATGTGCTCAGGATCATGTGAGCAAAATCAGTAGTAACGTGACCCTTCGACTGCTTTCGCCTGCTGGGTGGAACCCAAGGTTCATCATCTGATTGGTCCATTGATTGATCATCTGGTATATGATTGTTCTTTGATCGACGCCAATTAGATTGAACCATAGAGGAAATATAAAAGTAGAAGGAGCAGTTGTAACGCTTTTATGTGCCCAGGATCATGTGAGCAAAATTAGTAACGTGACCCTTAGACTGATTTCGCCTGCTGGGTGGAACCCAACGTTCATCTCATTGGTCCATTGATTGATCATCTGGTACCATAGAGGAAATATAAAAGTAAAATGATCAGTTGTAACGCTTTTATGTGCCCAGGATCATGTGAGCAAAATTAGTAACGTGACCCTTCGACTGCTTTCGCCTGCCGGGTGGAACCCAACGTTCATCATCTGATTGGTCCATTGATTGATCATCTGGAATATGATTGTTCTTTGATCGACGCCAATTAGATTGTACCATAGAGGAAATACAAAAGTAAAATGAGCAGTTATCACACTTTTATGTGCTCAGGATCATGTGAGCAAAATCAGTAGTAACGTGACACTTCGACTGCTTTCGCCTGCTGGGTGGAACCCAAGGTTCATCATCTGATTGGTCCATTGATTGATCATCTGGTATATGATTGTTCTTTGATCGACGCCAATTAGATTGAACCATAGAGGAAATATAAAAGTAGAAGGAGCAGTTGTAACGCTTTTATGTGTGCCCAGGATCGTGTGAGCAAAATTAGTAACGTGACCCTTAGACTGATTTCGCCTGCTGGGTGGAACCCAACGTTCATCATCTGATTGGTCCATTGATTGATCATCTGGTATATGATTGTTCTTTGATCGACGCCAATTAGATTGAACCATAGAGGAAATATAAAATTAGGAGCAGTTGTAACGCTTTTATGTGCCCAGGATCATGTGATCAAAATTAGTAACGTGACCCTTAGACTGCTTTCGCCTGCTGGGTGGAACCCAACGGTCATCATCTGATTGGTCCATTGATTGATCATCTGGTATATGATTGTTCTTTGATCGACGCCAATTAGATTGAACCATAGAGGAAATACAAAAGTAAAATGAGCAGTTATCACACTTTTACGTGCTCAGGATCATGTGAGCAAAATCAGTAGTAACGTGACCCTTCGACTGCTTTCGCCTGCTGGGTGGAACCCAAGGTTCATCATCTGATTGGTCCATTGATCATCTGGTATATGATTATTCTTTGATCGACGCCAATTAGATTGAACCATAGAGGAAATACAAAAGTAAAATGAGCAGTTATCACACTTTTATGTGCTCAGGATCATTCGAGCAAAATCAGTAGTAACGTGACCCTTCGACTGCTTTCGCCTGCTGGGTGGAATCCAAGGTTCATCATCTGATTGGTCCATTGATTGATCATCTGGTATATGATTGTTCTTTGATCGACGCCAATTAAATTGAACCATAGAGGATATATAAAAGTAAAATGATCAGTTGTAACGCCTTTATGTGCCCAGGATCATGTGAGCAAAATTAGTAACGTGACCCTTCGACTGCTTTCGCCTGCCGGGTGGAACCCAACGTTCATCATCTGATTGGTCCATTGATTGAGCATCTGGAATATGATTGTTCTTTGATCGACGCCAATTAGATTGTACCATAGAGGAAATACAAAAGTAAAATGAGCAGTTATCACACTTTTATGTGCTCAGGATCATGTGAGCAAAATCAGTAGTAACGTGACACTTCGACTGCTTTCGCCTGCTGGGTGGAACCCAAGGTTCATCATCTGATTGGTCCATTGATTGATCATCTGGTATATGATTGTTCTTTGAACGACGCCAATTAGATTGAACCATAGAGAAAATATAAAAGTAGAAGGAGCAGTTGTAAGGCTTTTATGTGTGCCCAGGATCGTGTGAGCAAAATTAGTAACGTGACCCTTAGACTGCTTTCGCCTGCTGGGTGGAACCCAACGTTCATCATCTGATTGGTCCATTGATTGATCATCTGGTATATGATTGTTCTTTGATCGACGCCAATTAGATTGTACCATAGAGGAAATACAAAAGTAAAATGAGCAGTTATCACACTTTTATGTGCTCAGGATCATGTGAGCAAAATCAGTAGTAACGTGACCCTTCGACTGCTTTCGCCTGCTGGGTGGAACCCAAGGTTCATCATCTGATTGGTCCATTGATCATCTGGTATATGATTGTTCTTTGATCGACGCCAATTAGATTGAACCATAGAGGAAATACAAAAGTAAAATGAGCAGTTATCACACTTTTATGTGCTCAGGATCATTCGAGCAAAATCAGTAGTAACGTGACCCTTCGACTGCTTTCGCCTGCTGGGTGGAACCCAAGGTTCATCATCTGATTGGTCCATTGATTGATCATCTGGTATATGATTGTTCTTTGAACGACGCCAATTAGATTGAACCATAGAGGAAATATAAAAGTAAAATGATCAGTTGTAACGCCTTTATGTGCCCAGGATCATGTGAGCAAAATTAGTAACGTGACCCTTAGACTGCTTTCGCCTGCTGGGTGGAACCCAACGGTCATCATCTGATTGGTCCATTGATTGATCATCTGGTATATGATTGTTCTTTGATCGACGCCAATTAGATTGAACCATAGAGGAAATACAAAAGTAAAATGAGCAGTTATCACACTTTTACGTGCTCAGGATCATGTGAGCAAAATCAGTAGTAACGTGACCCTTCGACTGCTTTCGCCTGCTGGGTGGAACCCAAGGTTCATCATCTGATTGGTCCATTGATCATCTGGTATATGATTATTCTTTGATCGACGCCAATTAGATTGAACCATAGAGGAAATACAAAAGTAAAATGAGCAGTTATCACACTTTTATGTGCTCAGGATCATTCGAGCAAAATCAGTAGTAACGTGACCCTTCGACTGCTTTCGCCTGCTGGGTGGAATCCAAGGTTCATCATCTGATTGGTCCATTGATTGATCATCTGGTATATGATTGTTCTTTGATCGACGCCAATTAAATTGAACCATAGAGGATATATAAAAGTAAAATGATCAGTTGTAACGCCTTTATGTGCCCAGGATCATGTGAGCAAAATTAGTAACGTGACCCTTCGACTGCTTTCGCCTGCCGGGTGGAACCCAACGTTCATCATCTGATTGGTCCATTGATTGAGCATCTGGAATATGATTGTTCTTTGATCGACGCCAATTAGATTGTACCATAGAGGAAATACAAAAGTAAAATGAGCAGTTATCACACTTTTATGTGCTCAGGATCATGTGAGCAAAATCAGTAGTAACGTGACACTTCGACTGCTTTCGCCTGCTGGGTGGAACCCAAGGTTCATCATCTGATTGGTCCATTGATTGATCATCTGGTATATGATTGTTCTTTGAACGACGCCAATTAGATTGAACCATAGAGAAAATATAAAAGTAGAAGGAGCAGTTGTAAGGCTTTTATGTGTGCCCAGGATCGTGTGAGCAAAATTAGTAACGTGACCCTTAGACTGCTTTCGCCTGCTGGGTGGAACCCAACGTTCATCATCTGATTGGTCCATTGATTGATCATCTGGTATATGATTGTTCTTTGATCGACGCCAATTAGATTGTACCATAGAGGAAATACAAAAGTAAAATGAGCAGTTATCACACTTTTATGTGCTCAGGATCATGTGAGCAAAATCAGTAGTAACGTGACCCTTCGACTGCTTTCGCCTGCTGGGTGGAACCCAAGGTTCATCATCTGATTGGTCCATTGATCATCTGGTATATGATTGTTCTTTGATCGACGCCAATTAGATTGAACCATAGAGGAAATACAAAAGTAAAATGAGCAGTTATCACACTTTTATGTGCTCAGGATCATTCGAGCAAAATCAGTAGTAACGTGACCCTTCGACTGCTTTCGCCTGCTGGGTGGAACCCAAGGTTCATCATCTGATTGGTCCATTGATTGATCATCTGGTATATGATTGTTCTTTGATCGACGCCAATTAAATTGAACCATAGAGGAAATATAAAAGTAGGAGCAGTTGTAACGCTTTTATGTGCCCAGGATCATGTGATCAAAATTAGTAACGTGACCCTTAGACTGCTTTCGCCTGCTGGGTGGAACCCAACGTTCATCATCTGATTGGTCCATTGATTGATCATCTGGTATATGATTGTTCTTTGATCGACGCCAATTAGATTGAACCATAGAGGAAATATAAAAGTAGGAGCAGTTGTAACGCTTTTATGTGCCCAGGATCATGTGATCAAAATTAGTAACGTGACCCTTAGACTGCTTTCGCCTGCTGGGTGGAACCCAACGGTCATCATCTGATTGGTCCATTGATTGATCATCTGGTATATGATTGTTCTTTGATCGACGCCAATTAGATTGAACCATAGAGGAAATATAAAAGTAGGAGCAGTTGTAACGCTTTTATGTGCCCAGGATCATGTGATCAAAATTAGTAACGTGACCCTTAGACTGCTTTCGCCTGCTGGGTGGAACCCAACGGTCATCATCTGATTGGTCCATTGATTGATCATCTGGTATATGATTGTTCTTTGATCGACGCCAATTAGATTGAACCATAGAGGAAATACAAAAGTAAAATGAGCAGTTATCACACTTTTATGTGCTCAGGATCATTCGAGCAAAATCAGTAGTAACGTGACCCTTCGACTGCTTTCGCCTGCTGGGTGGAACCCAACGGTCATCATCTGATTGGTCCATTGATTGATCATCTGGTATATGATTGTTCTTTGATCGACGCCAATTAGATTGAACCATAGAGGAAATACAAAAGTAAAATGAGCAGTTATCACACTTTTATGTGCTCAGGATCATTCGAGCAAAATCAGTAGTAACGTGACCCTTCGACTGCTTTCGCCTGCTGGGTGGAACCCAACGGTCATCATCTGATTGGTCCATTGATTGATCATCTGGTATATGATTGTTCTTTGATCGACGCCAATTAGATTGAACCATAGAGGAAATACAAAAGTAAAATGAGCAGTTATCACACTTTTACGTGCTCAGGATCATGTGAGCAAAATCAGTAGTAACGTGACCCTTCGACTGCTTTCGCCTGCTGGGTGGAACCCAAGGTTCATCATCTGATTGGTCCATTGATTGATCATCTGGTATATGATTGTTCTTTGATCGACGCCAATTAGATTGAACCATAGAGGAAATACAAAAGTAAAATGAGCAGTTATCACACTTTTATGTGCTCAGGATCATTCGAGCAAAATCAGTAGTAACGTGACCCTTCGACTGCTTTCGCCTGCTGGGTGGAACCCAACGGTCATCATCTGATTGGTCCATTGATTGATCATCTGGTATATGATTGTTCTTTGATCGACGCCAATTAGATTGAACCATAGAGGAAATACAAAAGTAAAATGAGCAGTTATCACACTTTTACGTGCTCAGGATCATGTGAGCAAAATCAGTAGTAACGTGACCCTTCGACTGCTTTCGCCTGCTGGGTGGAACCCAAGGTTCATCATCTGATTGGTCCATTGATCATCTGGTATATGATTATTCTTTGATCGACGCCAATTAGATTGAACCATAGAGGAAATACAAAAGTAAAATGAGCAGTTATCACACTTTTATGTGCTCAGGATCATTCGAGCAAAATCAGTAGTAACGTGACCCTTCGACTGCTTTCGCCTGCTGGGTGGAATCCAAGGTTCATCATCTGATTGGTCCATTGATTGATCATCTGGTATATGATTGTTCTTTGATCGACGCCAATTAAATTGAACCATAGAGGATATATAAAAGTAGAAGGAGCAGTTGTAACGCTTTTATGTGCCCAGGATCATGTGAGCAAAATTAGTAACGTGACCCTTAGACTGATTTCGCCTGCTGGGTGGAACCCAACGTTCATCATCTGATTGGTCCATTGATTGATCATCTGGTATATGATTGTTCTTTGATCGACGCCAATTAGATTGCACCATAGAGGAAATACAAAAGTAAAATGAGCAGTTATCACACTTTTATGTGCTCAGGATCATGTGAGCAAAATTAGTAACGTGACCCTTAGACTGCTTTCGCCTGCTGGGTGGAACCCAACGTTCATCATCTGATTGGTCCATTGATTGATCATCTGGTATATGATTGTTCTTTGATCGACGCCAATTAGATTGAACCATAGAGGAAATATAAAAGTAGGAGCAGTTGTAACGCTTTTATGTGCCCAGGATAATGTGATCAAAATTAGTAACGTGACCCTTAGTCTGCTTTCGCCTGCTGGGTGGAACCCAACGTTCATCATCTGATTGGTCCATTGATTGATCATCTGGTATATGATTGTTCTTTGATCGACGCCAATTAGATTGAACCATAGAGGAAATATAAAAGTAGGAGCAGTTGTAACGCTTTTATGTGCCCAGGATCATGTGAGCAAAATTAGTAACGTGACCCTTAGACTGATTTCGCCTGCTGGGTTTGAACCCAACGTTCATCATCTGATTGGTCCATTGATTGATCATCTGGTATATGATTGTTCTTTGATCGACGCCAATTAGATTGTACCATAGAGGAAATATAAAAGTAGAAGGAGCAGTTGTAACGCTTTTATGTGCCCAGGATCATGTGAGCAAAATTAGTAACGTGACCCTTAGGCTACTTTCGCCTGCTGGGTGGAACCCAACGTTCATCATCTGATTGGTCCATTGATTGATCATCTGGTATATGATTGTTCTTTGATCGACGCCAATTAGATTGAACCATAGAGGAAATATAAAAGTAGAAGGAGCAGTTGTAACGCTTTTATGTGCCCAGGATCATGTGAGCAAAATTAGTAACGTGACCCTTAGACTGATTTCGCCTGCTGGGTTTGAACCCAACGTTCATCATCTGATTGGTCCATTGATTGATCATCTGGTATATGATTGTTCTTTGATCGACGCCAATTAGATTGAACCATAGAGGAAATATAAAAGTAGAAGGAGCAGTTGTAACGCTTTTATGTGCCCAGGATCATGTTAGCAAAATTAGTAACGTGACCCTTAGGCTACTTTCGCCTGCTGGGTGGAACCCAACGTTCATCATCTGATTGGTCCATTGATTGATCATCTGGTATATGATTGTTCTTTGATCGACGCCAATTAGATTGAACCATAGAGGAAATATAAAAGTAGAAGGAGCAGTTGTAACGCTTTTATGTGCCAAGGATCATGTGAGCAAAATTAGTAACGTGACCCTTCGACTGCTTTCGCCTGCCGGGTGGAACCTAACGTTCATCATCTGATTGGTCCATTGATTGATCATCTGGTATATGATTGTTCTTTGATCGACGCCAATTAGATTGAACCATAGAGGAAATACAAAAGTAAAATGAGCAGTTATCACACTTTTATGTGCTCAGGATCATGTGAGCAAAATCAGTAGTAACGTGATCCTTCGACTGCTTTCGCCTGCTGGGTGGAACCCGAGGTTCATCATCTGATCGGTCCATTGATTGATCATCTTCTATATGGTTATTCTTTGATCGACGCCAATTAGATTGAACCATAGAGGAAATATAAAAGTAGAAGGAGCAGTTGTAACGCTTTTATGTGCTGAGGATCATGTGAGCAAAATCAGTAGTAACGTGACAATTCGACTGCTTTCGCCTGCTGGGTGGAACCCAAGGTTCATCATCTGATTGGTCCATTGATTGATCATCTGGTATATGATTGTTCTTTGATCGACGCCAATTAGATTGTACCATAGAGGAAATACAAAAGTAAAATGAGCAGTTATCACACTTTTATGTGCTCAGGATCATGTGAGCAAAATCAGTAGTAACGTGACCCTTCGACTGCTTTCGCCTGCTGGGTGGAACCCAAGGTTCATCATCTGATTGGTCCATTGATTGATCATCTGGTATATGATTGTTCTTTGATCGACGCCAATTAGATTGAACCATATAGGAAATATAAAAGTAGAAGGAGCAGTTGTAACGCTTTTATTTGCCCAGGATTATGTGATCAAAATTAGTAACGTGACCCTTCGACTGCTTTCGCCTGCTGGGTGGAACCCAAGGTTCATCATCTGATTGGTCCATTGATTGATCATCTGGTATATGATTGTTCTTTGATCGACGCCAATTAGATTGAACCATAGAGGAAATATAAAAGTAAAATGATCAGTTGTAACGCTTTTATGTGCCCAGGATCATGTAAGCAAAATTAGTAACGTGCCCCTTCGACTGCTTTCGCCTGCCGGGTGGAACCCAACGTTCATCATCTGATTGGTCCATTGATTGACTATTGCGTCATAAAACCAAACCAACACAAATCTATGAATCATTGCAGTGTTTGTTATGTTACACACTACTGTTTGTGAAAATTGCAACACTATGAAAGAATCATCAGACATAGATGAAATTTATTCCAAGTATTACTTATAGTGGTTTAAATAAACGATCAAATTACAAAGCAATTAAAAAAATAATGCCTAAATCAATATCTTGTGCAGTCGCCACGCGTAGCGATGAGAGCCTGTACTCGTCGTGACATCGAATCATACAGATTCTGAATGTCATGCAGACCAATGGCTTTCCAGATGGCCTTTATCTGATGTCAAAGTTCAGCCGCACTCTCCGCCCGACTAGCGAGTCGACGTCCAATGTAATACCAGACATGCTCAATGGACGACATATACAGGGAACGTACAGGCCATGGAAGAGGCGGAACCTGTCGTGCACTGAAGAAGACTTGTACATTCCGAACACCATGTGGACGGGCATTGTCTTTCTGAAATACAGCTCTGGGAATGCGTTGCAGGAGGGTTAGTACCTGGGGCTCCACAACTTCCCTGATGTAGCGCTCGCTGTTCAGGGTCCCCAAATTTGGAGTAGGCGAGATCGTCCATGATATCCAATTGCACCCCGACCATAACGCCAGGCGTTCTTCCAGTATGACGCTGAATAAGACACTCATGAAGAAGGCGTTCACCTCTGTAGCATCTGACGAGTACGCGTCCATCGTTACAGTCCAAATTGTAGCGGGACTCATCTGAGAAAACGACTTGTTGCCAATCGGAACGCAATTGGCTGTGTTGGTGAGCCCACTGTAGCCAGAGGCGTCGGTGGGTCAGCGTGAAGGGGATCCTTGCACGTAGCCCATGGAGCAGCAGACGTCGACGAACCGTGGGGGCAGACAATGACACACCTGTAGACGTGCTCCAATGTTGTGCCAAAGCACGAGAGGACGCTGTACGGTTCGTCGCCGCCATGCGGATGTGATGTCTGTCGTCCCGTGGTGACTTCATATTGCGTGGCCCACCTGCCGGGGTTGTCCGATTCTCCATCTCTTCCACACAGGCATCACTGTTGTGGCATTACGCCCCGTGCGAGTGGCGATTTCCCGATAAGAAAGTCCTCCCTCACGGAGGCTGATCATGCGGCCCCGTTCGAATTCCGTTCGGTGCTCGTATGGCACTCTGCACGAAAGCACCTTCGACTGCTTTCGCCTGCTGGGTGGAACCCAAGGTTCATCATCTGATTGGTCCATTGATTGATCATCTGGTATATGATTGTTCTTTGATCGACGCCAATTAGATTGTACCATAGAGGAAATACAAAAGTAAAATGAGCAGTTATCACACTTTTATGTGCTCAGGATCATGTGAGCAAAATCAGTAGTAACGTGACCCTTCGACTGCTTTCGCCTGCTGGGTGGAACCCAAGGTTCATCATCTGATTGGTCCATTGATCATCTGGTATATGATTGTTCTTTGATCGACGCCAATTAGATTGAACCATAGAGGAAATACAAAAGTAAAATGAGCAGTTATCACACTTTTATGTGCTCAGGATCATTCGAGCAAAATCAGTAGTAACGTGACCCTTCGACTGCTTTCGCCTGCTGGGTGGAACCCAACGGTCATCATCTGATTGGTCCATTGATTGATCATCTGGTATATGATTGTTCTTTGATCGACGCCAATTAGATTGAACCATAGAGGAAATACAAAAGTAAAATGAGCAGTTATCACACTTTTATGTGCTCAGGATCATTCGAGCAAAATCAGTAGTAACGTGACCCTTCGACTGCTTTCGCCTGCTGGGTGGAACCCAACGGTCATCATCTGATTGGTCCATTGATTGATCATCTGGTATATGATTGTTCTTTGATCGACGCCAATTAGATTGAACCATAGAGGAAATACAAAAGTAAAATGAGCAGTTATCACACTTTTACGTGCTCAGGATCATGTGAGCAAAATCAGTAGTAACGTGACCCTTCGACTGCTTTCGCCTGCTGGGTGGAACCCAAGGTTCATCATCTGATTGGTCCATTGATTGATCATCTGGTATATGATTGTTCTTTGATCGACGCCAATTAGATTGAACCATAGAGGAAATACAAAAGTAAAATGAGCAGTTATCACACTTTTATGTGCTCAGGATCATTCGAGCAAAATCAGTAGTAACGTGACCCTTCGACTGCTTTCGCCTGCTGGGTGGAACCCAACGGTCATCATCTGATTGGTCCATTGATTGATCATCTGGTATATGATTGTTCTTTGATCGACGCCAATTAGATTGAACCATAGAGGAAATACAAAAGTAAAATGAGCAGTTATCACACTTTTACGTGCTCAGGATCATGTGAGCAAAATCAGTAGTAACGTGACCCTTCGACTGCTTTCGCCTGCTGGGTGGAACCCAAGGTTCATCATCTGATTGGTCCATTGATCATCTGGTATATGATTATTCTTTGATCGACGCCAATTAGATTGAACCATAGAGGAAATACAAAAGTAAAATGAGCAGTTATCACACTTTTATGTGCTCAGGATCATTCGAGCAAAATCAGTAGTAACGTGACCCTTCGACTGCTTTCGCCTGCTGGGTGGAATCCAAGGTTCATCATCTGATTGGTCCATTGATTGATCATCTGGTATATGATTGTTCTTTGATCGACGCCAATTAAATTGAACCATAGAGGATATATAAAAGTAGAAGGAGCAGTTGTAACGCTTTTATGTGCCCAGGATCATGTGAGCAAAATTAGTAACGTGACCCTTAGACTGATTTCGCCTGCTGGGTGGAACCCAACGTTCATCATCTGATTGGTCCATTGATTGATCATCTGGTATATGATTGTTCTTTGATCGACGCCAATTAGATTGCACCATAGAGGAAATACAAAAGTAAAATGAGCAGTTATCACACTTTTATGTGCTCAGGATCATGTGAGCAAAATTAGTAACGTGACCCTTAGACTGCTTTCGCCTGCTGGGTGGAACCCAACGTTCATCATCTGATTGGTCCATTGATTGATCATCTGGTATATGATTGTTCTTTGATCGACGCCAATTAGATTGAACCATAGAGGAAATATAAAAGTAGGAGCAGTTGTAACGCTTTTATGTGCCCAGGATAATGTGATCAAAATTAGTAACGTGACCCTTAGTCTGCTTTCGCCTGCTGGGTGGAACCCAACGTTCATCATCTGATTGGTCCATTGATTGATCATCTGGTATATGATTGTTCTTTGATCGACGCCAATTAGATTGAACCATAGAGGAAATATAAAAGTAGGAGCAGTTGTAACGCTTTTATGTGCCCAGGATCATGTGAGCAAAATTAGTAACGTGACCCTTAGACTGATTTCGCCTGCTGGGTTTGAACCCAACGTTCATCATCTGATTGGTCCATTGATTGATCATCTGGTATATGATTGTTCTTTGATCGACGCCAATTAGATTGTACCATAGAGGAAATATAAAAGTAGAAGGAGCAGTTGTAACGCTTTTATGTGCCCAGGATCATGTGAGCAAAATTAGTAACGTGACCCTTAGGCTACTTTCGCCTGCTGGGTGGAACCCAACGTTCATCATCTGATTGGTCCATTGATTGATCATCTGGTATATGATTGTTCTTTGATCGACGCCAATTAGATTGAACCATAGAGGAAATATAAAAGTAGAAGGAGCAGTTGTAACGCTTTTATGTGCCCAGGATCATGTGAGCAAAATTAGTAACGTGACCCTTAGACTGATTTCGCCTGCTGGGTTTGAACCCAACGTTCATCATCTGATTGGTCCATTGATTGATCATCTGGTATATGATTGTTCTTTGATCGACGCCAATTAGATTGAACCATAGAGGAAATATAAAAGTAGAAGGAGCAGTTGTAACGCTTTTATGTGCCCAGGATCATGTTAGCAAAATTAGTAACGTGACCCTTAGGCTACTTTCGCCTGCTGGGTTGAACCCAACGTTCATCATCTGATTGGTCCATTGATTGATCATCTGGTATATGATTGTTCTTTGATCGACGCCAATTAGATTGAACCATAGAGGAAATATAAAAGTAGAAGGAGCAGTTGTAACGCTTTTATGTGCCAAGGATCATGTGAGCAAAATTAGTAACGTGACCCTTCGACTGCTTTCGCCTGCCGGGTGGAACCTAACGTTCATCATCTGATTGGTCCATTGATTGATCATCTGGTATATGATTGTTCTTTGATCGACGCCAATTAGATTGAACCATAGAGGAAATACAAAAGTAAAATGAGCAGTTATCACACTTTTATGTGCTCAGGATCATGTGAGCAAAATCAGTAGTAACGTGATCCTTCGACTGCTTTCGCCTGCTGGGTGGAACCCGAGGTTCATCATCTGATCGGTCCATTGATTGATCATCTTCTATATGGTTATTCTTTGATCGACGCCAATTAGATTGAACCATAGAGGAAATATAAAAGTAGAAGGAGCAGTTGTAACGCTTTTATGTGCTGAGGATCATGTGAGCAAAATCAGTAGTAACGTGACAATTCGACTGCTTTCGCCTGCTGGGTGGAACCCAAGGTTCATCATCTGATTGGTCCATTGATTGATCATCTGGTATATGATTGTTCTTTGATCGACGCCAATTAGATTGTACCATAGAGGAAATACAAAAGTAAAATGAGCAGTTATCACACTTTTATGTGCTCAGGATCATGTGAGCAAAATCAGTAGTAACGTGACCCTTCGACTGCTTTCGCCTGCTGGGTGGAACCCAAGGTTCATCATCTGATTGGTCCATTGATTGATCATCTGGTATATGATTGTTCTTTGATCGACGCCAATTAGATTGAACCATATAGGAAATATAAAAGTAGAAGGAGCAGTTGTAACGCTTTTATTTGCCCAGGATTATGTGATCAAAATTAGTAACGTGACCCTTCGACTGCTTTCGCCTGCTGGGTGGAACCCAAGGTTCATCATCTGATTGGTCCATTGATTGATCATCTGGTATATGATTGTTCTTTGATCGACGCCAATTAGATTGAACCATAGAGGAAATATAAAAGTAAAATGATCAGTTGTAACGCTTTTATGTGCCCAGGATCATGTAAGCAAAATTAGTAACGTGCCCCTTCGACTGCTTTCGCCTGCCGGGTGGAACCCAACGTTCATCATCTGATTGGTCCATTGATTGACTATTGCGTCATAAAACCAAACCAACACAAATCTATGAATCATTGCAGTGTTTGTTATGTTACACACTACTGTTTGTGAAAATTGCAACACTATGAAAGAATCATCAGACATAGATGAAATTTATTCCAAGTATTACTTATAGTGGTTTAAATAAACGATCAAATTACAAAGCAATTAAAAAAATAATGCCTAAATCAATATCTTGTGCAGTCGCCACGCGTAGCGATGAGAGCCTGTACTCGTCGTGACATCGAATCATACAGATTCTGAATGTCATGCAGACCAATGGCTTTCCAGATGGCCTTTATCTGATGTCAAAGTTCAGCCGCACTCTCCGCCCGACTAGCGAGTCGACGTCCAATGTAATACCAGACATGCTCAATGGACGACATATACAGGGAACGTACAGGCCATGGAAGAGGCGGAACCTGTCGTGCACTGAAGAAGACTTGTACATTCCGAACACCATGTGGACGGGCATTGTCTTTCTGAAATACAGCTCTGGGAATGCGTTGCAGGAGGGTTAGTACCTGGGGCTCCACAACTTCCCTGATGTAGCGCTCGCTGTTCAGGGTCCCCAAATTTGGAGTAGGCGAGATCGTCCATGATATCCAATTGCACCCCGACCATAACGCCAGGCGTTCTTCCAGTATGACGCTGAATAAGACACTCATGAAGAAGGCGTTCACCTCTGTAGCATCTGACGAGTACGCGTCCATCGTTACAGTCCAAATTGTAGCGGGACTCATCTGAGAAAACGACTTGTTGCCAATCGGAACGCAATTGGCTGTGTTGGTGAGCCCACTGTAGCCAGAGGCGTCGGTGGGTCAGCGTGAAGGGGATCCTTGCACGTAGCCCATGGAGCAGCAGACGTCGACGAACCGTGGGGGCAGACAATGACACACCTGTAGACGTGCTCCAATGTTGTGCCAAAGCACGAGAGGACGCTGTACGGTTCGTCGCCGCCATGCGGATGTGATGTCTGTCGTCCCGTGGTGACTTCATATTGCGTGGCCCACCTGCCGGGGTTGTCCGATTCTCCATCTCTTCCACACAGGCATCACTGTTGTGGCATTACGCCCCGTGCGAGTGGCGATTTCCCGATAAGAAAGTCCTCCCTCACGGAGGCTGATCATGCGGCCCCGTTCGAATTCCGTTCGGTGCTCGTATGGCACTCTGCACGAAAGCACCTTCGACTGCTTTCGCCTGCTGGGTGGAACCCAAGGTTCATCATCTGATTGGTCCATTGATTGATCATCTGGTATATGATTGTTCTTTGATCGACGCCAATTAGATTGTACCATACAGGAAATACTAAAGTAAAATTAGCAGTTATCACACTTTTATGTGCTCAGGATCATGTGAGCAAAATCAGTACTAACGTGACCCTTCGACTGCTTTCGCCTGCCGGGTGGAACCCAACGTTCATCATTGGATTGGTCCATTGATTGATCATCTGGTATATGATTGTTCTTTGATCGACGCCAATTAGATTGAACCATAGAGGAAATATAAAAGTAGAAGGAGCAGTTGTAACGCTTTTATGTGCCCAGGATCATGTGAGCAAAATTAGTAACGTGACCTTAGACTACTTTCGCCTGCTGGGTGGAACCCAACGTTCATCATCTGATTGGTCCATTGATTGATCATCTGGTATATGATTGTTCTTTGATCGACGCCAATTAGATTGAACCATAGAGGAAATATAAAAGTAGAAGGAGCAGTTGTAACGCTTTTATGTGCCCAGGATCATGTGAGCAAAATTAGTAACGTGACCCTTAGACTGCTTTCGCCTCCTGGGTGGAACCCAACGTTCATCATCTGATTGGTCCATTGATTGATCATCTGGTATATGATTGTTCTTTGATCGACGCCAATTAGATTGAACCATAGAGGAAATATAAAAGTAGAAGGAGCAGTTGTAACGCTTTTATGTGCCCAGGATCATGTGAGCAAAATTAGTAACGTGACCCTTAGACTGCTTTCGCCTCCTGGGTGGAACCCAACGTTCATCATCTGATTGGTCCATTGATTGATCATCTGGTATATGATTGTTCTTTGATCGACGCCAATTAGATTGAACAATAGAGGAAATATAAAAGTAGAAGGAGCAGTTGTAACGCTTTTATGTGCCCAGGATCATGTGAGCAAAATTAGTAACGTGACCCTTAGACTGCTTTCGCCTGCTGGGTGGAACCCAACGTTCATCATCTGATTGGTCCATTGATTGATCATCTGGTATATGATTGTTCTTTGATCGACGCCAATTAGATTGTACCATAGAGGAAATACAAAAGTAAAATGAGCAGTTATCACACTTTTATGTGCTCAGGATCATGTGAGCAAAATCAGTAGTAACGTGACCCTTCGACTGCTTTCGCCTGCTGGGTGGAACCCAAGGTTCATCATCTGATTGGTCCATTGATTGATCATCTGGTATATGATTGTTCTTTGATCGACGCCAATTAGATTGTACCATACAGGAAATACTAAAGTAAAATGAGCAGTTATCACACTTTTATGTGCTCAGGATCATGTGAGCAAAATCAGTAGTATTGTGACCCTTCGACTGCTTTCGCCTGCCGGGTGGAACCCAAGGTTCATCATCTGATTGGTCCATTGATTGATCATCTGGTATATGATTGTTCTTTGATCGACGCCAATTATATTGAACCATAGAGGAAATACAAAAGTAAAATGAGCAGTTATCACACTTTTATGTGCTCAGGATCATGTGAGCAAAATCAGTAGTAACGTGACCCTTCGACTGCTTTCGCCTGCTGGGTGGAACCCAAGGTTCATCATCTGATTGGTCCATTGATTGATCATCTGGTATATGATTGTTCTTTGATCGACGCCAATTAGATTGTACCATAGAGGAAATACAAAAGTAAAATGAGCAGTTATCACACTTTTATGTGCTCAGGATCATGTGAGCAAAATCAGTAGTAACGTGACCCTTCGACTGCTTTCGCCTGCTGGGTGGAACCCAACGTTCATCATCTGATTGGTCCATTGATTGATCATCTGATAACAGTAGACTTTGACGGTTTCCCACTTGTCGCCGTTCTATAGATATGCGCATTTACACACCTACCCTGTCCTAAAATGTTATATCGGCAATAAGATAATCGGCCAATTAAGTTAAATTTTCACAGAATAGTCATGTGACTACTAGTCGACATACTGGTCACACTTTTTGAATCTCCTCTCGATAAGTCTACTTATATTTCACGTCTATGGATTGAACGCCAAACGTTTCCAAAACGGCTTTAAACTACCTTTTAAGGTAACCCGATATGGATCATGCGAGAAGGCATGGATGTGGAAGTAAAATATTCATCTCGTCTGGTCTTCCTTCAGAAATAATATAGTACTAAACGATACATTTGTTTGAATATCGCATTTATCTACGAATTTTTATTACCTGTTTACAAGGGATGTGCTCGATTGTCTGCACATGAAATATAGAGCGTTCCATGACTTTGAAAAATATTGTCTGTTGTATTTTGAAACTATTTTTGGTATCGCCCCTGTCTAGCTTCCTTTCCGAAATAGAAATTCTAACTTCTTTTTGTGTTAATATGCAGTAACTTTAATCTTCGCTAGAGCCCGTCAAATAGAGTATGTAACCATGGTAACGGCACACCTTAAACGAGTTTTTTAAAATTCAGTTTCTGTCTTTTCATTCTGCGGCTCTCCATTGCCAAAGTTGTTTTAATATTTCATAATTTAGCTGTTTGCTTCTTTTAAAACAGAAACACTTTTTTTTCGCCCATCTTAAATTAATCGATAAATTAACGATTAAAATAACGAGTATGGGTTATCGATTAAATTAATCGATAACCCATACTCGTTTTCTTGTCAATAGACCATGCTTTTGCCAATGAGGAGGTTGAAAGTTATGTATATTAAGACAGGATGGATAAATGTAATCCATAGCATATTTTAATATCTGTATAGTTTTCTCTTAATATGCTTACATGCATTTTTCAGTTGATGGATTGTACGATTTATTGAGGGTGCAGATCTAATTATTTTCAATTATCTTTATGAAGTTTTGATCTTGTTATAAAGTAACTTGTCGCATTTATCTGGAGTATGTTCATTCATGTCTCATTTTTTGAATATATCGTATTACTTTACATGTGATTTTGAAATGTTTTGAAAAAATTGGTCATAAATACAAACTTAGATAAAAATTTATTATATATTGACGGATTCTTTTTAATATAAAGGATTTTATTCTACCAATAATCTTTTAGAATTTAAGAAGTTAATTGTTTTATTGACAGTAATACTTAAGTATTACTCAATTACTGACAGTATTTAAGATTTTTTTTCAGTAACTCACATACTATATATATCACAACTAACTTACTTTATTTTTATTTTAGGTAAGACGAATCTCTAGCTGTGAACGTATATCCTACAAAACTGAAACAAAGGTAGATTTTTATCTTATTAATAACCTGATAATAAACAATAAATATGCTTTTCATGGACGTGGAAACAATTTTGGGTGATACTTCTGAATATTTTAGTACACTTGTATGTTACAATGACATTGAATATGTAGAAAACTATGAGATAAATGCAACATTTATTCTCGTGTGATCAGTAATCCGTATTAATTTCTAAATGATTATCATTCTGATTAACAATAATGTCGTAAGTATGCGATAAACTGTATTTTGCATGTAAATAACGCAACTATTTCTGTTGAAATTCCATAAATTCATCGAGTAAAATTGCATTACGAGTTCAGTGAGCGTAAAATCACAATATCAGCAGTATTTATTTTTTCTAAAGAGACTCATAAATTCTTGAGTTGCAGTAATTGCAGTTGCATATAATTGAGAAGGATCAACATAAACGAGAAAATTATATTAATACTTGGAAAAGGTTTAAAAGCTCTCAAAATAATGATAGCATGAAAAGTACTAAGAATATTTCAGTCAAAAGAACATATTAAACATCTCATATGTCTGTAAAAGTATGTGTTAGATTAGAGAAAGTTTTAAATATATATAGATATGTAAAATACATTCAAAGAAATTCTTCCCACACCCGTGCAAAATTCTAATCAGAGTTTGCTTAAACTTTGCTCTTATTTTCTCATAAGGACAGTTAATATGGTAATGTAACTAAGTGCGACATTATTTTAAAGCAAGGTGTGCTCTGAATAATATAGAATTAATTCGAAATTCTGTTTATATAAGGGGCCGTCGTGGTTTAGTGTGTATGCGCATGGCACTAACAACCTGTTGGCGTAGGTTTGATTCCTCCCAGGATGTATATCCCTTTTCTGTGCCTGTAAAACCTTCCTTATGTGCGTATATTCATTATTTATTACTGCCTATCTTATTTGTGTCTGACGCTGCATGCCAAATTTGGCCCTTGCACCATAAAACCTAAATAACTCAACTCTGAATATATAAATCAAAATATATAAAAGGTTTTGAAATTAATACATTCTGGTTATGTATTTACATTACGTGATGCTGTTATCAATTTGAACTGCAAGTTTTTTTGGTTGGTTTGTGGAGATCTGAGATTTTCTGGCATTTCCATATTCTCCTCATTTGTAATTGCATGTAATTCTGTTTGGTTACATTCAAATTGTGGTGTGTATAACAAAGAGACTTGCGCGTTAACTGAAATGTACACTACTGTTTGCGCAAATTGCAACACTATGGAAGAATCATCAGAAATAAATGAAATTTACTCCACGTATTACTTATAGTGGTTTAAATAAACGATCAAATTTACAGAGCAATGGAACAAAAATAATGCCAGAAATCAATATCTTGTGCAGCAGCCACACGCAGCGATGGGAGCCTGTTCACGTCGTGGCATCGAATCATACAGATTCTGAATATCATGCTGAGGAATGGCTTTCCAGATGGCCTCTATCTGATGCCAAAGTTCAGCCGTACTCTCTGCCCGAGTGAGTCGCCGTCCGATGTAATCCGAGACATGCTCAATGGGCGACATATCCGGGGAACATGCAGGCCATGGAAGAAGCGGAAACTGTCATGCACCTAAGAAGGCTTGTACATTCCGAGCAACATGTGTGCGGGCATTGTCTTGCTGAAATACAGCTCCTGGAATGCGTTGCAAGAGGGGTAGGACCTCGAGCTCCACAACTTCCCTGATGTAGCGCCCGCTTTTCAGGGTCCCCACAATTTTTAGTAGGCGGGATCGCCCATGATATCCAATAGCGTCCCAGACCATAACGCCAGGCTTTCGTTCAGTATGACGCTGAATAAGACACTCCGGGAGAAGGCGTTCGCCTCTGTAGATTCTGACGAGTACGCATGCACCGTTATAGTCCATATTGTAGCGGGACTCATCTGAGAAGACGACTTGTTTCCAATTGGCACGCCATTGGCTGTGTTGGTGAGCCCATTGTAGCCGGAAGTGTCGGTGGTTCAGCGTCAAGGGAATCCTTGCACGTAGCCCATGGCGCAGCAGTCGTCGACGAAGCGTGGGGCAGAAAATGACACACCTGCATACGTGATCCAATGTTGTACCAACGCACGAGAGGATGCTGTACGGTCCGTCACCGCCATGCGGATGAGGTGTCTGTCGTCCCGTGGTGACGTCATATTGCATGGCCCACTGCCGGGGTTTCGACTTGTCTGGTTCTCCATGGTCCATCTCTTCCACACGCATCACTTGTGGCATTACTCCCCGTGCGAGTGGCGTTTTCACGATACGAAAGTCCACCCTCACGGAGGCCGATCATGCGGCCCCGTTCGAACTCCGTTAGTTGCTCGTATGGCACACTGTGTAGGCAAGGCATATTGACTTCTAATCAATCATTTACAGCAGTCAAACGACGTTACTCACATTTTAACTCACCTTTACAGTGCTTTTTATACATGGCTCACTTCGAAGTTTAGAGGTAGTTTCTCGGCCCGCACATGTGTGATCGCTTTGTAATTCTAATCATTTGCATATCCAAACCTGTTTTGCATTTCCTGCAAGCTTCGTTTAATTTGCACGATTCCTTAATGGTGTTGCAATTTTCACAAATAGTAGTGTATTTTCGTTCTATATCAAACGCGAACCGTTAAGTTGTTTAACATAATAAAACTTTTCGTATGGTTTTTATTTTTCCACGTTGAACAATAGGAATAAGCTTTTGTATTGAAGCTAGTAAAAGTAAAGTGCAGACATTGCGTGCGTTGTGAACTGTTATAGTGATGAGACTTGATTTCAGATGTACATTAATATATTACTTGTTTAGAATTAATGAAAAAACTTTAAAATATTTGTTGGTTTAGGAGATTGACTTTTGAGGCATCAAGTCAGCGGTCCATGCATTCAAAAGTTTAATTAATTCAAAAATATTATCGTGAATTTTTCGAAATAAATTTACCTTTTTTCAAGAACGCACATGATGAAAGAATTCCAAAAAAATTATTTAGCTTGTTGACGATAAATTCTAAAAATGAAGCCAGCGCAGTTTCTTAGCAACGGAATTTTTTTTTTTTGTGGCGCGTGCTAGTAATTCTAGTATTCCGCGCGCTCACAGCTCTGAAAACTTTCTAAAAATAAAGTATGTGTGTCACTACACAAACTTTATTTTATATGATGTCCTTCAAAACTATTCATCACGTAACATCAAAAAGGACGTCCTCGGCCTAATCTAAGATAAATTTAATTATATCATGAATGTGAATTTTATGAAAATGATAAAAAATGGCTATCTCTTTTACTTAAATATTTTTCTTAACCAAATGCTAAGTAGCATTTGTTTAATAGAGAAAAGAAGGAGAAACACATAAAGATGTCACGTCATGTGCGTGAGATAAAGTAATTATTTTAAAATAACTTTACACAAAACATTTCAAGATAGTACGAAATTCATCTTGAAAATACAAAAACGTATTGGAATCATGTCTTATTTGCAGATGAAAGCAAATTACAAAATACCACAATGCAAAAAGTGAATTACAAAATACTACCACTTATACAGTGGCTTCCAAAAGTGTTCGTACACTTACGAATTTCAATGAAATACTGCTCTATCCATTAATAAAAATTAATATTTCAGAATGGGATTTTTTTAATAAGATCTATAACGTGTTCTTAATAAAACTACATAAAATATTTTAAAACATATTAAAATTTTTTTTGGAAAATCAATAATCAAAAATTAACAAAAAGGTTACCTCACAAAAGTCTTCGTACACTTAAAAAAAATATCTACATATTAGTAAATATTGTAATATTTCGGTAAATTAGTACTTAGGATATAATATAGCATCCACAACAGCTTTTAAACGTCTGGGAATATTCACTTGTTTTTTTAATTTCTGCATCAATGTTCCTCCATTCTTCAATCATTACTGTTTATAGTTCGCTTTTCGTTTTAATGTCATTTCTTCGTACTCTAACCTCGAGTTCCCTCCAAATGTGTTCTATTGGGTTTAAATCCAGCGACTGAGGTAGTGTTTTCAGAACTTGTGGACAATTATTGACACCAGAGGCGAACGTAGAGAGCCGTGTGCTTAGGATCGTTATCTTGATAAAAAACAAAGTTGTTTCCAATACCCAAATTTTGGGCTGATAATTTTAAATTGTCTTAAAATATTTAAATAAATAGCATGATTCATTATGCCATCAATAAATACCAAATTAACTAGTCCTGATGCTGACATGCACCCCCACACAAGGACACCTCCACCGCCATGCTTTACTGTTCCAACTAAGTTATTTTTCTTCTCCATACAATTATACGCCCATTGGAACCAAACATGTTAAATTTGCTTTCATCTGAAAATAAGACATGATTCCAATACGTTTCGGGTTTATTTATCATTGATTTTGCGAAGGAAAGCCTAACCTTTCTATTTTTTGCCGTTACAGCAATTTTCTTCAGGCAGAACGCCCATTTAATCCAGCTGATCTGAGCACTCGTCGAACAGTTTCAAATGAAATTGAAGTAGAACATTTTTCAGTAAATTCTGTAGAAATTTTTACAGCACTCAGACGTGGATTTTTCAAATTTTCTAACTATAAATTTCTGGTCACGTTGAGTTAACTTTGCCGGACGACCTTTCCTTACCTTGTTTTCGATCCGATTGTCTTTTTTAAAGCGTTTTATCACATACTGCACCGTATAATGGGATAAATTTACTAATTTAGAGATATTCCGAACTGATTTACCATTACTGTGATGAAAAATAATCAATTTTCGAATGCTGTTCGTTGTTTCCTTACGACTACGAACCATTTTTAAATAATAAATAGAATATTACGAAGTAAGCAAGCAAAGATTAAAGCCATACGATTTTTAAATATCCCCACAATGCAAAAATAAAAAAAACGATAATTTTATTTATGAATTTATCCGAAAATGTTTCGGTGTACGATCACTTTTGTGACGTGTTCTTTCACTGCCTCCTTGCATTTTCATTTTTATAAAAAGAAAATGAGTCAATATTTTTTAAAGAATGTTAAGTTTTATTCAGAATCACATGGAGATGATATGAAAAAATATTGGACTTTATATTCGAATTCAATTCCAGGCTACAGCGCTTTCTCTACAAATTTTTAAAGTGTACGAACACGTTTGGGAGCCACTGTATATGGGCTTGGTATATGTTTTATTTTCTCAATCAATCATGTTATTTTAAAATTAATTTCAATCATTTTCAACAGATCCTGTGCTCACAAATTTCTCATAAATCGACGGATAGTTAAACGAATTTTAGGTTCCCCCTTGCTATTCCATTCTTTAAAAATATCCCTCACCACAGACGAACCAAAAACCGTCGTATACGTAAAGGTAGGTGCAAATTAAATCTGTCGTGGCCTCAAATGTCCTCACATTGGCGTGGAAGCTTAGAGAGTGAGGTGCCAGCTCAGGTGTTGACCTCGTCATCTGACCGTGGTTCAAAATGACGAGGAATTTTCCCCGGACCTTTCGCTTCGGAATTGATCCCGGACCGTCTCCAATAACCCATTGTTTTACTTCATTGCGATGTTAATTAACTCCTACCTCACTACTGGTGGTGAACGAGGCTTTGATCCAAGCAGCAAGATTACTTTCTTTCAAAGTCGTGTCGTCATATTTAGGATGAGAGCTCAGGGGCTCATCTGTTGTGTACGGGCTAAACGGCTCCAAGGTCCTCTAGTCATCTTTTCTTTCCCCATGGGGTATACTGTCATTTGTAAACACACGATCCCGGGATACCCAAGCTATCTTTTCATGCTTTCTTTCCGCTTCTCTGTTGTCTTTTCCCTTCAAAACATTGTTTACTTGACGTTGTCATGAGTTTGACGCAGCTTGGTCAAAAATGGCCTTTGCGTCGTAAAACCTAGAAAAAACAACCTTATTTAGGCTGAAACAATAACATTTATGTAACACTGTCTTTTGTCTATGTAGGGGCCGTCGTGGCTCAGTGGGTAAGCCCACTGCGCTAGCAACCTTCGAGTTGTAGGCGGCGCAGGTTAGATTCCTGTCAGGTGCATTACTCCCTGGGTGTATTTCTCTCTTCTGTGTCAGTAAAACTCATTGTGTGTGTGTGTCTATTATTTGATATTGCACGTCTTGAGTCTTGCGCAGCATGGACAAATATGGCCCTTGCGCCAATAACCTCAAAATCAATCAACTTTTTAAATGTATATAGTTGTCCTTTTAAAATATACAGGGTGAGTCTTAATTGTTTTTACAAAATAAGAGGGGTGATAGTACCCATCCAGACGAGCAATAATTACCATGGAACATAGCATTCCACTCTGAGAGGCAGAAAAGAGTAAAATTAGAATTTCAACATGAACAGTGTTGGGAAAGCGAATGAACGATACCAAAAGTTGCACATTCTGATTGATTGATCAGAGAAAAACAGCAAGTACTCAAAGTGGCGTGTTGTTGCACAGTTCACACCGGCGAAGGAATGACTGGCTCTCGAAGATTCCTGGTGGTGTGTTAATTTTGTCTGCGGCAACACCGATTCTCGCTACGAGATCTTCAGCTGAGTCCACAGGCGTCTGGTATACTAAGGATTTCATGTGCCCCCAGAAGAAAAAGTCCAGTGGCTTGAGGTCCGGTGAACGAGGAGGTCAAGGCACAGGTCCGCCACGTCCGATCCATCGACCAGGCCATCTTGCTTAGGAGATATGCTACGTAGGCAGGTACAAAACGACGTCAGAGGCGATGACTTGTTCATGCTCGACGCGTTTCGACTTTACTCTTTTCTGCCTCTCAGAGTGGAATGCGACCCTATGTTCCATGGTAATTATTGCTCTTCTGGATGGGTACTATCACCCCTCTTATTTTGTAAAAACAATTGAGACTCACCCTGTATAAGAGGTTACATTTTTTACTCATCCTGTGTAATGTTTCTGCCTAAAATAGGGCCTTGTTAGCCCAGTTGGAAGGATAACAGATTAGCAACCAGAGGGTTGATCGAAACGCGGTTTAGCCAAAAGACCGTCGTGTACGCAGGGGCTGGTTCAGGTTAATTTGTCGTGGCCTCGAATGTTCTCACGTTGGCATGGTGTGGACGTATGGAGAGTGGGGTGCCAACTCAGCTGTTCTCGTCATATGAGGCTTTGTCCTTGATCTTTCCCTTCGAGAATGATCCCGGACCTTCTCCAATAGGTGTTGTGTTGCTCCAATGAGACATTAATTAACTACCTACCATCCGCCAAAAATATCAGAAATATAAAAAGTGGGGTACCAGCTTAGGTGCTGTTCTCATCATCTTCCCGTGTCTAAACAAAGGCTTTCGAATCGTTCTTCGCATGGTATTTCTCGCCTGGATGGTAATTGTAAACATAGCTTAAGACAATAATACAGTTTGCACAATATCTACGCATTGTATATCCCTAGTTTTGTTACAAATTCAATAACCCTACAGCGATACATCGTATGCCATAATGCACATGCTGTATACACATGCTCATATAATTAATTATTACATACAAATTTTTACACAATTATTGCTTACAATTACGCATGTAATTAAGTATTTCAGATAATTTCGCACATAACTAATTGCTGCACAAAATTAATCAAGTGCATGCAATTACACATATAATTAATTGTTCCATACAATTACGTGCACAAGCAATTAGTGTATGAAATTACACTCCATATTGTTGTATACAATTACACAAACAATTAATTGTATGCAATTAAATACAATTACACAAGATGCGTATTATTTCTCCATTAGAAGTTACGCCTGCTCAAACTGTAGCATGTTCTTAAAAGTTAATTTAATAACTAGAAATCTCCATGAAATCGAATGTAATGAAACCTCCACTTATATGTAATGATTAAAATTGGAAAGGTTTATAAAATTTCAATCTTTGGTACATTTGCTGTATAAAAATAAGAATCGCAAGTTGTAGTTAGTCCCATTTCCCCAAAGATTATCAGCAGAGGAATGCGGTACTCGACATTGTAGGAATTGTTTTTCTCAAGCTCGTTGCCCCGCAAAGCTACAGACGATAATTAACGTTTTGTTGGGGGTATGGGGTGTGGCATTACCCCTGCGTGAGATTCCCTACTAAGAGCGAACCAAATTTAGTGTCTATTTTTCCTTTTTATGTTACAGCAATAAGATTAAAGTTCGTTACAAAATATTCTAAAGCTTTTTTTTACATAAAAAGCATAGTAAATGCGTGCCCAAAGGGCACATACTAAAGAATAAGTTGAACTATGTCTGTTCTTCCGACAAAAGAAATCTGAAATTAGTTTCCTGTAAAGGCTCAAGAAAGAATGAACACGTCTTAAGAGAATGTACAAGTAGATATTTTTATTTTATTTCAGGTTCCTTGAAATTAATTAAGCGTTAACAATGTACGTAATAACGGAATTAATTCTTCAGAATTAATTAAATAGTCGCATTTTACTGCTTTTTGTGTCTGATGCATACAATTATTTATGAATTTGTATTGTTTACAAAAAATTTAATCAAGTTTCTTTGAATGGTCTATTTAATAATTAGTTTCAATTGTAGGTTTCTAAAATTTCTATAAAATACTTCGTTTAAAATTAGTGTACAATTAAATAGTGATATGCACTGTAACACAGAAGGTCTATTTAGTTCTCGTATAGCAACACACAACCATACAGTCACACTAAACCCAAACTTATGAACGCGGATTTATTTTATCGCTTTTGAAAAAGTAATTGGCTGAGAACCTACTGATATTGGTATTTTATGATACACGTAATAAATTATAAAACATTTGAAACATCGCTTTAGCCCTTAGATAGGTAGTAAGAGAACACTTATGCCCCTTTTTTCTGTTTAGTAACCAAATACTCCATCGGAGATGATCAGTAGTATTTGATCTATTTGTAGTTTGGTAATATTTGATCCATTTTTAGAGATTTCAGATATTATTCCCTGAATCAGTGATTTCCAAGTGATGTGCCGTGGAACTATAGGATTCCACAAGATTTTATCAATATAAGTGAAAAATATTAGAATTTTTTAAATTGAAGTAACCCAAGCTTATCTTTTTTCATCGCATACGACGAGTGTTGCCAACGCACGTGAAAAAGTACATAGTGAATGCAGTCAAGCAAATCGAAAGTAATGTGCCAATTTTAAGATAGGGAAGAAAATATCCAGTTGTGCCAAGCAAAAAGTGATGCAATAATTTATAAGGATTAAAACGAAAATGTAAAACCAATTCAGTAAAGAAAAAAAGAGAAAGGCCAAAAACTAATTCATTCAAGTAAAAAATGGTAAATTTAATTGAGTAAATTTTAAAATGAAGAGATAAAAATCAGTTCAATGAAGTAAAAAAAAGAAAGGGTAAAAACTAATTCAGAAATGTAAAAAAAATTAATAAAGAATGAAACTAATTCAGTAAAGTAAAAAATAAAGGATGAAACTAATCCAGTAAAGTAAAAAACGAAAGGTAAAAACTAATTGTGTAAAGTAAAAAACGAAAGGTAAAAACTAATTGTGTAAAGTAAAATAAGAAAAGGTAAAAACAATTCAATTTTTTTTGTAAAAAATGAAAAGATAAAAGAATATGCAAAAGTAATTTCATAAATTTCTTTTCAAATCAATTTCTAGTAATCAAAACGGCTGAAATCGAAGAAATTTAGGGGCATTAAAGCATTGGAAAGAACGTCACGGAAGAGGAGTCACGTTTGCTTAGTCCTTATTAATATATTTTAGTCATCGTTATGTATTAGTCTTACTTATTCAAATATATTGGATAGGAAATTTATCATTTCAAGTTTATCATGAATGAAGCATCCGAGGTGTTTTTTTATTCGACTGTCGAATGTGTATCTTGACCAAGTAATGAAATAAATTTATTTGTACTGCTCTCCCATTTGTCCTATTTCTGTGAACACGTCTTCTGTGAACAACACTTAATTGTAGCAGTAATTAAATATAAAGTAAGAAATAAGTTGCTGGATCTTGTTCTGCGTTGTTGTGTAATCAGTCATTAGGCCTAATATCAAACCTTTGTGTTCCAGGTTCCCACTAACAATACCAAAACAGCTTGATCTTTTTTGTATTGGGAGTATAATTTTCTGCTCTGTCGTGACGTTCAAAGATGTTCTAAAAGTGTTACTGTACTTTAAACCTGTATTTCTTATTCGTATCTTTAAATAAAATCAGTAATTGCGTAGGTGAGAACATGAATGCTCTTATTCTACTTACATTTAAAACTGAAGGTTTAAAGAAACAAATCTATTTCAAGAACTCTAACAATAGTGTGCGTGGCCCTAAGTTCAAATCTGTCTAAAACGTACCACAAGTTCAAAGAATAAGTATAACCTTCCTGGGTCCGTACATCAAAGTCAACGTGGTTCTGTGGGTTTGCTAGCAATCTACGAGTTGTAAGTAGCTAGTTAGTTGATGTAACGTCTCACTGGAGCAACCCAATGGGCTACTGGCGACTCTCGGGATCAATCCAAAGATCCAACACCTCGTAATTTTGAACCACGGTTAGATGACCTGAGCTGGCATTCCACTCTCCAAACTTCCACACCACGCCAACGTGTAACATTTGAGACCACGATTGATTTAACGTGAACCAGCCCCAACGTACACGACGGTTTCTGATTGGATCTAGTTTCGAACTCGTTACCCTCCGGTTGCAAATCCGCAACTCTTCCTACCGAGCAAACGGGAGTTGTAGGTGAAGAAGGTTCGTATGTATAATTCTCTTTCTGTATCAGTAAAACTTTCCTTGTGTATTTTGTAGGTTTAGAGACTAGTTATTAGTTTTTAGGTCAAAAAGTAAAAACTAAGCATTTTGATAATTTTATCTATCTTTTAGACATTACAATTTTACAATGTATTTCTCATCATGAAAACAAGCATTTAGTATCAGAAAAAATGTCAGTTAATGAGTTCCTTCTCTAAGCCTACGGTATGTCCACTTACTTGACGTTGTTTGGTACAGCTTTGCCAAATATGGCCCTTTCGCCATAGAACATAACCAAACTGCATCACCCATACAACAAACGAGTATTTGGAGAGAATAAGAACAAATGTTTAGATATTTTAAGGTTTCTGGTTTTTCTATACACCCGCCGTCATTAGAATTAGCGGTTGATAAAGCCCGCCACTTAATATGTAATTCGTTACCAAGTAATCTATTCAAGTCAATGCAACGTCATTATAAGTCCTCCATAGTAAAATCAATATCGCCGCTAATAAAAATTACATTATCAATGATGATGTGTATACTTGAACTAACCCTAACCTGGAACTCTTGGATATATTGTAAAATGTAAATATTCGCCAGGATAATGAGTCCAATATTCATAATAGTTTTGAATGCTCATTTTTATAGACAAAATGTTTATAATTGGAGTTTGTTTGAAAGAGTACATGTAAAATATGATACAAATAAAAACGAAAGTTTAAAAAAATTATAGTATTTTTAATGGCTTTTCATTCAATTTGTGAAGTTTCCTTAAGCTTCATTTTGGCTTGTCAATTCTTCTGCAAACCTTGAAAAACTTAAGAAGTAATGTTTTCACGTCACTTGTACTTTATTTTATTATAGATTTTAACTAAGTGGAACGAATTTAAGTTAAAAATAATTAAATCTTGGATGCTATGCAAGAAATATCCGAATCAAACGACAAATTATTTTGAAAATCATTCCAAAATGAATATCACAAAACTCGCCATTTTGAAATAGAATTTGCAAACGATCATTTGAATTTCTGCTTTTGCTTGTGAATGATAAAAATCACCAAGCATCGTTTCTTTTCTGCAATGCACCAAAAGATAATAAATTGGTTATATAATAATTTATTTAGACATAAATTCTTGAACAAATACTTGAAGAGAAAAGTTTTTCCGGAAAGTTGTTTTTCTCCAAATAAATATAAGGTAAATAATTATTTACAAGTAATAAACAAATAGCTTTCATCGTTGAGGTTGTAAACGCAAAAAGAAGTCATGTCTTACGCTAAAATTAGCAATGATTGTGATCAGCAAGTATATCTTGTGAAAAGTTTACAAAAATATTCCTCAATGTAAATAACAGTACCATTTGAGATTGATTTGAGCATGGTAATTTAGAATTTGAGCAAAGCACTACTTTCATTTATTGGAATTCCTCCGACTATTCAACTAAAGAAGGTTGTGACAAGAAAGTGACAAGTTGTCCGAGTATGAAGAGATTGTCACCCTGCAATCAAAGAGCTTCGAACAGAATTCAACAGAATTTTAATAATCAAGCGAAATTACTTAAGCGAGACATTGAAAGATTGAACTCAATACAGTTGGAGAATGTTTTAAAGGACACTTGATTTAAGTAATTTTATGTTCGAA
Source organism: Meta bourneti (assembly GCA_933210815.1). Taxonomy (NCBI): domain Eukaryota; kingdom Metazoa; phylum Arthropoda; class Arachnida; order Araneae; family Tetragnathidae; genus Meta; species Meta bourneti. The sequence goes on from OW119926.1 coordinate 6,879,301, forward strand.
TCAATGCACTTATTAATCAATCTAATGTATTTTTAATTTCATTACTAGCGAAGAATGATTATTTAAAAACCAAGTATACATTAAGTTTACGTTTCATATTGTTAATCAAACTGATTTTTGCTTACGGAGTCGTTGAAGATAGTGATGTCTTTCTGAAGTCTGAATCTCTTGCCGCTTACCTTTAGATAAAATTAAATTTTCTCGGGCAGAAAGGGGACAGTAGAGACTTTCAAATTCACCCAAATCGATCGAAAATCGTTTTTTTTAGTTTTATTGTTAAAACGTAATTGATATCAAACACTGCAGATAGCTAAAATATTTCCAATTGCTATCACTTTACGGAGTTACACATGACAAACATAACCTATAGTAGATAAGTATAGTAAGTCTAATATATAAACGCGTTTTTATCCAATTGAGGTTTTTAGATACTCTTCTCGTATCAAAATGTTCAATACGCATCAGATTTTAATTAATTTTCTTGCAGGTTTTCTGGAAAATAACTATAATATATCGTATTCTTGTAATCTGAAAATGAAAAATTCAGTGAAGTAGGATCCAACTCTGGGACTACACAATTCCCCGACAATAATCGTATGTCGTATTTGAAAGAACAAATCAATCATGTGCCTAAACGTTGACTTAAGACAATCTGATGTATTGGGATTTTATAGAACGACATTATGAACATAGACTGAGTGAAGGACGAAAGGGTGATGCGTACGGGCTGCGTGGTTTAAGTCAAAAGAGAGAAAAGGTATGTGAGAAATGACAAGAGAAAGATGCACAATCAACAAATGTAGAGGTCGAAACAGGTTTCTTAAATGGCAATGCAATGGGTTGAATTTATAACGAGTCAATCCAACCGATCGAGAATTGAATAGCGAATATAGTGATAAAAGAAAAGTGTTTTGGAATTTCTTTACATATATGTATTCCAAGTACGCAATATTTACATTACACAACTGTAAAACTTTTCCTCTTTTCCTTTATACATCCATTGTCCATGTTTGTTATACGCGCAATGAAAATATATTTTATTTTATAACTTAGAACGACCAGAAGTCTGAGCGTTCTAAGTTATAAAATATTGTAGAATATACATTTACTCTATTCCTTCAAATATGTGATATGAAATTCTTATCTGCGATAAAGGTTATGTTTTTTCCAACGATGCAAATAAATATGGTTCTTGATAAAATATTTTCAACCAATAAAAACGGAACTCGAATTGAGATTTAAATTTACCTCCTTTTGTTAAATTTTTGTGTGCTTTTAATAAATTCCTCTTCATACCTCATTTTCTTAAATTTCATTCATCAGATAAAGAACCAGTAGATATCATTGGAATACACACGTTTCTATGAATATCAAACACTAAAGTGCACAATACTTTTTTGAGAGATTAGTGATAGGTATACGGAAAACCTTAATGTAAAATGTTTTCCTTGAGTGAAAAGTGGAAAATCTAACAATATAATAATGACGAATTTCAAAATAAGGTTTTCAGATGAATACTATATTGCATTTGTTCATATCTGCGTATATAGTTTCTTTTGAATAATCGACTAGCAGGATTATCCGACGGTGCTTTGTTGAATTGGTTTGAATTGATAGCTATATTACTCAATGTTATTCCTGTGGTGATTTAGAATTATTTTGAGCCTTCTCTGTAGACCCAGAAAGAATCAAACGGTAGATAATATATAGACTTATTTCTGGTAGAATTCTAAAGCATAAATACAAAATTTGGTGTGCTTGGTCAAACAGTTGATCGTAATGATACTCAATATTATTCCTATGGAATTTCTAATTGTTTTTAGCTCCATCTGCAGATCCAGGACAAATCCCCTCGAACGAGTTGTAATATTGTATATAGACTGTTTCCCGCAGGATTTTAAATAATGAATATACCAAATTTCATGCGGATTAATCAAGCGGTGTAGATTTGTAGAGTACAGACAGATGCCAACTCTGCTTTGTATATACTATATAGATTCGTAGCAGATTTGATCATTGCTAATTACATTAACATCTGTTTTCCACAACTGTCCCATTAAGTGTGTTTTTAGATATAGAAGTAGACTTAAGTACGAATTGCCGAATTCAAATTATGTTCGAAGTTCGGTAATTGGATGATGACGTGCTGAGTCATTTTCGCCTGGAATATCTCGGCGACTCGTTAGAATTTCCATTCTTCCTCGATACTATATCGTTTTCCGTTAACTTCACTACCAAATATGTTCAGTGTGTTTTCGCACTTTGCGTATTAAAACCCGAAATCCAATCAAATGAGAGAAATTTATATAAATACCGAAGAATGTACTATCGTAACAATTTCATTTTTTTAAATATTTCTTCGAATGTACAGAAAAGTAAAGCTATTACAGGTTATTCGATTACTTGTAGGGGCATCGGTAACCAGGTTGGCAGATTAGCTAGAGAAGGGTTGCGAGTTCGAAACTCGATCCAACTAAAGACCGTCGTGTGCGTGGGGGCTGTGCATGTTAAGTCTATCGTGGCCTCAAATATCCTCACGTTGACGTGGTGTGGAAGTTTGAAGGGTGAAGTGCCAGCTCAGGTTTGACCCCACCATTAAACCGTAGTTAAAATGAAGAGGTGTCATCGTATCCTTCCCTTTGGTATTGATCCCGGACCGTCACCAAAAGCCCGCTGCCTTGTTCCAGTGCGAAATTAATTCAACTACCTCCCGATAACTCGAATTAATGAGATTTTGTCAAAAGTTTAATTTCAAAGTGAAAAGACACGGCACCCGATATACAGTTGCTATATAAAACTTATTTTTTAGACACAGGAGAGGATACTGGAAATAAACTTCCAGATAACAGCGCAACGAATATATATATGTAAGATACATTTATGGAAATGAAAACTCATTTTATCGAAGTAAACCATTCAAAACAGTATGGTTAATAAATATTTTTCTGTTAGATTTATTCTCGGTAATACGACCACCTTATTTATAAACCACATTCATGGGCATGGAATTTTACAGTATCTAAGTCATCTTGTTTGAATCCCCTTCTGTATTCCACCTTCTCTATACAGGAACCATATTTGGTTCACACATATACGTACACTGCTGGCCACCCAAATTGCAACACCAAGAAAGACAAGAGATATCACAACAAAATTTATTTTGTAGATAACATGTTGACCAAGTATCAAATGATTAAATTTATAGACTTCTGTGAAGTGTGGTTCCTGCCAAAATCAGTAGCCAGAGTAGCCGCCATTGTTGGAGATCACCGCTGCCACACGCCTCGGCATTGATTCAAAGAGACTTTGGATGTGTTTTTGGGGTACAGCAGACCAAGCAGCTTCCACACGTTGCCAAAGTTGATCTGGTGTGGCAGCTGGGGATGTATTCTGGGTCAATCGTTGAGCAACCATGGACCACATGTTTTCTATCGGCGAAAGATCCGGAGAGCGAGCTGGCCAGGGAAGCAATTCAATCTGGCGATTGACGAAGAACCCTTGGACAATGCGTGCCACGTGTGGTCGCGCATTATCCTGTTGAAATATGGCTGTGGGCAAGCCCTGAAGGTAAGGAAGGACAACTGGCTCCAACACCTCGGAGATGTAGCGCTGGCTGTTTAAAGTACCGGCAATGCGTACTAGAGGAGTGCGAGAGTGATATCCAATACCGCCCCATACCATAATACCCGGTGTAGGACCAGTGTGGCGGTGCATAACGCAGCTGTTCAGCATCCTCTCTCCACGGTATCTCCAGACTCGAATCCGACCATCGTGGTGTTGCAGACAGAAGCGTGACTCGTCAGTAAAGACAATTTCATTCCATTCTGCCGTCCACATCCTTCTTTCATCGCACCATTGGCGGCGGAAACGTCTGTGGTTCTGCGTCAAGGGTAGACGAAGCAATGGACGTCTTGCGGACAGACCACTCTGCTGTAAACGGCGTCGAATGGTACGCGTAGACACTGGATGATGCGGTACAGACTGAATGTGCTGTGCTATGGTTCGTGATGTGGCTGAGCGATCCGTCACTGCCATACGCACAATATGCCTGTCATCACGTGAAGTGGTGCACTGAGGTGGATGCGATCGAACACGTTGGTCCGTCGTACCCTCCTGCATCCAACGATCACATATCCGCATTACAGTTGTTTGGTTTCGTCCAACACGACTACCGATTTCCCTGAAAGATAATCCACAATCTCGGTAGGCCACTATCCTTCCTCTGTCGAACTCGGATACTTGATCAAAAGATGATCGCTGTTTTCTACGAGGCATAATTGATCGTTTTTTTTGAAAAAACCACAAGAAAAACACAATTGCCGTACTTGAAATCGTCGAAATCTCCAAGCCTTAAATAGCGCTTTGAAGTGGCGCCACAGGCGCGCGTGATGTGCGTCTGCGCTGAAATTCTAATCATTTGCATATCTCACCTCCGCTAATGCATGTTGTAAATTTCATATTATTTGCATGCTTCCTTCAGGGTGTTGCATTTACGGTGGCCAGCAGTGTATATAATAATTTGTCATCCCACTGAGAGGTAGATCGCGGTAGCCCGGTCGGAAGAGTAACGGATTAGCAACCGGAGGGTTGCGAGATCGAATGCAACCAAAGACCGTTGTGTATAAAGGGGGCTGATGGACTTTAAAACTGTCGTGGTTTCAAATGTCCACGCGTTGACGTGGTGTGAAGTTTGGAGAGTAGGGTGCCAGCTTAAGTGTTGCCTCGTCACCTGACCGTGATTCAAAATTACGTGGTGACCGTCGCCAATAGCCCGTTGTGTTGCTCCAGTGCAACTTTAATTAAAATTCCTAATTTTCTACCCACTGAGAGGCATCGCTATGGCTCGGTGGGTTGGCCCAATACGCTAGCAATCTCCGAGGCTACGGTTCGATTACTCCTTGTGTGTATTTTTTCTTAAGAAAGATTTGTTTTGCGTGTGTGTCTATGTGCTTGACATTGTTTGGCACAGCTTGGTAAAATATGAACTTTGAAATGAATATTAAGAGGAGTTGGCTTAGAACAATAGATTAATCAATAATACTTTGAATTCGTAAATTAAGGTTTGTAATAAATCATTAGTTACCATATTAATAAATTGTATTAGAACCTGGATACGTTACTATTTTGTGGATGAGGTACTATTTAGTGTGTAAGAGTTAATTTTAACCAGCATCCATATTTACTTTCATAAAACGTACACATAATATATTTTATTTTTAAATGTTAGCAATTTCAGAATATATGCCAGTATATTTATCACCCTTACTTTTCATTTGTACGTCTGATAACCTAGACACATCTGTTTATGTCATTCACACACTTTTTCATCACGTTAGCATGGTATGGAAGTTTGGAGAGTGGGTTGCCATCTCAGGTGATCGGACCGTGGATCATAATTACGAGGTCTTGTCCTCGGATCTTTCCCGGGATGAATCCTGGACCGTTGTCAATAGCCCGTTGTGCTGCTTCAGTGCTACGTTATTGAACAAACCTACCTATTTTCATATCGTGTTCCAATTGGTGATGGTGGGTTTGTCTCTGCTATAGCAGCCTGGGAGATGTTGACAGTTCAGGTTCGACCCCTGTAACAACCCTAGATGTATTTCTCTCTTTCGTGTCTTTCCAAATATGGCCCTTGCGCCATAAAAGCCCAAAAACCAACCAACTCTATTTTATGTCAGTAGAAACTTTTCTTGTGTTTTCACGTCCATTTTCTTGACTAAAAACCATTTTTGGCGGATCTTGGCCAAATATGACCCTTGCGCCATAAAAGAAATGATCAACTCTTTCCAATTGTTTCCTTGAATTTGAAAGCAAAACAAATCTTGACTCATTCCAATTCTTGAAAATGACGGAACTGGGCAACATTTAACCCTCCTTGTGGTTTGACGAGATATCTCTTCCATCTTTATCTCTCAAATATGCTGACGAGATATCTCGTCGAGACAAAACTGCCCTTTTACTTCCAAGAGGGAATTAAGATTCATGTAGGAAGAAAAATGAAAAACCGATGACAGTTTGGGACAGTTTTTTGCATCAGGATGTCCAGTTCAGATGATTTTAGACGCGAAGTTAAACAGAAGGGTTGAAATAAATCAATCCATATTCATAAACTACACACGAATAGGTTGATGTCAACGTGAAACCTAGTTTCATCTGCGGACTTCTTCCCTTTGCACTTCGTAACTTATGAGTAAATTTAAAATCGTTGTTTAATCTACACATTTTAATCTCCGCCATCTTTCTTTTTGTTAATACCCATCATGAATGTTTACCACCATCGACTCTAACATAGGCGGAAATAAAAAATATAAAACGAACGCTCCAACTGAGGCGACTCGGGACAAATATGTGCTCCGACGCGATAGCGAATCGCGAGACACTATTGATTTCCTGAAACAACCTTGACATACATTCTGCGAACACTATAAAAATAGATAATAGATTTGTGTCAGATAACCAGAAGGGTGACAGCGCGCTCTCGTTAAAAATTCAGTTTTTGTGTATACCCAACGAGGAAGACATTCTTTTGCGACGATGCGATACAATTTTAAACAAGGAACTGTGCAATTCACTCACGACTTTATTACCGGGTTCTCTTATGACATCGAAATATTTCTCGCCTCGGTCATAAATTGCTTTTAGATTCCGGGAGGAAATTAAATTATATAGTGTATGTAATGACAATCAATTACAGGCAGACAGGTTGATCTTTGAGATGGGGACGGTATAATGACGTCGTGTGCTTTTTTACTTTAGATCGGAATTCTTAATATTCGAAACGAGGTTGCGTGTTTGTATTTTAATTTATTTCTTTGTTGTTTGCTCAAGATTAATGGTAATGTAATCGGGGACTATAAACTATTAACTTAGTTATCTTATTTTAGTAATTTAATTAGAATGATTATTGTGTTTTAATTTGTTTTGAGTGATTACTTTTTCTTTTTTCGATGATATTATGTAATTTTTGTGATTGGGCAGCTGTTGCGATGATGCAATTAGACTGACTTCAAAGACATCTGTGCGGCAAAATACGTACAACTTATTTTTGTTAACAATGTTTCGAGATCCATTTGTTAATCATTCATAATAGTGTTTTTACTACATTCTCTTCTTAAGACTAAGTCCTAATTTATTTGGACTAGTATTTTTCAAAGTAAAAGCTAGAAGCTCTCATTTTCGCATGATTTGACGCTGTCTGCTTTGTGTTTGGCTGAGCATGGCCAAAATATGTCCCTTGAGCCAAAAAACCCTACCAAACATTTGGCAAAGGCGAGATAAATTTAATATTTAATCTGCGTTTTGGGGTGGTAATGGTAATTAATTACCATCGCACTAGAGCAACACAACGATCTATTCACGTCGGTCCGGGATCAAACCCAAAGGGAAAGGTGAGGATAACACTACATAATTTTGAACCACGGTCAGATGACGAGGCAACACATGAGTTGGCACCCCACTCTCCAAACTTCCACACCACGTCAACGTGAAGACATTTGAGGCCATGATAGATTTAATGTGCTCCAGCCCCTTTGTAAACGACGGTCTTTTGGATTAGTTACTCTTCCAACCAGGCCACCGCCTTTTCGGGAAGAATGATAGCTACATTTTTCTGCACTTGAAAGAAGACTAGAAATTTTGAAATTAGTGCAGCGGATTTCGAAGGAAAATATAATATTTTAATTTTCTATATTGGTATGAAATTTTTAAAAGATGTTAGTCTCCTAGCGTGAATTTATCACTTCAATATATGTATGAATTACCCGTAAAACAATTTTTCGTGTCTTCACTTGAAAACATTCGGATATATGGATTGAAATTGTTCTAAAAACTATTCGACTACTCATTATTCCATATACTTTCTGTGCAGGATTCCAAATCCGGACTGTAGAGAGGACTGAACCACCTGGGTGATTTGATGTTTTACCAAAATCCCTGTAAGAGACTTGAAGAATACGCTGCGCCATACGTCTCATGCTAAGATCCTTCGTCGAAATCGGTGGTTTTTGATATCCCCAGATGATCTGTTTCTTGCACTGTCTTTTGCAGCGATCTTCGTTGATTGCCGCCCGCAAAGGTTGAGATCCGCCGTAGCTCGGTTGGAAAAGTAATCGATTAGCTGCGTTAAATCCGGAGGGCTGCGAGTTCTAATCCAAATAAAGATCGTCGAGTACAAAGGTTACTGTTGCACTTTAAATCTCTAGTGCCTCAAAAGTCCTCACGTTGGCGTGGTGCGGAAGTTTGGAGACGGGGTGTCAGGTCGTGTGTGACCTCGTCATCTGACCATGGTTCAAAATTACGTGGTATGATCCCGGACCGTCGTCAATAGCTCGCTGTGTTGCTCCAGAGCAACGTTAATTAAAAGACACCACACCCGCATACGTTTAACATTCTCAGATGTACTGTTTGTTGAAGGCCTTTCAGAGCGATTCCCGCCTTCTTTGAAGCGGCTGTACCACATTTTTACTTGAGCATGCCAGAAAGCCTTCTCAATAATCTGAATAGTTTCCATGGACGAATTTTCAAGTTCATCGCAAAATTTGATGAAAATTCGCTTCTCCACTCGTTTGATGAATGCGGTGGTCTCGCATAGCATACGGCCTTCAGGGCACATTTCCTTTGGGTGTGTACGGGATTCAGACCCAAGCTACTCTATTGATGTTTTCCTTTTCCATGGGATTCACTACTACTACTACTAGTTGGTGGCGCAGCCCCCTCTACCCCGACATAAGCCATTATAGATTGTCAGAGGCGGCCCCGAAAGTAACGGTTAGTGGTCTCTCAAAGCAAGGACGAAACTCATTAGTCAAGAGGTCTTAAAGACAGTCGACTGCGGTTCCTCCACATGGGCGGAGGAGTATTATCGCATCTCTTATCAAGTTATAACGGGAGGGTATGGTGTTCGCTGCCTTTAGTAAACACGGGAATCCCGCTTCCGTAATACCCGAGCGAGATTTTCCTTTTTTCATCCACTAATATTCCGCGATCCCTCTTTCTACCCCTTTCACCACATTTTCTACTTGACATTGTCTGGTATTTAGCGCAACTTGGCCAAACATGTGCGCGCACCTTAAAACGCCGAAACCCACCAACTAACCACCATACGCTCACTCAAGGTTGTCTAGCCATCCAATTGATTGGTTCAATGGGTTTGTGATATCTATGCCACTTCTCCTTGGTTGTCAAGTTACTTCAATGCTACACAATCCGTTCTCGTTACATTAACAATGGCTGTATACTTCTGGATGGACCTACTAAGCGAAAAGTTTTCATATTTACGATGACATCGTTAGAAAAGGATCGAGATACGTTCTTGGATGTTTCGCCTATCAATTGCAATGGTAATTTTAATGTAGCTGTAGTAATTTACAACCTCGCCACTTCAATAGCCATCGTGGCTTAGTGGATTTGTGAACTGCTCTAGCACCCTGCAAGCTGTATACCCGCAGGTTTCATTCATCCCTGGGTGTATTTCTCTCTTCTGTGTCAGTAAAAATGCGTGTATACGTCCGTTACTTGACGTTGTCATGGCCAAATATAGCCCTCCTGCCATAAAACCCACCAAACGCACTTCAATGATATATTGTGTACACCCGTAATTTTCGAAATTCTACCGACAATCTCAAATGACACTATTTCCCATTCTTAAATACAAGATCTCAATTTTTACGACTTGCCATTCATTTGTATCTATGTAGAACGATACTCAGAAATCGGAGTCATAAATCCTAAACTATTGCACAAAATATCAAATAGGGCGATAGATAATTTCAGTCCCATGTAGGAATGGGTAGTCATATATACTCATCCAGCACGTATACCAAGACTTCGTCATCCAATTTCATCCATTCCAACCCTTCGGCAGTCCTTCAATCGGTGGTTCATCCAAAAGTTCCTCACAAATCCCTATCGTTCTCATATTTCTCCGCCACCCTCCACATCCCGTAGATCATCATCCAAATGGGAAACCCGCCAACGAAATACCACCAAATCTCGTAACCTAGCAACCGATCATCGCATACCAAGTGTCATCGGTTGTCTGTTAAATTGGCCTCGCTTTCGTGGGTATTTCATAAGTACCATCTGGGACGCGTTGCTTTGTAAGGGAGAACCGGATTGGCAATTGGTCTTTCATGTTGGCCGTGTGATACACGCTGTTTTCCCGGATCGCATGTGGTATATTTCTCTTGTGCGGAAAATCTGTCGACGCTGATTTTGGACATGTTTACCTTACAAATGACTTCTTCGAGTCTTAGGGGAGGTGAATAATTGCTCGGATTCCATTGTAGCCTAAACGGCCGTTGGTTATTATTTGGAGTAGCTGACTTATTAACGGAAACCCTCCAACGGATCTGGCATTTGCTATCGGCTTTCAATGCTTATGCATTAGCTGGGAATTTCAAACACAAGGCACTGGTATCAAAAGCAAACTAAGCTATTGGTACTAATGGAATACATCGGCAGATTTGTCAGCTGCAGCGACTATGAATGATTTTGCATAACCTGTTTGATGATGCAATCTGGAAGGCTGTTATCATTCTGTAAATTAACCCCTAATATCCGAGGATTAATATGAGCGCACACGATGTTTTCTGAATAAGTTTGTAAATAAGTAGCAAGTCCTATTCAGACGTTTGAACTGCATCAGTGGTTTTGCAGCGGGAACCCAGTTGGAAGAGTAACGGATTAGTAACCGGAGGGTTGCGAGTTCGAAACTCGATCCAACCGTCGTGTACGTGCAGGTGCACGTCAATTCTGACGAGGCCTCAAATGTCCTCAAGTTGGCGCGGTGTGAAAGTTTGAAGTGTCAGCCCAGGTGTTGGCCTTGTCATCTGACCTTGGTTCAAAATGACGAGGTATTGTCTTCGGATCTCCCTTCGGGATCGATCCCAGACCGTCGCCAGAAGCCCGTTTTGCTCCAGCGCGAAGTTAATTAACTACTAAACCTGCATCTGGTATGTTTTGATCTCGCATCGACGCTAGAGTTTAAACGCATTTCCAACGTGTATAGTTTCAAGCAAGCAGGCTCCTTTCACAAAGTAAATAAAAAAAATTTCGGTTATTCGTTAATCAGATAGATTCCATGTCTCAATTTATACAATTGAAGTGGCGGCAAATGCCTTCAGGATTTTGGGTATAACGCTCTACGGTAATATTTTTGTTAACGATTCAGGACGCTACGAACATCCTTGCCCAGACCTCAATGCGAGGTCAGATCCTGTAGTGGGCACACCTACTTAGCCTCGGCGACACCTCTATCGCGTTCTGAGGGCTACCAGGTCGGCATTGTTCAACTATGATTATTACATCATAAGAGATGCAGCAAATTTTGGTTTGAGGTTCTACAGTCATGTTTATTACACGAGAGTTAGATTAGATTGAGGGAATTAATAAATTTGTATAATTAAGTAATGTTATTAATGTTTCCCCTTTTATTACGTGGAAATCATTCTAACATCAATAAATTGCGAAACCATATACGATTGCTAAGCCTTATCACAAATAGAACCTTTATTCTATGAATTTGCAGCTGTGTTATTTTTTTATTATGTCTAATAGAAACACGTCTGAATATTTAAAAGAAATATGAAAAGGGCACAAAATGTACCTTTTGCTGTCTTCACACTAGGCATACGTTATTCCAAAAGTAAAACGTTTTGCTTCGCCATCAAAAGTGAAATTGCGCAGTAAAATTATCTACCTTGCAGGAAATAAGAATTGCGAAATTGTAACATAACTATTCGATATGTCAGCAGCAAAAGATGCATGATTAGAATTGTAAAAGCTATAATTTGAAATGGAAACTTCCATCTCCATGCTATGCATAATCGTATCGCTTGTTCCGTGATAAACATATCCCAAAGGCTTCTCCATTTAAAATTTTGATTTTAAAATCACTTTGTTAAAAGAAATTAGTTTGCATGTTTCCAATCTCACATATTTCTTTAACAATTGTGCAAAATTTTATCTTAGTCGAAAAATTGCCAATGTTCCTTTTGCAAGTTTAATGACAACACCTAATTAAGTACTTTTTATATTTTTAATTTAATGCATTATACAAAAAAATAACTTTCAATGGTTGGATGCATTCAGAATGTACTGACAGGGGGGCATTGGTACTTTTTCTTTTCAACTTTTCATTCATTTACAGTCATATATGGAGAGGACTCAAAATCAGCGAATTTGGACACTCTTTAAAAAGGTTCAGATCTATAGATTAGTTTTTCGTTTTTTGCTACCCGTGCGCACTATATGTATGTTCATTATCTTGAGTTATTTGTACCCTGAATACTGCTTTAGGTATCTTGAATCGATATATTTCTTAATTTATAAGGACAACATTTAACATTTCCTACATGCATATTTTAAGAAATTTCTGAATAACTAATTGGGATCTACAGCTAACGGCATATATATCTTATAAAAACAATTATTACCGTCACTAAATTTCATAAAAAGGTACTTGCAGAATAGAAAATGCTTTCTAATGATTTGCCAAATTATGAAAAACTTTCCATGCTTAACCCCAAGAAATGTATTTTCTGGAAAAACAAGTGTTATAAATATTGAATTTACTATATAAATAAAGAACCTCCGAAGTAGCAGAAAAACACCTGAAAACAGTGTCTAATTGGCTCTGGGTTTCTTGATGCACAAAAAATGTCCAGCTTCTTAACTAGTTATTAGTATTAAGAGTTTACAACTAATTATAAACGACTTTTTATGTGCTCGCAATATTCTAGATTAAAACAAGGTTTTGAAGATAAAAAGAAAGCTATAGATCATGTATGTTTTCTATATCTATTAAGCAAAATGAATAGTTTTTGTAACGCATTTTTTCTAATGTTACTAGTCACTTAAAAAACGTGTGATAAGAAGTTGCTGATAATTTTCTGGATTTTAAGTGGTGTTCGGTTGGGTTTTTTCAACTTTTTCTTTCGCCTAAGGGTTACTAATCCTAGCGTTCGTAAAAATCTATCTTTTTATGTTTAATAATTTCATGTTTTTTTCATACATGAGACCCGACTTGTCAATCACAGCCATAATTGAACGTTGAGAGGGTTTCTTTATCATACTTGACACGAATTCTGCAAATGAGTTCATAAGGAAGTTGATCTATGGAATTTTTGACAAGCGGAAGAATCATAAGCAGCCCAAAATGACGTTTACGGCATTTAAAAAAATAATAGTTAAGATTGCTTAAATGCAACCTCAAATCTTAAACGTTTAAAAGAAAAATCACTTTGAAGTTTCAAATATTTCATGAAATAAATTTAAAATTTTACGGCACTCATTTTTACTACATAACAGCAAAACTAACTTGGGAAATTATTGAGGGAGTAGTTATATTTACGTCTCACAGGAGCAACAAAACGCTATTGGCAACGCTCTGGGGTCCACCCCGAAGGGAAAGATCCGAGGACAACGTCTCGTTATTTTGAATAAAAGTTAGATGACGAGGTCAACACCTGAGCTGGTACCCCACTCTCCAGACTTCCACAGCACGCCAACAGGACATCTGAGACCACTACAGATTTAACATGCACCAGCCCCACGTACACGACTGTATAAGGTTGGATCGAGTTTCGAACTCACAACCCTCCGGTTTCCAATCCGCGACAGTACCATTTTTGGTAAGTACACAGGTACTGGTAACCCACATTTCATGCTTCCATTAAATATCGATCAAGTAAGCCCCCCAATAAGGTCAAGGGGTTTGTAAAGTTTTGGGAACCTTAACACAACCAATTTATGATTCCCCTTGACAGGTAGTCCTTAAGAACCTTCTAAATTGTTGCATTAAATTCTATGCAATTCTACCACTGGATTTATTTTAAGATATATTGGGACAAACTTACAGATTTTAATCATGAAATTAGATGTATCTTTTAACTTTTTTAATTATTTTATATTTTTAACTATCCTTCAAATAAAAATATTCCAAATTTTTCAGCGTTTATGTCATTTCTTTCTATAGAAAAATCGAAAATCAAGCCGTCAAGTATGTGGGACATCTACGATCAAATTAATGTCCCATAAAGCTTGATGGTTTGTGATAGCTCTTTTACAGAAAGAAACGACAGATATAAGTTTGGGGCTAGCTTATACTTGAAGGGAAGTTAGTTTAAGTTCAAACATTTTTTTATTAAATGATTTTTTTATGACTTTTTTTATGACCATTTTTATGACTAAAGTCTGATTGTCCTGTACGGAACAGTGGCATGTCTGTAACAATTTCGAACATGCATTATTTGACAGTTTTTTAAACATTTCAGAGCATTCTGCATTAATGGCCCTTGTGGCATAAAACCCTAAACCTCCCCCACAACACCTAATGACGAAATATCCACCGCTATTGCTTGAAAGAATTCTATGAAAGATTCTATGGTTTGAGGAGATAAAAACTGGTTATAGAAGTCGAAGGAAGACCAGACTGTAGAACGGATATATGAGTGAACCCTTAAAAGAGAAAGTTTGGCCAAGCAGTTTAGATTCACCTTGCACGAAAAGGACACCAAATGGTATTGTGCGGGCTTTCGTGAGAAGGTAGTTGAGTCACGTAATTTTAAACGAGTCTATTAATTAAATTAGGGGACCGGTAGTAAAGTGAACAGAGCGCTTCCACAACTGGCATCGTTTGCGCGGATTCTGGTTCTAAGTTTCAATTTCAAAAGCGATAGAAGTGGTAACGAGTCGGCAAGCTGAAAAACATCCACGACGATCGCCATCCATGCTTTTGATATGGCAGCCTTCATCCTAAAATACTTTCCTTGTGTCTGGCGCAGCATGGCCAAATATCGCCCTTGCGCCATAAAACCCCGAACAACCAACCTAAAACACTTTCACACCTATTCAAAAATCGACTGACCCAAGGTCAACTGCCTTCCCTTCGAAACAGAACTATACAAGGTCCAATCCTTTGGACTCCCAATTTGAAGAGTGTTGCGCTAACCTATTGACCTCGTCATCTGACCTCAAATCTCTTCTCATTTTTAAACGACAGTGGCTTTTTAAACCTCATTTGATATTTTCTTTTACTATTCACAACTCATTACTCATACCTTTTATATCATACACCGTGTTGCTGGCCAACATGTTTTAAAACATCAATTCATAGCAACCATGTTTTTTCATTATATTGATGGCAAATTTTAATCTTTATCATGTCTTTCATCAAAATTAAATATCTTCTACATGTTGCGCTTTTATCTTTATCTTAGGCAATTAATTTTTAAATATTTTATAGGGTCACATTCTGTCTTGTGTTTGGCGCAGTTTGTCCACTTTTGGACATTGCGCCATAAAACCCTAACATACAATCCAATCCAATCGTCTTCTGACCTTGGTTCGAAATTACGAGGTGTTCTCGGGTCTTTCCCTTCGGGACTGATCTCTGACGTCGCTAGTAGCTCGTTCTGTTGCTCCAGTGCGACGTTGATTAATTACCTACCTACCTTTGGACTCCCAAAAACACGAAGGATAAATATTGCAAGTATAGCAAGAGGTTGGTTGGTTGTTTTGGGGTTTTATGACACAAAGGCCATATCTGGTCAAGCTGCGCCAAATACAAGACAACGTCAAGTAAAAATGTGAAAGGGAAAAAAGAATTGGAGAACAGTAGTGTTAGCAAAAGAGGAAAATCGTTCGGAAAACACATGAACTGAGTCCTTGCCCTTGATAATTACCCCTCTGCACTCTGATGTGACGTATCTTGCATCAAGCAGGGTCTGTTAACAGGAAATATACTGACTTCAGAAAAATTGTCTTACGCTGAGTACATAGATATCTGATGAACTAACTGATATTCAACTCACGCATTCAATTCGTAGAACGGCTCAGTTCCCTAAAATTAATATGACAAAGTGAATGCTTAATGTTTCGCCGAGGTCTTCAAGAAGAGTGGACACTTGACAGCATTTCTTTGTTCAGCATATAGCACTCCATTGCAGTGAATGATATATTATAAATTCTTTTTACGACGAGAAGCTGAATAGAAAATCACCACGTCGTGGATTTCAAGACATTTACAAATTTGACTTGTACTGCGGAATGGAATCCTACTGGATCATTTTAGCTGCACTAAATCAGAAAATAGTGGAAACAGTGTATATTAATGTATCGTGATATTCGTGCTAGCGTTCACCCAATACTAGTGGAGTATAGTCAATGTAAACGCAGGGGACGCGGTAGCCCAGTTGGTAGTCTCGGATTAGCTACCGGAGATATGGCTGCCCTCCTCCTTAAGCGCATTCATACCTATTAAAAAATGGACTGACCCGAGGTCGACTGCTTTCTCGTCGGAGACGAACTATACAGGGTCCAATTCTTTGAACCCCCGAAAGCATGAAGGATAAATATTGCAAATATACACATAACCATTATTAAAGACTTCAGTGAATGGTATATAAAATTAATTGCCATTTAATTAATAAATTAAATGGTATATAAATTAAAATTAATGGTATATAAAATTAATTGCATCATTTTGGTTGCACTTAACTACAAAGTAGTGCAAACAGTGCATTTTAACATGCCATGATATTCGTATTTGCATTCACTCCACAGGGTGAATCTAAATTGTTTTTACAAATTAGGGGTGACAGTACCCACCCAAACGAGCAATAATTACCATGGAACATTGGATCGTATTCCACTCTGAGAGGCAGAAAAGAGTAAAGTCGAAATGCGTCGAGCATGAACATGTCATCGCCTCTGACGTCGTTTTGTACCTGCCTACGTAGCATATCTCCTAAGCAAGATGGATCGGACGTGGCGGACCTGTGGCTTGACCTCCTCGCTCACAGGACCTCAACCCACTGGACTTTTTCTTCTGGGGTAAATGAAATCTTTAGTGTACCAGACGCCTGTGGACTCGGCTGAAGATCTCGTAGCGAGAATCGGTGTTGCCGCAGACAAAATTAACACAACACCAGGAATCTTCGAGAGGGTGCGCCAGTCATTCCTTCGCCGGTGTGAACTGTGCAACGACACGCGTGGCCGCCACTTTGAGCACTTGCTGTGAGTTTATCAATCAGATTGTGCAACTTTTGGTATCGTTCATTCGCTTTCCCAACACTGTTGTAAGTTCATGTTTAAATTCTAATTTGACTCTTTTCTGCCTCTCAGAGTGGAATGCGACCCTATGTTTCATGGTAATTATTGCTCGTCTGGATGGGTACTACCAACCCTCTTATTTTGCAAAAACAATTTAGACTCACCCTGTATACTGGTGGCGTATCGTCCGTATAAATCCAGCGGCAGCAGTAGCCCAGTTGGAAGTCTCGTATTAGGAGGATTCGAAACTCGATGCAACAGAAGAGCCCCGTCGGGGGTACATATTTAGGTGTGTACGGGTTTCACGACCCCGAGGAATCCTAGTGATCTATTTTTTTCCATGGGAATTACTGCCTCTGGCATACATCGGATCGTGACTCCAGAATGGGCGTCCGATCTTTCTTTACTTATTTACATCCTTTTTCTTTTCTCAATTACGTAACATTGTCTTGTGTTTGGCCAAATATGGCCCTTGCACCAAAAAGCACAAAAACCACCAACCGAAGACTCTTGCATGTGGGGTCACGTTAGATCTGTCATGGCCTCAAATGTCCTCATGTTGGCGTAGTGTTGAAATTTGGAGACTAGGGGTCCAAGCTCATGTGTTAATCTCGCCACCTGACCATGGATCAAATCCGAGGTGTTATCCTCGGATATTTCTCTTCGGGATGGATCCTGGTTGTGTTGCTCCAGTGTGACGTAAATTCAATTACCTACCATGTAAGACCAAAAGCTCAGCGTCCTTTGATAAAAAAATTCGGTGACTAAAAAGTACAAATACATAAAAACCTGAAGCAAAATGGACGACTTTTTAATGGAAATCTAAGAGACAGTTTCTATATCTGATTTTTACAGCAAGAACCATAAAAGGCGAATGGGATAAGCTCAATGGATCTTTGCGCACTTTCTGTGTCATTCTCTTTTTCCCACATTTGTAAGACTGTATCAAGCTTTACGACAGCGTTTGCTTCATTCCTACAGGGTTGCCAAGATTCAGCGCAATAGCACCTTTTGGGCTCATTTTAACCTAGGGATGGAAATGATACTTTTATGTGACTGTTACATTTGAGTTCCATAATGCTTCCTTTAAAGTAATAACACATATTTGATTCATACCAGGAATGTTTGGGGAGAATGTTGACCAAAGCGAATTAAAATTGTGTTGTATGATGGCTAAGGGAGGTAGGTAGCTGAATGTACGTCGAAGTTGAGTAACACGGGCTATTGGCGACGATCCGTGGCTCAGTGCGTTTGTCCACTGCGCTAGCAACCTGTGAGTTGTGGCGTAGGTTCGATTCCTTCCGAGTTGTATTCCTCCATCGATCTTCTAATGAAATAGACGGAGCATGTGCCCGCAGCTTCAGGTTATTTCTCGGTTTGAAGATATATCACGTGTTTGTGGGTAAAAGTATGAATCCTAAGCGTATGATCGGTTAAAGTGATTATCCACCCGTGATCAAAAACGTAAATCAGTGATTCTACATCCAATCGGATTTGTCAATTCGTAAGCTCACGTGATTTACCCTTCAAGGATCTTACGACAGCGACTTCGCCCATATGCTCTGTCTATTTCATTTAGAAAGTCGATGTATTTCTCTTCTGTGTCAGTAAAGCTTTTCTTGCTTGTGTATGTCCATTTCCCTGACGTTTGGCGTATCTCGACAAATATGACCCTTTCGCTTTAAAACCCAACCAAACATGCATCACCATACGACAAACAAGTATTTAGAGAAAAAAGTGTAAAGGTTTAGACATTTTAAGGTTTCTATTTTCACAATACACCCGCCAGATACAAAATTATCGGTTAATAAAACCAGCCGCTTAATATGTAACTGATTTCTCAGTAACCTATTCAACTTATTGGACAAATATGACCATTGCGCCATGAAACCCAACCAACCTATAACGTTTACGTTAGGCCTTATTTGTACATTAAATGATTTTCCACTTACTTTTCTTAGTATCTACTCCGGAAGTGATACCCCTCTCAACCAATACCAGAACCAGAAATAGCTTTCGATTTTTCTCATGTCAATATTACACAACCAAGGTAACCTTGATCTTCATCAAACAGTCGCCAATAATTACCAAACTCTGACAGAAACTTGTGTGTTTATCAGCACCGCTTAAACACCGTGTAGAAGCTATGAGTTTGGGGCGTTCTGAAGAGCTTAGAGAAATGTTCATTGTTTGTTCTGTCGCCCACATGGAATCTAAGTGAAAGTCTATGACCAATCACGCGTCGCATGTCAACCTCTCCGAATTAATCACGTCACTTTTAACAATCAGCCCAACCAATCAAGTCAGAATTTGGGGAAATCCCCATCCATTAGTTTGGAAGTATTCAACTGACCACAGACAGGTGATCCATTTCATGGAAACGTGATAGTTATACAATATTAGAAATACTCTAGATAACTATATCCTTGATTAATAAGAAATATACCGCGATGTTTTTTTTGTATCTCTGCAATCATGTTTTACTACTCGAGACTTGATTAGACCGATACCCCTTAGTTGCGAGCGCGATTAAAACATCTGTCTTGAGAACATTTAGCTTTCAGTTGACGTTATTCATATTTACCTGTCTATAATTTAACCATAAACTGGGAGCCGTCGTAGCTCAATGGGTATGTCCACTGCTCTAGCAACCTTCGTGTTGTAGGCGGCGCAGGTTCTATTCCTGTCAGGTGCATTTCTCCCTGAGTGTATTTCTCTCTTCTGTGTCAGTAAAACTTTCATGGTGTGTGTCTATTACTTGATATTTCATGCCTCTTATCTGGCGCACCATGGCCAAACATGGCTCTTGCGCCATAAAACCCCAAAACCAACCAACCATGAAATTGTTTGAAAAATTTAAGTAACACCTTGTGTAGTCTTGATTCTTTAATGAAAATTGGTTAAAATGATAGTAATTGTAATGGGGTATACCATAATAATTATAAAATTCTTTTTGCAAAATATCAATACCAATTGACCTTCAGGGACGTATCTCCTTCAGGTGTCTACGGGCTTCACTTAGTGATCTTTGCTTTTACCATCGGGTTTACTGTCTTTAGTTAACATGGGGGTCGCTCACCCGGAATACCCAAGCAATCTTTTTCTGCCTTTCATCCCTTTATTCTATTCTCCAATCCATATTTCCCCCCTTTTATGACATTTGCTGCAAATATAACCATATATGATATGAGTTGTCTGTCTTGTGTTTGGCATAGTTTGGTCGAATGTGTCCCTTGCGCCATAAAATCGCAAAGCAACCAACCGTAGATACTAATTGTGTGGGGAATAATTTAAATCCCAACTCATGGCATTCGGATTTTATTTTCCAAAATGACTCGGATTAATATTTGGGGTGAATACTAAAACTGAGTATGTCGCCAGTCTTATGAGCAATCCTACCTATTATGAGTTGGCCTTGACAAAAAATTAAAATCATACCAGGTCGTTATATTGCTAATTGGGATTTTACCAACATCTTCGGCTTTAATTAAATCTCTGCATTCTCTAACTGCATGACACAAAAAATAATTATCAAGTTATACTTATAAATTGATTAATGGTTCATTTTAATCGTCGAACAGCTTTCTGAGCTTTGTCTGCTTCACGTGATGGTGTATTTTTTCTTTCCGATTGCTCGGCTCGTGACAGTTTTTGACATTTTGTATTGATTTGAAGTTTGATCAAAAATTTATTTCGTTTGTGTAATGTTTTACACAAAATTTTCCTCCTATAAGGGAACGACGCAATGAGATGGAAATAGTTGCGTTGAACTAGATATTGCATACAGAATAATCTGTAAATTTCTTGCCAGAGCTCAACGCTCTAGTTTTTGCTGTTTCAGACTAACAGACTTTTGCTTTACATCAAAATAATATAGGTAGTAGTAATAATTTTTAACAATATAATAACTACGAATTGTGTATATATATATATATACAAAATGGGTTTTACAACCATACGTATTTTACCGAACAAATGCCTTCGTTCATTCTTGCTGTAAGTGAGTCTGTCTGCTCAATTCATTCTTATTTGCAGACCACCCAAGAGCTCTAACTACGAATCGCAAACTAATACTGTGATTTGCTATCAAGACAATTATCCTCTACGATGGCCATTCTCAAAGGAGCATGTTTCTTTCCCGCTATACAAGGTTTCTCGTATTAACTTCAGTAGATGCCACAAATTACCTCGGAAATTAGCCTGACTCAATAGGCGGTGTCCTTTTCTGCCTAGTAATTCAATTAAGGTTTGTCAGAAGAAAGACAAGATATAAATCCCTTCACTGAAGCAGTAACAAGATACTTCGGCTACTAATAATTCTGTGAGCAATAGAATTTGGTATAATTTTGGTGGAGAGAAATCTTATGAGTCGTCTACCTTTTTAACCCTCTGAAGGTTTATCTTATTAACTAACGTTCGGTAACCTGTTATCTTCCCTGCATAACTTTTTACCATTTTCTACCTTAGCCGATATAATCTTTCCTTGGATACATTCAATCTATGCAGTTATTAGTTATGAGTTTTGTAAGGAAAAGGCAATGCTCTGTACACATCCTCATCATGCTCAGGGCTAATTATTATGGTTCTTCCCTGCATGACTTCTAACCAGTTTCGACCTTCTTAGCCGATATGATCTTTCCTTGGATTCGTTCAATCAATGCAGTTATTTAGTTATTTTTGTAAGGAAAAGGAAATGCTTTGTACACATCCTCATCGTGCTCAGGGTTACTTATTAAAATGTTTCTTCCCTGCATGACTTCTAACTACTTTTGACCTTCTTAGCCGATATAATCTTTCCGAGGATTCGTTCAATCAATGCAGTTATTTAGTTATGAGTTTTGTAAGGAAAAGGAAATGCTTTGTACACATCCTCATCGTGCTCAGGGTTACTTATTAAAATGTTTCTTCCCTGCATGACTTCTAACTACTTTTGACCTTCTTAGCCGATATAATCTTTCCGAGGATTCGTTCAATCAATGCAGTTATTTAGTTATGAGTTTTGTAAGGAAAAGGAAATGCTTTGTACACATCCTCATCGTGCTCAGGGTTACTTATTAAAATGTTTCTTCCCTGCATGACTTCTAACTACTTTTGACCTTCTTAGCCGATATAATCTTTCCGAGGATTCGTTCAATCAATGCAGTTATTTAGTTATGAGTTTTGTAAGGAAAAGGAAATGCTTTGTACACATCCTCATCGTGCTCAGGGTTACTTATTAAAATGTTTCTTCCCTGCATGACTTCTAACTACTTTTGACCTTCTTAGCCGATATAATCTTTCCGAGGATTCGTTCAATCAATGCAGTTATTTAGTTATGAGTTTTGTAAGGAAAAGGAAATGCTTTGTACACATCCTCATCGTGCTCAGGGTTACTTATTAAAATGTTTCTTCCCTGCATGACTTCTAACTACTTTTGACCTTCTTAGCCGATATAATCTTTCCGAGGATTCGTTCAATCAATGCAGTTATTTAGTTATGAGTTTTGTAAGATAAAGGTAATGATTTGTACACATCCTCATCGTGCCCAGGGTTACTTATTAAAATGTTTCTTTTTAATTAATTATCATAGGAAATTGTTGGCACAACCTAACCTTTTCCGGATTTTGCGCCATAAAATCCTAGCCAGCAACAGGTGGCAGCGGTAGCCCGGTTGGAAGGGTAGCGAATGCGCAACCGGAAGGTTTCGAGTTCGAAACTCGATCAGAACAAATATTGTAGTGTACGTGGTGGCGGGTGCACGTTCAATCTGCCGTGGCCTCAAATGTCCTCACGTTGGCGTGGTGTGGAAGCTTGGAGATTGGGATGCCAGCTTAGGTGTTGACCTTGTCATCTGACGGTGGTTTAAAATGACGAGATATTGTCCTCGTCATTTTGTTTTTTTCTTCGGGAGGATCCCAGACCGTCGCCAGTAGCCCGCTGTGTTGCTCCAGTGTGATGTTTCAATTACCAATCAACCAATCAGAAGAAATTTCATCTTATAGCAATCAAACCCGTATCACAAAACACAAATATGCGCATATATGTGGATACATGCACGTACACAAAGATCGAGCAGCCGTGTTGGAGTTGCGAGAAGTTTCGAGTCGTGGTAAATTAATAAGTTTCATTGAATATTGATAAGAAACATCAATAGTCGCCGGCGAAGGCATTGTCAAACCCACTTCCAGTATAGGTGACACACCAGTATAGGATCCAGTATAGGATGAACACAGCTAAAGTCAGTGGATAATGTAGTCGAAACACTCCCCCGTTGTGTTGCAATGGTGTCTCGAAGCATTGTGCTGGAATGTGCGAAATCATATTCGGAACTGGGTTTCACGCAATTCCATGGGTCAAAGGTTGGATTTTCATTCAATTGTTGCTTGGGAACTAGAGCAAACATTAAAACGGGTTATGAATTAAGAGATTATTTCGAGAATGCTCTCCCAAATCTGTATAGATGGTGCGTCGTGACTCTGGGTTTTCCCACTGCTCTCGCAGCCTGCGAAATGTAGGCGACAGGCTCGATTTCTGTAGTTTGTCCGGGGTTGTCGTGGCTCAGTGGGTATGTCCACTGCTCTAGCAACCTTCGAGTTGGGGGTGGCGCAAGTTCGATTCCTGTCAGGTGCATTCCTCCCTGCGTGTATTTCTCGTCTGTGTCAGTAAAACTTCCATTATGTGCATGTCTATTACTCGATCTTATATGTCTTGTGTCTGGCGTAGAATGGCCAAATATGGCCCTTGCTCCATAAAACCTCAAAACTACATCTCTAACTTGCTCAGACGGTGTATCTTTTGTCCGTAAAGCGTTCCTTGTGTGTCCATCCCTTGACGTTGTCTGTAACGTGTTTGGCAAAGCTTGGCTAAATATGACTATTGCGTCATAAAACCAAACCAACACAAATCTATGAATCATTGCAGTGTTTGTTATGTTACACACTACTGTTTGTGAAAATTGCAACACTATGAAAGAATCATCAGACATAGATGAAATTTATTCCAAGTATTACTTATAGTGGTTTAAATAAACGATCAAATTACAAAGCAATTAAAAAAATAATGCCTAAATCAATATCTTGTGCAGTCGCCACGCGTAGCGATGAGAGCCTGTACTCGTCGTGACATCGAATCATACAGATTCTGAATGTCATGCAGACCAATGGCTTTCCAGATGGCCTTTATCTGATGCCAAAGTTCAGCCGCACTCTCCGCCCGACTAGCGAGTCGACGTCCAATGTAATACCAGACATGCTCAATGGACGACATATACAGGGAACGTACAGGCCATGGAAGAGGCGGAACCTGTCGTGCACTGAAGAAGACTTGTACATTCCGAACACCATGTGGACGGGCATTGTCTTTCTGAAATACAGCTCTGGGAATGCGTTGCAGGAGGGTTAGTACCTGGGGCTCCACAACTTCCCTGATGTAGCGCTCGCTGTTCAGGGTCCCCAAATTTGGAGTAGGCGAGATCGTCCATGATATCCAATTGCACCCCGACCATAACGCCAGGCGTTCTTCCAGTATGACGCTGAATAAGACACTCATGAAGAAGGCGTTCACCTCTGTAGCATCTGACGAGTACGCGTCCATCGTTACAGTCCAAATTGTAGCGGGACTCATCTGAGAAAACGACTTGTTGCCAATCGGAACGCAATTGGCTGTGTTGGTGAGCCCACTGTAGCCAGAGGCGTCGGTGGGTCAGCGTGAAGGGGATCCTTGCACGTAGCCCATGGAGCAGCAGACGTCGACGAACCGTGGGGGCAGACAATGACACACCTGTAGACGTGCTCCAATGTTGTGCCAAAGCACGAGAGGACGCTGTACGGTTCGTCGCCGCCATGCGGATGTGATGTCTGTCGTCCCGTGGTGACTTCATATTGCGTGGCCCACCTGCCGGGGTTGTCCGATTCTCCATCTCTTCCACACAGGCATCACTGTTGTGGCATTACGCCCCGTGCGAGTGGCGATTTCCCGATAAGAAAGTCCTCCCTCACGGAGGCTGATCATGCGGCCCCGTTCGAATTCCGTTAGGTGCTCGTATGGCACTCTGCACGAAAGCACCTTCGACTGCTTTCGCCTGCTGGGTGGAACCCAAGGTTCATCATCTGATTGGTCCATTGATTGATCATCTGGTATATGATTGTTCTTTGATCGACGCCAATTAGATTGAACCATAGAGGAAATATAAAAGTAGAAGGAGCAGTTGTAACGCTTTTATGTGCCCAGGATCATGTGAGCAAAATTAGTAACGTGACCTTAGACTACTTTCTCCTGCTGGGTGGAACCCAACGTTCATCATCTGATTGGTCCATTGATTGATCATCTGGTATATGATTGTTCTTTGATCGACGCCAATTAGATTGAACCATAGAGGAAATATAAAAGTAGAAGGAGCAGTTGTAACGCTTTTATGTGCCCAGGATCATGTGAGCAAAATTAGTAACGTGACCCTTAGACTGCTTTCGCCTCCTGGGTGGAACCCAACGTTCATCATCTGATTGGTCCATTGATTGATCATCTGGTATATGATTGTTCTTTGATCGACGCCAATTAGATTGAACCATAGAGGAAATATAAAAGTAGAAGGAGCAGTTGTAACGCTTTTATGTGCCCAGGATCATGTGAGCAAAATTAGTAACGTGACCCTTAGACTGCTTTCGCCTGCTGGGTGGAACCCAACGTTCATCATCTGATTGGTCCATTGATTGATCATCTGGTATATGATTGTTCTTTGATCGACGCCAATTAGATTGTACCATACAGGAAATACTAAAGTAAAATGAGCAGTTATCACACTTTTATGTGCTCAGGATCATGTGAGCAAAATCAGTAGTATTGTGACCCTTCGACTGCTTTCGCCTGCCGGGTGGAACCCAAGGTTCATCATCTGATTGGTCCATTGATTGATCATCTGGTATATGATTGTTCTTTGATCGACGCCAATTATATTGAACCATAGAGGAAATACAAAAGTAAAATGAGCAGTTATCACACTTTTATGTGCTCAGGATCATGTGAGCAAAATCAGTAGTAACGTGACCCTTCGACTGCTTTCGCCTGCTGGGTGGAACCCAAGGTTCATCATCTGATTGGTCCATTGATTGATCATCTGGTATATGATTGTTCTTTGATCGACGCCAATTAGATTGTACCATAGAGGAAATACAAAAGTAAAATGAGCAGTTATCACACTTTTATGTGCTCAGGATCATGTGAGCAAAATCAGTAGTAACGTGACCCTTCGACTGCTTTCGCCTGCTGGGTGGAACCCAACGTTCATCATCTGATTGGTCCATTGATTGATCATCTGATAACAGTAGACTTTGACGGTTTCCCACTTGTCGCCGTTCTATAGATATGCGCATTTACACACCTACCCTGTCCTAAAATGTTATATCGCCAAACGAGGCAATAAGATAATCGGCCAATTAAGTTAAATTTTCACAGAATAGTCATGTGACTACTAGTCGACATACTGGTCACACCTTTTGAATCTCCTCTCGATAAGTCT
Organism: Meta bourneti; assembly: GCA_933210815.1. Taxonomy (NCBI): domain Eukaryota; kingdom Metazoa; phylum Arthropoda; class Arachnida; order Araneae; family Tetragnathidae; genus Meta; species Meta bourneti. The sequence continues at coordinate 6,905,849 of OW119926.1, forward strand.
ACTTATATTTCACGTCTATGTATTGAACGCCAAACGTTTCCAAAACGGCTTTAAACTACCTTTTAAGGTAACCCGATATGGATCATGCGAGAAGGCATGGATGTGGAAGTAAAATATTCATCTCGTCTGGTCTTCCTTCAGAAATAATATAGTACTAAACGATACATTTGTTTGAATATCGCATTTATCTACGAATTTTTATTACCTGTTTACAAGGGATGTGCTCGATTTTCTGCACATGAAATATAGAGCGTTCCATAACTTTGAAAAATATTGTCTGTTGTATTTTGAAACTATTTTTGGTATCACCCCTGTCTAGCTTCCTTTCCGAAATAGAAATTCTAACTTCTTTTTGTGTTAATATGCAGTAACTTTAATCTTCGCTAGAGCCCGTCAAATAGAGTATGTAACCATGGTAACGGCACACCTTAAACGAGTTTTTTAAAATTCAGTTTCTGTCTTTTCATTCTGCGGCTCTCCATTGCCAAAGTTGTTTTAATATTTCATAATTTAGCTGTTTGCTTCTTTTAAAACAGAAACACTTTTGTTTCGCCCATCTTAAATTAATCGATAAATTAACGATTAAAATAACGAGTATGGGTTATCGATTAAATTAATCGATAACCCATACTCGTTTTCTTGTCAATAGACCATGCTTTTGCCAATGAGGAGGTTGAAAGTTATGTATATTAAGACAGGATGGATAAATGTAATCCATAGCATATTTTAATATCTGTATAGTTTTCTCTTAATATGCTTACATGCATTTTTCAGTTGATGGATTGTACGATTTATTGAGGGTGCAGATCTAATTATTTTCAATTATCTTTATGAAGTTTTGATCTTGTTATAAAGTAACTTGTCGCATTTATCTGGAGTATGTTCATTCATGTCTCATTTTTTGAATATATCGTATTACTTTACATGTGATTTTGAAATGTTTTGAAAAAATTGGTCATAAATACAAACTTAGATAAAAATTTATTATATATTGACGGATTCTTTTTAATATAAAGGATTTTATTCTACCAATAATCTTTTAGAATTTAAGAAGTTAATTGTTTTATTGACAGTAATACTTAAGTATTACTCAATTACTGACAGTATTTAAGATTTTTTTTCAGTAACTCACATACTATATATATCACAACTAACTTACTTTATTTTTATTTTAGGTAAGACGAATCTCTAGCTGTGAACGTATATCCTACAAAACTGAAACAAAGGTAGATTTTTATCTTATTAATAACCTGATAATAAACAATAAATATGCTTTTCATGGACGTGGAAACAATTTTGGGTGATACTTCTGAATATTTTAGTACACTTGTATGTTACAATGACATTGAATATGTAGAAAACTATGAGATAAATGCAACATTTATTCTCGTGTGATCAGTAATCCGTATTAATTTCTAAATGATTATCATTCTGATTAACAATAATGTCGTAAGTATGCGATAAACTGTATTTTGCATGTAAATAACGCAACTATTTCTGTTGAAATTCCATAAATTCATCGAGTAAAATTGCATTACGAGTTCAGTGAGCGTAAAATCACAATATCAGCAGTATTTATTTTTTCTAAAGAGACTCATAAATTCTTGAGTTGCAGTGTCATAATTGAGAAGGATCAACATAAACGAGAAAATTATATTAATACTTGGAAAAGGTTTAAAAGCTCTCAAAATAATGATAGCATGAAAAGTACTAAGAATATTTCAGTCAAAAGAACACATTAAACATCTCATATGTCTGTAAAAGTATGTGTTAGATTAGAGAAAGTTTTAAATATATATAGATATGTAAAATACATTCAAAGAAATTCTTCCCACACCCGTGCAAAATTCTAATCAGAGTTTGCTTAAACTTTGCTCTTATTTTCTCATAAGGACAGTTAATATGGTAATGTAACTAAGTGCGACATTATTTTAAAGCAAGGTGTGCTCTGAATAATATAGAATTAATTCGAAATTCTGTTTATATAAGGGGCCGTCGTGGTTTAGTGTGTATGCGCATGGCACTAACAACCTGTTGGCGTAGGTTTGATTCCTCCCAGGATGTATATCCCTTTTCTGTGCCTGTAAAACCTTCCTTATGTGCGTATATTCATTATTTATTACTGCCTATCTTATTTGTGTCTGACGCTGCATGCCAAATTTGGCCCTTGCACCATAAACCTAAATAACTCAACTCTGAATATATAAATCAAAATATATAAAAGGTTTTGAAATTAATACATTCTGGTTATGTATTTACATTACGTGATGCTGTTATCAATTTGAACTGCAAGTTTTTTTGGTTGGTTTGTGGAGATCTGAGATTTTCTGGCATTTCCATATTCTCCTCATTTGTAATTGCATGTAATTCTGTTTGGTAACATTCAAATTGTGGTGTGTATAACAAAGAGACTTGCGCGTTAACTGAAATGTACACTACTGTTTGCGCAAATTGCAACACTATGGAAGAATCATCAGAAATAAATGAAATTTACTCCACGTATTACTTATAGTGGTTTAAATAAACGATCAAATTTACAGAGCAATGAAACAAAAATAATGCCAGAAATCAATATCTTGTGCAGCAGCCACACGCAGCGATGGGAGCCTGTTCACGTCGTGGCATCGAATCATACAGATTCTGAATATCATGCTGAGGAATGGCTTTCCAGATGGCCTCTATCTGATGCCAAAGTTCAGCCGTACTCTCTGCCAGAGTGAGTCGCCGTCCGATGCAATCCGAGACATGCTCAATGGGCGACATATCCGGGGAACATGCAGGCCATGGAAGAAGCGGAAACTGTCATGCACCTAAGAAGGCTTGTACATTCCGAGCAACATGTGTGCGGGCATTGTCTTGCTGAAATACAGCTCCTGGAATGCGTTGCAAGAGGGGTAGGACCTCGAGCTCCACAACTTCCCTGATGTAGCGCCCGCTTTTCAGGGTCCCCACAATTTGTAGTAGGCGGGATCGCCCATGATATCCAATAGCGTCCCAGACCATAACGCCAGGCTTTCGTTCAGTATGACGCTGAATAAGACACTCCGGGAGAAGGCGTTCACCTCTGTAGATTCTGATGAGTACGCATGCACCGTTATAGTCCATATTGTAGCGGGACTCATCTGAGAAGACGACTTGTTTCCAATTGGCACGCCATTGGCTGTGTTGGTGAGCCCATTGTAGCCGGAAGCGTCGGTGGTTCAGCGTCAAGGGAATCCTTGCACGTAGCCCATGGCGCAGCAGTCGTCGACGAAGCGTGGGGCAGAAAATGACACACCTGCATACGTGATCCAATGTTGTACCAACGCACGAGAGGATGCTGTACGGTCCGTCACCGCCATGCGGATGAGGTGTCTGTCGTCCCGTGGTGACGTCATATTGCGTGGCCCACTGCCGGGGTTTCGACTTGTCTGGTTCTCCATGGTCCATCTCTTCCACACGCATCACTTGTGGCATTACTCCCCGTGCGAGTGGCGTTTTCACGATACGAAAGTCCACCCTCACGGAGGCCGATCATGCGGCCCCGTTCGAACTCCGTTAGTTGCTCGTATGGCACACTGTAGGCAAGGCATATTGACTTCTAATCAATCATTTACGCCCTCAAACGACAATACACACATTTTAACGCACCTTTACGGTGCTTTTTATACACGGCTCACTTGGAAGTTTAGAGGGTGTTTACTCGGCCCACACATGCGTGATCGCTTTGTAATTCTAATCATTTGCATATCCTAACATGTTTTGCATGTCCTGGAAGTTTCGTTTAATGTGCATGATTCCTTCATGGTGTTGCAATTTTCACAAACAGTAGTGTTTAAATAAACGCATGGTGTTGTCTATTCGGCTTAAACTGCAAAGTAAATGTTTCAGCAATTTTCCGAAAATCCTAATTTTGTTACTTTTTACTTTCTCAAGAAATTTTGTTTCTTTGTTAGCAATCGAAGGGTTGAGAACTCGAAACTCAATCCAACCTGTCGTTTACATGGGAGATGGTGCAATTTAAATTTGTCGTGACCTCAAATGTCCTCACGTCGTCGTGGTGTCGAAGTTTGGGGAGTGAGGTGCCAGCTCAGGTGTTGACCTCGTCATCTGCAGTTGAAAATTACGAGGCGTCCTCGATATTTCCCTTCGGAATTGACTCGGAACCGTCACCCTTTAATTACATTTACAATGTTGCTCCAGTGTGGCGTTAATGCAACTACCCACGACCTACCAAACCATTCTGTTGTCTGCTATAAGTAGTTTCAGAAAATAAAATTTTCTTCGATACAAAAGAGACAAATTCCTTATAACCCATCCGGGAAAAAGTTTATATCAACTTGCATGCAGCAACTAATAGACTAATGTACTGCTGGCTGACATACACTGCAATCCACAGCATACCGCGAGTATGTTCAATTAACTCTCACGATTCCTCATGGTCCAATCTCTGGTCGTAATTATGTACTCCTGTGTATTCAGAGAGACACATTTGTGTGTAATCGCAATTACGCGAAACAATTCCGCCAACCGTAAAAACTAAATTTATACTTAACCTCTTTCTGGACGTAATGGACAATAAAACTGCTCGGGATGCAAAAGCAGCTGCGCTGAAAGTGCAGCTTGGGAAAACATCGCTTCTTGACACACTTACAATTGAAAGAAATGATTCTCCGTTGCCAACTGGGAATATGTAATACAAGAAAAATACATTTATTCTATACGTAATTTCCGCTTTGAAAATCTCCTTACTACTGTCATTTTATTCTGTCCAATTCAAAAAAGAGCACAAAGTAAATAATACAGCATAGCATAACGGCGTTTGTGGATCGGTTGACAAGGCCTTAAATGTTAAAAGGGTTTGTGTATACTTCTGAAATTTACTTAGGTGCTTTTCGTGGGGATAAATGTTTGCGAAGTCCTTTTCGCAGGGTAGAATAACATTTTGTTTGAGAATCCGGAGGGGGCGAGTAAACATTTTTCTTCATTTAAGGCTGACTCGAGAATTCGCGTTAAAATTAATAACTTGTTCTTGCTTTGAAATATGGTGCAACTTAAAGTTAGAGCTCGAGAATTGTATTGTCTGAGTATAAAATGAAGTGTGAGCCATGTTGCAGGATATATATTTATATATTAGATGAGACAAATAATTTATATCTGTTTGGAATATCTCTGACTATGTTTGGAAATAAAGATTTGTGTTGTAACAATGAAGATTTGTGTCGTAACAAACGTAGCCTTAAAACATTGCATGATCTCTGCGAAAAAGTGTAATTTTTAAAGTCTATAGAAATCTGAATAAAACACAACGATCTTGATGGACTAGATATCTCGTTATTAGCAAATTTAGTAAGATCTTGATTGTCTAGATATCTCGTTATTAGTAAATTTAGTAAGATCTTGATTGTCTAGATATCTCGTTATTAGCAAATTTAGTAAGATCTTGATGGACTAGATATCTCGTTATTAGCAAATTTGGTAAGATCTTGATGGACCAGATGTATAGTTGAAATAATCGCTTGGAGAGTTAAGTCATAAATCCGTGGGGAGCTTAGTCACCACTACTAAAATTAATAAACAATAAAGTAGTATTTAGCAGTGTATCCTATCTCCATAATTTTTGATAGACAAAGACAGACTATCTTTCACGCGTCATGCTAAAAATTATTTTAAGGGTTTAATTTTAATGGTTTTTTCAACTGTTATTCATCGTACAGCTGGATAGAATTTAAAAATATTATAATCTTTTTCGTTGGGGTTTGTATTGAATATGTATGAAACGATACCTAAAACTAACCCCATAAGTACAATTCTCACTACAGATAAGTCACCAAGCGGTCCCCTTTTCTCCAAGTCTGTGTCTCTCTATCTAAGTGGGGTCAATATATCTTGCCACCCTCTTTCAAATTTGAACTCAAGCCCTCTCGTTAACTTGGACCTCCCACGGACTCTCCTGCTTTCAAATCGCATATGTAAGATCACATTTCACTTTCGTTAAACCACCGATTTCTACCAATGATCTTTCTTGTTAGATCTCCTGGTCCAATATATTTTTCTTAACCCTAATCCCTCTAGCGAGATCATTGTAAACTATTCATTCTTTCAGGAGCCCTCAGAGCCGTTCCAAACTCCAAACCCTCAACAACCTCCTCGCCTCATGATGTTACTACTCGTCTATTGAAATAATAAAGAATTGTTATGGAACTTTCTCTCCGTTTGTGGAATCTGCATTACACTCAATACCAATGTATCATTCTCTCCGGTTGCCTTACTCTCGTCACGACTGCAGGCTTATGAGATCTGTTATTATGACATGTATATGTATTAACCCTTCTGGTGGTTTGTCTCCCATGGTGTCGAAAACTGTCCTGTAAAAGCTAATCTCTGGTGCAAAAAACTGTTTCAAAAGTTCAGCAATTCTGTTTCTCGTTCGTTTAGTTAGTAGTATATAATAGTTTCCAAAGTATATCTTTCGTTTTCCAAAGAATAGTTCGTTTCCAAAGTTGGATCTTCATTCTTCCTTGGATTAACAGGACGGTCTTGTTTCGACGATATATCTCGTCCTTAGCAAAAATTGACCAAATTTTGGACGATATCTCATTCGAGACACTTGGAGGGTTAATATTTGCAGGTGCTTACAAAAGGGTTTTGATGATATCATCGACCTTTTAATGAAACAGACGAGCAGCTTCATATTATTTGAACAGCTCGATATGAGGATCTGCCACACTGTTGTGGGAAAAAGCATAAATCCTACTGTGAAGCATATTGATTGGTTAAAATGATTATCCAGCATGAATAAAAACTAGTCTGCGCTTCAATAGCCAATCGGCTCAAGTTGATTCGTACCCTACTGAGAAGTTACGACAGCGACTCCGCCCATATGTTCAGTCCATCATTAGAATGTCGACGGATATTACATGACCTCGGGCATAGGACACTACGTCACAAAATAAAAACTTCCACGAGAGCTCTTTAAAGTTATTTTTTTCTACTTCTATCACAATTACTCTTTAAAGAGGCAGATCTTTATACAGGGTGTCCCAAAAAGGTTGTTCTGCAATTTATCTTTTTACCATTTGGAGATAGGTAGGCAATGTCAATTGCAAAAGTGCACCAAATAAGGTAGGTAATTAAGATATGTGAATAAAATTATCACGTGATAACAATTTAAGCGGATTCAGTTTTTAATTTTTATACAACCCCTCTAGATTAAAATCCGAGATAGCAAAAATGTTCCTTACCTGCATCCCTATCGTTAGCAGAAAACTGCATTTCTGTAGGTTGAACAGTAACGGAGGCATAAGGACGCAAAAAGGTTGACTTATACCGCTTGTGCACAGCTGTTCAAGCAGTCACATTAGGGACCGTATACACAATGCTAAAAAGCACGTTTCGGTCAGAAAGTGCAACATTGTGCAAAGTAATGTAGTATTGCAACTGCAGATGAAAATCGCACTGAATAATAGTAGACAATGCAATTCTACAATTTTTTCTTCAATAAAAATATTGTAGAAAAAATGGTTTAAATAAAAATAAATGGAAATTTACAACGAATGTTCAAAATGTTTTCCATCTGCATCAATGCAGAACTTGGCTCTTCATTTTTGGCCATCGTTCTAAATTAGATACGACCCCCTTAAAATGGAAACTCTTGTATCTCCGTTACTATTCAACCTACAGAAATATGGTTTCTTACTAACGATAGGGATGCAGGTAAGGAACATTTTTGCTATCTCGGATTTTTATCTAGAGGGGATGTATACAAATTAAAAACTGTATCCGCTTAAATTGTTATCACGTGATAATTTTATTCACATATCTTAATTACTTACCTTATTTGGTGCACTTTTGCAATTTACATTGCCTACCTATCTCCAAATGGTAAAAAGATAAATTGTGGAACAACCTTTTTGGGACACCCTGTATATTGAGACTGAAAACAGTGTTACATACCACTAGAAGGAGTAAAGAATTTGGACAATATTATTGTAAAATGTCTATTCTCAAAAAGATTGGACAAAATTTCATATCCCTATCGGGTACAGATATATTTACATATGAGACTGATGTATTCAGAGTATGAGTATCTACTATTTCTGTATAATTTTGCAAAGATATTCAAACTCATAACATTCGATAATTTTATTTCTAGAGACTACCATTTTAATAAGTCTGAAAAATGTAATTTTGATCTGTTAACCTCCAGGTAGATTCAACGAGGTATCTCGTTTATCGAGATTTGAGCAAGTTTGCTAATCAATAGGTTTCTTGTCATCAAAATATTGCTGATTCTTTTATGATGACGAGATCAAAATCAGGTCAGTTTTCTTCAAATGACGAGATATCTCGTCCATCAAGATCTGGTCAGTTTTGCTAATGACGAGATGCCTCATCGAGACAACCACCAGGAGGGTTAAAGCCAGAAATTGTGGTCAACGTGATTTTGAAATTACTTGACAAAAGTTCGTTCCATTGTAGAGTATCCAGCTAAATACGACAGTATATTATCAATATGCATAGCGCGTAATAAAACACGAAATACGTTGGAGGGAACAGTTTTGAAACTTGCAATAACCTTGTTTTTAAACACGGTTCCGAATTCAAATGGTCATAGTTATGTAAATAAAATGATCGCGGGGTTGAAAGTGCAAGCACATTTCATGACATTCATAAGTAGGCGTTTTATATTCATATTTGTCTCATGATCTTCTCTTGTGACACCCTAACCCATGAAGTAAAAGCCATGAGAAAGAAAACGAGTGGTTAGTTTTCAATTAACACCACCTATTTCGTCCAAGTGGTACCTGTTAGTGAAAAGTTACAGGGTCTATGGATACAAAAGAAAAACCCGTGCACCGCTGAGTGATTGGCATTGATCGTAATTTATTCTCGTCTCATGCGAAATTTGCATTAAGTGATGTTTTTCTCTTGTCAGGAGACCCAGTCAAGTACATCTCCAAACCACCAGTTTCTTGACCTGTCGTTTTCACTTAGTACACATCTTAACAGGCAGCTATCTGTCACTCAGCATGACAGGTGACAACTGAGAAAAGCAATCTATTTTGAACTCATTATAGCAGTTTTATGCTAAAGTTTAACGTTTCTTCTGGTGCAGAAATGGTAGTTCGTTTAACGTCTGAAGCCGTTATCTGTTATTTCATCATTTACTTGATGAAACGTGCTGTCGTGTATTGTTTTGAAAGTGTAGTTTATTAAGATGAACTACTTCAACTGACGGATTAGCATTCATCAAACACTTTTTAGTTTGAATGCATTTGCTTTCGTTTAGTTAAGGGATGATTTATATCGTCTCTTTTCTTAGGAAAACTGAATGATTCGATGGTTTACAGAGCTGAAGTTTTAATGCAGGCTGAAATCTTTATATTGTGTACAAAATAAGATTGATATTACCAAGTTACAAAATGTAATTTGTCTGTTTTTCAAATTCAAATCCATGGAAGTGCATTTTTACCTCAGGGTCATTACAACCAATTACTTCTCGACTAAAATTTATGCGAAAAGAAAGTTCGAAACAATATATATTGGAAAATTATCATACCCGAGGGTGCAGGGGTAGCCCAGTTGGTAGAGTAATGGATTAGCAAACGGAGGGTTGCTAGTTAAAAACCCATACCAACCAAAGACCGTCGTGTTCGTAGGGCTGGTGCACGTTAAATCTGGTCTCAAATGTCCTCACTTTGGCATGGTGTGTAAATTCGGAGAGTGGGGTGCCAGCTCAGGTGTTGACCTCGTCATCTGACCGTAGTTCAAAATAAGGTGTCCTCGGATCTTTGGTATTGATCGCGAACCGTCGCCAATAGCCCGTTCTGTTACTCCAGTACGACGTAACTACCTACCCACCATATCCGAGGAAACATCCCTCAAATTCGAGGGTGATAGAGGTCAACAAACAACCAATTCTAGACCAGCCAATGGCTCTTTGAGGTCAATTTCATTTGATTTTGGCGTTAAGGTTTTAACGACTTGTCAGAAATGCAATATAGAGTAAGCCTGTGTTGGTCACCTTGATTGTCTGGGTCTGTCCAGAGAGGATCTCAATACATTAATCCTATGATCGTCTTGGACTGTCTTAAGCGGCACGAATTCATGGACTTGACCAAGTAGAATAAGAAGCAAAATGCGAATTTTTTATTAAACTTGTATAATAGTAAAACACAATCCCTCGAAGATACGGGACAGTTGGGAGAGTAAAGGATTAGCAATCACACATGTATTGAGTTTTTTAAATTGGGTTTTATTTTAATGATGTCTGATACAAAAAACACCTAACATAGCTGATTTGCCTACCATACGCTTGAAGCTCGAAAAGATATTGCTTGGAAAACTTTGGGCTTCAGTCACGTTGTCGGTGGTTGGTTGGTTTTGGGGTTTCATGGCGCAAGGGCCATATTTGGCCATGCTGTGCCAGACAGAAGATATACAAGATCAAGTAGTAGTAGTAGTAGACCCACCTCCTACCTACTCACCGTGAGGTTTAGAGCATTTAATGGTAGGAGGGGGGAAAATGGTGCATCGGCCGGGAACAGACAGACATACAATGAAAGTTTTACTTATAGAAATACACCCAGGGAGGAATGCACCTGACAGGAATCAAAACTGCGCCGCCTACAAATCGAAGGTTGCTAGCGCAGTGGACATACCCTCTGAGCCCCGACGGCTCCGACGTTGTCGGTGGATTGAATGTCGTTGAATAATCATGTTCAATGCAATTTATAAACCTTTATTTTGATTCAAAATGATTTTGAAATGCTCAGAGAATTTGTGATGACTCAAACGCGTTTATATCAAGTTTTAAAATGATTTTTTAATCAAGTAGATTATAATTCATACCAACAACTATCATTTACAGATGTTATATGAGCATAATCTAATCTTAGTATATCAAAATAATAAATAAGAGAACAAAATGTGCGCAAATGACCTTTTTAAAAATCTAAACCTCCAAATAGTTATGACGAGATATTTCGCTAATAAGTATCCAACCGATTTGCTAATGACGAGATATCTCATCCTCAAGGGATTTCCTAGTTTTGTATGATGACGATATAAAGATCTGGCCAGTTTTCTCTTGACGAGATATCGCGTCAATCACGATCTGGTCAGTTTTGCTAATGACGAGATATCTCGTCGAGACAACCATCAGGAGGATTAATGTTTCATAAAAGCAACTGAAAAGTAAATTACTAAAAAAGACGGATAGGAAATGTATTAACACGGTAATCTCACTTTCTGCATAAAAGCCCAAATGCAACTGCAAAAAAATACCAAATTCTATTATTTATTTTATATTTTCTTCCACATGTAAATGTTAGGAAATGTACAAAAAGAATGCTTTTAAATGTTCTATTTATTAAAGAGTTAGAGTAGGTCGATAATACCTGAAACAATAATATAAAAATCCCTTCCCTTACTAAAACTATTGAAAAATCAAAAACCAAGTATTTTGCGGTTATCATTAATGGTTACAATATGTATTTTAATATAGATGTGACAGGTACTTAAGTTTCATTAATGAATAGATGTATGTTTTTGAATTTGCTGTGTTGAATTTTTTAATTGCTGCAATTTACTGTAATATTACCATTAGATTTTACTTTTATCTGTTCACTCTATTTTTAAACTTTTAAGATTCAAATAACATTTCACGCTTAGTAACGTACATATTGTTGACTTTGAACATGTATACGTTTTTTATTAATTTTATGTGTAAATGATCAGTGTAATAGATCGCAAAACTGTTTTCAAGTTATTCACAAAAGTTGAAACCCATTCGTTTCAATTATTAATATATTGTACTTACAAAAATTTCCCCTGGTTTATAAAATCTGTTATTTAAAAAAAGTAAGAAGTGCGACTTCGTCATTTGACCGTGGTTCAAAATTACGTGGTGTTGTCCTCGGATCTTTCCCTTCGGGTTTTGATCACGGACCGTCACCAATAGCTCCTGTGCGACGTCAATTAAATACCTACCTACCTTTAAAAAAATTAAGTGCATATTCATGACGTTTCTGAACACATTTTCGATATTTTTCTTTATAAAAAATGTTGTCTTTGATTTATAATATTTTTCAATATTTCCCTATTACGGAAAATTTAGGTAAGATTTTTACTTTCATATATGAACATTTTAAGTTTCTTCCTAAATCTTATCAACAGCAGTGAAGTATTTTCAACCCTTTCGTCGTTATAAACGATTTGTGATACATGTATCCTTCCGATTCGTGCATCAACCATGATTATTTTTACCTACATAAATTACTGAATCACTTGTCAGAACTGTCATTTTATTTCTTGTATAAGATGTCTTCAACTTTTCCTACCCTGATTTATCTCTTTGTCAAGAACAATTGCCTTATTAAAATTCCGGTTGATTCTATCTAATGTTTTTTTTGTGTTATAAATTATAAAATAATGGCTTCACTTTTCTTCTGATTTGGAAAAGAATAAGAGTAAATCTTTTAAATTCTATTCGTGTTTGCTATAGAAACCTTTATTTTTTCTTTGCTAATTTATTTCATTTGTGAACCCAACATTTTTTTTATTTATGTGCAGAAGAGCGAGTTTTTTTGTTTGATATTTGATAGCGAAGGATTTCCCTTTTCTTTTTTAATAAAACCCTGATTAATTCTGCTCACGGCGATTTTCTAAATGCGTCCGAAGCAACATTACATTATGTTATATTAAAACGTGCTAAATAAATCAATTTTAATTAAACATAAGTATTGTGAAGGCTATTATCTAATGAATTCGGACTAATCAAGAAAAATAACTGCTCGATTTTTATGTTTTGAGGGAATATTCTTACATCTAACAATTGAAAACTAAACTATCTGGGGAATAAATTAAAATACGCAGAACAGTATAACGTATACTTAATACTTATATTCTTCTATACTTAAAAATGTGTCAGATCTTTTGAATTCCACTACAGAATTCACTAGCCAGAATTTAAAATACAAATCATTAAAGTACTAAGCAGAATAAAATATTTATTGCTATAATTTTTGATTTACAACTGATTTTACCAAACGAGTCAAGTTGGTAGACTTGTATTGTTTTACAATAGCAGTATTACTCGGCAGTATTGTTTTACAATAGCAGTATTACTCGGCAGTATTGTTTTACAATAAATGAATATTTTTAAGACTAGTTGAAAATTAATTGAATATAAGACATTCGTCTTCTTGGCAAGGATAAATTATTGAAAACAATTTATACCTTTTTATTTGACTTTATATCATTGAAATTATATCCCCTAAAATATAAACCATCACAGTTTATTGTGAAATTTTCTCTTACAAAATGGTACCGAACTATTTGAAAACTTCGTTCTTAAACACAAAGCACATAAACTATCGGAGCTTTAGATTTTTATGTACAGAATTAACTTTAGATTAGAGGCTAATAAGAGTTAAACTGAATTAAATAAACTTAGCTTTTAGTTTTCCCAGACAAATTTCTCTTGCATAATTTCCAGACATAAATAAGAAAATTTTATTTTCAAGAAATGTAAATACTGGTCTCAAGGAATAGTTGCTTGCGCTGACCACATGTCAGAAGTTCATTTAAACAAGGCATAAGTTCGAACCCTGTATTTATGAAATTTTAAAATGGAAGGTATATTAACATAATTTTCATTAATAGTGAAATATATTATTGTAGCAAATGAGTTCTTACCATCTAGAGAGACCCGCTGATACCAAACTTTACCTTTCACCTTGTTACTATGGTTACATTTTTGGGATTCCCCATTTACGAGGGATCACGTGACTTATTAAAAACTATATTTGCGATCAGAAAAGAAACCCAGCGTGGAAGATGAAATGTGTGGAGACTTGTCAATTTGCACTGTTTCTTTTTCTCTAAATTATATGTATCTTGTGCTAATAGTTCTGTTTGTTTATGCGTAAGCCCTTAACTTGTAGTTCTCTTAACGATAAATATCAATAATCGTAAAAAATTTAAAATATCAAATCTGCTGTGCCCTAGCTTTTATCTTTTCACCCAAAAACAGAAATTAGGAAAATTACCACACTATTTTATTACGATAAAAAAAGTTATGTATAGTATGAGTTCAAAAAGTACCATTATATTCTAATATAAATATTACCAAAATGTGGTTTTTGTAAAAAGATAATTAGTTTTTTAATTGTTAAAATATTTAAGAAGTTTCTAGTAAGAGTAGGCGTCGCAGGTTCGATTTCTCTCTTCAGTATTAATAAAATTACTTGATGTTATCTACCTTGTGTTTGACGCAGCATGGCTGAATAGGACTCTTGCCCCATAAAACCCCAAGCCAACCAATAAGAGTAGATCATTCATATTTAATAACGATTTACTGCATTGATGTTGACAATTAAGAGAATTCGCATATTTTGTCGAATTTCTCGAAAAGTACTGAACGAAAGGTAAAACTAATGCTTCCAAGCAAAGATGCAAATCTTTAAGGTCGAATACGTAAGCGTATACATGCGTGTGGGAGGTGCATTTAGAGGAACGAACTTTCTGAGGCCACGTGACAATTTACGCACATCGTTCGCTCGCACACCTCGACGAATTTCATGGTGTTTTATTTGCAACATTCGTTGAAATTCAAAAGCAAACAGCTGAAATGAGTAACCACCACCGTTTGGATGATGGAATTAGATGGAGAATCGTCGGGAGACTGGAAGCAGGGCAGTCTCAAGTGCAGATTGCTAGAGACGAATGTAACACCCAGCGTCGTGTCCAACCTATGGAAAGTTTAAGAATACCAGATCCGTAGAGAGAAAGCCTGGGCAAGGTCGTCCAAGAGCCACGACGGCCAATGAAGCTCAATATTTGTCCATTACAGCGAGGCGTATGCAACAGCTTCTCAGCTCTCTCGTGACCTACATGCGGCCACAGGAAGCCGAGTTTCAAAGGTAACAGTTTCCATGAGGCTATATGAGAGAAGTCTGTTTGCAGGACCTTATGTTTGGGTCCCTCTCAGTTCTGCGTACAGGAGAGCCCGTTTAGCATGGTGTAAAGAGCATCGACTTTGGACCAGGGATCAGTGGGGACTGTTCTATTCACTGATGAGTCCCGGTTCAGCCTAACCACTGATTAACGACGTACGTTCATCTGGAGAGAACCAGGGACCAGATACCTGTCCTCTAACATCCGAGAAAGAGTCCACTATGGCAGCGGAGATTTTATGGTTTGGAAAGTCGTCATGTTAAATGGGCTCACAGACTTCCATATCTTTGACAGAGGCACTGTGACTGCTGTGAAGTATAGGGATGAGATCTTGGAACCCTATGTTCGCCTTTTCAGGGGTGCAGTTGAACCTGATTTCATTTTTATGGACGACAACGCTCGTCCACATAGGGTTAATCTAGTCGACGATGAGGATATTCGCCAAATCTCCATACCTAAATCCTATAGAGCATATCTGGGACGCTCTTCGGAGCCTTCCCCTCCCAGAACCATCCAGGACCTGAAAACAGCGTTGCGGAGAAGTGGGACCGACTGCCACAGGGATTCATAAACTGCTTCATTTCCAGTATGAATTCACGTTGTGATAGCTGTATAACTGTAAGAGGGGACCATACCCCCATTAACCCATTTTTGTGTCGATATTGTAACCTCTGTTTTAAACCTTCCTGCGCTGATGAGTTATACGCACGATCATGCGTGTGTACCCTAACTGCTGTATGGTTATTTTTCGTATAATTTCAACCTATGTACATAACTAATTTCATTAAAATATGTCCAGTAGTTCTTGAGATAATCGCCCAAAAGTGAAAATTATCTCAATTTTGAACACCAGTGAAGTTAGTAAACTGAAAAATGTCAATGTAATAGATTATTTCAACTTTTGGTTACCTAAATCACTATGAAATGGATATAAGTAAATTTTATTATTCGTACTTATAATGCTCTCTTCAAAAAATGTCTCGAACGAAAACAAGTCTATTGCAATTTCAAAATAGCCAGACAAGCATTCATATGTTCCTCGTACAACTACAACCAGGAAAACTGCATTCATATATCTAAACGTGTAACGGTTCGTGACTTCGTGCATGTAAAAACTTGTAAAAAAGGCCACTCGGTCGAGTATGTGAACGCGTCTTTTAAAATAATATAAAAACGAAATTTCCCCAGCACCACCATTGCTGTCTTTTGTGGTGAGCTAATCCATTTAATATATTAGTTGGAAAGTCGCTGCGATGTTGATGCATTGCTGCTGCCTCGGGGAACTCTGCGGTATGTGTTGAACAACGAAAATGCAGCTTTATTTATTTGTCAGTCTTCCCGACGTTTTGAGTGGTCTAATTTATTAGAGGCGGTATATTTTACCTACTCTCCCTGCTCTGTTTTGCGTGACCTTTCCATTTTATTAATGAAACTACTTTTTCAACCCCCTGTCTGAAGATGATCTTGCACATTGCTTACAATTCGGCATTTTTCATGGTTAGACACCACCAAGTGCGTGTGAATTGATTCATCGTGTTCCATGAGGAGAAAAATGTTTACGTGTCAGGACGTTTGGCGAAGCGTGGTCCTTGTCTCTTCATTTTAGTGTTACAGTGTCGTGGTTGTAGTTGAATGAAGTTATAAACAATGAGTTCGTGTTACTTAAAAGAGGATATTAAGAATATATCTTCTGTGTCAGAGCAAAAGGGGTTAAGTCTGACTTTTGATGGAGTTAAAGGAGTCGAGAGCATCATTATAAATAAAAATAATAATTTATGCTTGAAACGAACCAAACGAATCTATGAATTTAAATTACAATTATTTGTATCATATGCTTCTTTTTCTTCCTGAATATTTGAGAGAAATATTCAAATTAAGAATTTGAGAAGTAGTCATTTCGACTTTACCTTTCGCCTGACATGGAAGAGCTGAAGTCCAATTTTTAATCCTCACTGATTATATTTCTTTTCAGCCCATCACCTCGATCTTAGCAAGGATGTTTGTAGTGGTTCGGAACCCACTTTAACCTTCTAAGTGGTTTCGACGAGATATCTCCTCCATCACTGTCTGATCCATTTTGCTACTGACGAAATATCGTCCATCAAGATCCAACCAATTTTGTTAATGACCAGATATATCGTTCATCAAGGTCTGACAAATTTTGTTTATGACGAGATATCTCGTACACCACTATCTGACCCATTTTGCTAATGATGAAATACTTCGTCCATCAAGATCTGCCCAATTTTGCTGATGACGAGATACCTCTTCCAGACAATCACCAAGAGGGCTAGCTGTAAATCCCTCCTAATTACCCTAGCGTAACAAAAAGTCGACCGTACTGCGATAAACCAAAACCATTTTGCTAATTATGAAATACTTCGTCCATCAAGATCTGCCCAATTATGCTGGTGACGAGATACCTCTTCCAGACAACCACTAAGAGGGCTAAGCTGTAAATCCCTCCTAATTACCCTAGCGTAACAAAAAGTCGACCGTACTGCAATAAACCAAAACCATTTTGCTAATTATGAAATACTTCGTCCATCAAGATCTGCCCAATTATGCTGATGACGAGATACCTCTTCCAGACAATCACCAAGAGGGCTAAACTGTAAATCCCTCCTAATTACCCTAGTGTAACAAAAAGTCGACAGTAGTGTGATAAACCAAAATGTGTCATAAAATGAATTGGTTTTAAGCGATGAGACCGAAAATCATTTTCAGCACAAAACCTTCGGTAGTTGATTTGCAATTTAAGACTGAATTGTAGTATTTGGGTAGGGGTGCCAAAGAAACTATTTAAAGGGTTCCAAGTGAGTATCGATAGCTCTATATAAGCATGTATGTGAAATACCATTGTATGAAAGTGATTTGTTTCTTTTATAATTTTGCTATTTCTTTTTATATATCAGTTCCCCCACTTGATAAAGTACTTCTGTTCTGACGGGTTTTATTTTGCTAAGCGGCTGATTTCGAGTTGACTTGTTATGAAATCAAGTATGAATTTTAATGAATCTATAAGGGGGTGGATTAAGTAATTACCATGTCAAAATGATTATGTGTTTAGTTTTAAATTAAATTATTTTTTTCACTAATTACGAAATTGCATTTGAATAATTTGAGTACTCTAATTACTTAAAATTTCACATACGTGTATTAAGTATTCTTTAAATGGTTATTCAATGGAAGTACGTTTAAGCTTGCTGTTCAGTGTCCAAGTTTGGCTGTTCATTAAAGAGTGCAATTAACAAACTTTCGGTTATTAGTGTTCTACAAGAATGGGAGAAGTTCCTTGGATGCAACAAGTGGCGGATTGATTCTCTTCATCCTCTTATATTTCGAAAGTGTTTTGGCCCCTATCTAAAATAGGTCTATTCGTTGCTGGATAATCGGGATTCCAAGAAATAACATACTTTTGATCCTTTTTGCTCATTTACTTTATTTGATTGAAAATGAGGGTGTTGATATTTCACAATGATATTGCATTGATCTGAATCCGATCTAGTATTGGATTTTATTCAGATTTTAATTTTTATGAGCCTGTGGATTACACATTATTACGGGATGACACAGTTGATGGCAACATAAAAAATTGGGGACCCAAAAGGTTTCGGGCTCCTCGGAATTGATATTTGATCTAAATGCTCATAAAATACTTTTGTGGTCAAATTTTAATTGAAATTTTCATTTATTCTTAATACATCATTGACAAGAACCTCTCCATCAATCATATTTGAACTTCCTGTACAAATTTTAGATGTTTTTACCGACGCTTTTTTAGTATGTCATCCCAATTTTATCAGACTTGTTCAGTCACCTTCCTCATTCATCACCTTTTACCTTTTATGCACCACTCAGAATTTTTATCATATTTATGGTCAATATCTTTTAATTACATCTTATTTTCAATTTTAATAGTAAACTGAGATGGGGATACTCCATCTTAATCTAAATGTTCATCGAGTTCTCGTTTCCAGCAATATCTTTAGCCTCCATAAGTGACCTACTTTTATATTATATTTCTTCCCTACGTCATTTAGCTCTTTGAAGCACACGATTTTAAAGAAAAGAAACAAGTTGCACAGAATTGTTTATTCGCTTATTCAGCTTCAAAAATAGTATAAAATATCAAATAACATTTTTTATTATAAAACGATTTATTCACTCATAATAAATTTTTACGAAAAAAAAGCAACATTTACCTTTATGAAAGACAAAAATTCACTACACCACACAATTCTTCAACTTTAATAATCACAATAGTGTCAACAACTTATTAATGCTTTTTTACATGGGAATTTTTATTTTCAGTTATTCACACATTTATCGTTAGTTCATAGCATTGCCAACTCAATGAAAAACTAGATAAAATATTAAACTGTATGACTATGTGTAATTTCAACTTTTTGAGGTGGGTTAAAAAACATCCTATCATTCATAAAAACCTAAGTAGAAGGTTGGCCAGTTTTTAACCCACCTAACCCCAAAGAGTTAAACCGCATTCATATCATTTGTTCTATAACAAGCGTGTTTTTAAATCTACTTTTCATAGTTGGTATACGTTCTCGTGTGGTTCTCTTTTGGCAATGGAAAGAGAACACTTGAAACTTAACTAAACGTTTATTAAATAAACATTAGGGACGTGATTAATTAAACAACAAATGGCAATTTTTTCACGGAAGACCCTCACCAACGTCTGGAATAACAGTCAGTCCAATAACAACAGTCCATTCTCTTTCCTTCTGCTTTCTCTCTGACCTACTTTGACCACCCACAAGTGAAATCCCTCACAGCGTCACGTAGTCACTTCTCTGTCTGACCTCGTGACAACAGCACCTCTGTTTTCCCCATCAAGTAGAGGTGAAAGGAGCAGAAAATTACACTACAGTTGTTTGGGTTATTTAGGCGTTTTATCTATTACCATTAGTTTCGATTGTGTCGTGCGTTTGATTCTGCTTGTCCTATTTTGGACTTGGCGCCATAAAACCCAAACCAAACAGCGAACCTAATACAGATATAAGTTTTGGGGTGAGGCATGTGACCCCCACAGCATGTATCCGTTTTGCAATCTGCGTGATTTTTAACCAGTTTGACCTTTCCTACGATTCTTTCAACCAATCGATGTGGCTGTTTAGTCATTTGGAGTGTTGTGGAGAAAAAGCAAAATACTACACTACTCGGAAATCGCGTGAAGCTCACAGGATTAAGGATCCGTTTTAATCATTTGCTTTATGTTGAAGTGGGTAATATTTACTTCCTAGATCAATTATGGAGGAATCAGTAATCTTGCGTTGATGATGCAATGAAATAACCTGTTTTTAAAAACCTTTTATATCTACATAATGATAAAGATATTTTAAGCTCTAAAAACCGGTGATCAATGGGTCTGACGTTTCGTAGTTTCAACATGTTGTATTGCTCATTATCTTCAAATTCTAAACGTGATTATGTGGACTTCAATCTGCCTCACAGATTTTTGGATGAAATGACGTTAATGATTGTTGGATGCACGCAATTTCAATTGTTGACTGGTTGTATCCATTCGTTAAACACTTCATGAGATAATCACTGAAACGAACCTATATATCCTGGATAAAATGAGTTATTTAGCTTAGAGAAATGGCAAAACAAATATTTTAAAAATAAGTAAGTTGAAACGAAGCGGAGAATGAATGAAAATGAAGCTGAACTGCATACATAACCTGCCCCGAAAAACCGGTCCGATGGTTACAGATTACACACACTGTCGTTTTGTCAAGTATGCAAATCGCTTGCCCGAGACTGTCCTTTCCTTTATAAAGTCTCGTTCGTTTATACGTATCTCCCATCTATTTTATTTTCGTTTTTTGGCTTTGGTTCTGCCGACGGCATTGATAATGCAAACGAGCGACTACATATATTTAAATGAAGTTTCGTTGTGGTTTTCTTTTATAGATTTCGTTTCTTTTTTTAGATGCTCTGCCATCCAACGCTGAGATTCGATCGGAATTCAAATTTTTGCGGTTGTGGGAAATGGGGTTTAGATTTAGTTGACAGATTTGATCCTGTTGCTACAGCTATAGCAGAAAGTTTTAACGTGTCATCGCCAGCCGCGTTTAGATGTCACAAACATCTTATAACTTTAGTAGATGAGCTTAGTTTTGGAATTACGTACCCCAGTGGTGAGGGCCATTGTAGTCCGGTTGGAAGGGTAGCGCGATTAGCAACCTGAGGGTTGCGAGTTTGAAACTCGATCCAACCAAGGACCGTCGTGTACGTGGGTGCACGTTAAATCTGTCGTGGCTTTAAATATCCTCACGTTGGCGTGGTGTGGAAGTGTGGAGAGTGGGATGCCAGCTCAGGTGTGACCTCGTGATCTGAACGTGCTTCGAAATGACTAAGTATTTTCCTCGGATCTTTCCCTTCAGGATGGATCCCGGACCATCGCCAATAGCCCTGGTTGCTCCAGTGCGACGTTAATTCAACTACCTACCCCAGTGGTGAAACATGTATCGTCTATTAGAATTGCCACTATGATTATTTGATATTTCATTCTTGTTTCAGTCTGTTTTAAATCTCTGGGCGTCCAAAACGGGATTTCTGAATGTATATAGTATAGTTTTTACCCACAAAACACATAACTGCATAACCATATCTATTGGTTGAAAGAATTCTAGGAAAATTTCTATTTGTTGAGAAGGTCAAAACTGGTTCGAGTTCATACAGCAGGTTGCAGAACTGATGCATGTGAACCCCTCATGAGGTTAAGGTGTATCTTTACACTAGAAATCACAAAAATTAACCAAAATATCGATCTATTTTTTAATAATTCAAAATATTTTCCAAACCCTTAGCTTTCAAACGATACCAAGATATTGGAAATAGTTTTGAAGTTACAAGGGTTTGGGTTAGGTACTGTCACCATAGACAAACACGTTTCCAAAACTTGAAACTCGATTTCTGAAGAACTTTTTTTTGCTTCTTTCGAACAGTGATAACTCAACAATGAATTGATCTATTATAATAACGTTTGTTTCATTATAATCTATATAATACAGTGGATGTTTTGACCCTCAATCGAAGTTATTGGTTAAGAAATGAATTTTTAGTTGATTTTTAAATGTTGAAATTCCTGAAAAAATCTTGATTTCTTAGACTTCGTGAAAAAAAATGCAAAAAAGAACTTATTTCCTCTAGCAAATTGATGGAGGGTCAAAACATGAAGAATAATATTAGGAATAATTTCCAACAGGAATTGTCTGTTTGAACACATTAGAATTTGAGATATCACTGTTCAAAAAACATGCTAATTATATCTAAATTAGATAATTAATGAGTAGCTTAATCAGAATTTTTCACACTGAATTGAGTTTAAGAACAGACCAATGACCTATTGTGCAAAAAATTGGATTTTTAAAGTCAAAATTTAAAAAATATATTTTAGTGTATACATACACCTTAAATCAAATAATCAGTTATCTAGTTGTATGTAATATTCGATGGAGGATGGCCATTGGTTAAGGAAGGAGATAAAAAATAACATGTAGGACTGTTATTGAAGGTCTAGAGCACAATGCAAAACTTAAATGTGAAATGTAACACAATAAAAGTAAATATTCTCAATTAGAATTACGTATGCACTTGCATTCAAAGAGGCGAAGCTAAATGTTTCGAGGTGTGAGGCAAATGAGATTGATGCCACCCTCTGCCCAAAACAAAATTTAAGTATTTTCTCTTCCAAGCGGTTTCGACGATATATCTTTCCCATCAAGATCTGATCAATGTGGCTAATGACGAGATACCTCGTCATCAAACTATCACCGGCTTTTAATGCTGACGAGATTAAGATCGTCAGTTTTCTTCTAATGACGAGATATCTTTTACAAGTTCTGGTCAGTTTTCTTGTAATGACGAGTTGTCTCGTCCATCAAGATCTGACCAATTTGGCTAATGACCAGATGCTTCTTCGAGACAACCACCATGAAGGTGGAATTGAAGATCAAGTGTACTTAGCTAAATTTTAATAAAATATGATAGTACCATACTAACCTTAATAAATCATTTTTGCAATATTATTTTTTGATTGCTATTATTGAGTGAGAATAAAAACTAGCAGAAGGCCGGGTTTTATTAATGGGTCTCCAGAGCGCCCTGTGTATTCCTTTGTGTTCCCTAGACATTTTAGTGGGAAGAAAATTCAATAGCTTTGTGTCTTTTTCGGATATATATGTAGTAATGACGATTGCCGGGGACTTAATGAAATGGAAAAATGGGCTTTTAAGCGTTATATTCTAAAATTATAAAGATGGAGGGAATGACGCATTGATATTACATGCATGACATTTCAAATGACTTGTGTGACAAGGAAAAAAATAGGGCTTCCATTCATGAAAAAATATTTTCATGGGACACCAAACTTTGCTAAATACTTGAGAAATGCCACCCGTTAAGATATTGGAGCTAGGTGTCACCCCTTATCATATTTTGTAGTTTTTATCCCAATATTATTCCATATTAATAAAATGTTTATTACTACCCCTGGTTTTTCAAAATATGACATGAATTCTTCAGAAACATCGACCTTCTAATGAAATGGACGTAGAACGTGCGCTCTTCATGGGTAATACAATGTCATTTTTACCGATCGCTCGGCTTAAAGATCTGTCACGTGGTAGTGGGAAATAGCACGGATCTTAATGTACGGCCAATCGGTGTTCATGTTCCGGTTATCCGCTTGTGTTGGTAGCCGTTATTTCATAGCAGTCGCGAGGACCGCGGTTGCCCGGTTGAAAGAGATGTGGATTGGCAATCTGAGGGTTGCGAGTTCGAAACTCAAAGCAGCCAAAAGACCGTAGTGTACGTTGGGGCTTATGCACCTTCAATCTGTCGTGGCCTCACACGTCCTCATGTTGGAATGGTGAGGAATTTTGGAGAGTGGGGTGCCCAGCTCAGATGATGACCTGACCGTAGTTCAAAATGACGAAATGTCCTCGGATCTATCCTTTCAGAATGGAACCCGGACCGCCACCGATAGCCCGTTGTGCTGCTCCAGTGCGATGTCAATTCAATTACCAACCTACCCATTTTTTATCGAAATGTTTCTGCAACGACACATTAAATGTCTTATTGACTGGTTTGTGTGGTTATCTTGCGTGATTGAAAACACTAGTTTTGCGCATCGATAGCCAATCCGTCTAATTTGATTCCCAAACCCACTTGACCTATGCTTCTGCGATCTTACCACAGCGATTCCACCCACATACACCACCCAATTTAGCAGGTCAATGGTCTGCACTAACATTCTCTGCAACAATATCGTAATTCTGCTTTAATCTAATAATCCCACGCTTAGCTAGCAATAAGTTTTGCAGCTGGTGAAAATTGTTTGGACGTGTCATCTCTTGAAAATAAGTTATTCGATTGTGACCCAGATAGTGAATCCCAGTTTTCCTCCAATAAGAAACAGTTTTTGCGTCACCACGAAACATTTCTGAAGGATGAGATAAGAGGGTATAGGAGAGTAAAGTTTCTTCGACCTTCAAAGTTCATATTCTTGTCTCGATTGCATATGTGTTGAAACAATTGTATTTGCAAAAAGGAGTTTTGAGCTTCCTCTTGATGAATTTTCTGATACGTTGCTGAATCAATTTCCTGGCAACTTCATTCCTATCGATGTCTTTCTTTTCCATACAATGTCTAGTCTCATTACGGCGCAGCTTGTCCTTTTTTGGACCTTTTGCCATAAAACCTAACTATCAATCAATCTAGTCACAATTCTGCGGTTTCGATATTTTACTGAGTTTTCTTTTATCTTTTGACCTTGTCATGCGACAAAAATATTTGGTTCCTAAATTTGCTACTACAAATTATTATAAGCTAAAAGTTAATTTGCATTTTATTACTAACTCTTAAACTAAAATATTAATGATAAACATCAAAATCTTAAAATTATCATAACAAGAGCTCGTTTAAAGAACGAGATGTGATTTTGCTAGCACTTTTGAAATACGAATTAAACAAATTTATCTATGCTTATCATATATAAAGTGTATTTGCAATTTCTTGATTTAAAGATGTATGAATATTAAGAAATGCTATGTCCATTTATGCAAATCGTGTTTCTAAAAATGAAACATTAATAACTTATTCCAGCTCTCTGCTATATTATATCTTGATTAAATTATGCACAATTTTTAAACAACACAAGCCGATAATTCCGATTCATTTATAGTTCCATTTGCGTGCTGACAGCTTTTATATAATACTAGCAGAATTACCCGGCAATGCTCGGGTTGAATTGGTTAAATGTTAATTCTATTTCATAGAAAAATGCAAGCATTTAAGTGTACAGAAAATATTTTTTAACGTCGTTTTAGCTTTTTTATTGCTTCTACAATTTACTTCGGACGCAAATACGTACACATAATATATCCATCCATATAATCCATTTCATATTCATCACACTCTTGCTGTAAGACAAATTACAAAAGCTTTTTCTGAGATGATTTCAGAAGACGGTTTTGAGTTTTGGAGTTATTACGAATGCCAATTAAGTTCATTTTCAGTAAAAATGAGGAACTTTCAGCATAGTCTTGCACTCAGTTTTCCAATCAATATTTATTTGTGGTACCCTTACACCATGGATTCGATATTTTCGAATTACATTATCATTGTGAGAGGACGGCAAATTAAACTGTTACGGCATTCGTGGTTAATTTATTTTGAAGCACAAATTTTTTTTCTTGAAAATTCTATTCAGCCGCACGTGGAATAACGGAGCTTGTTTTAAAACAAATGTCATCAGTGTATACAAAGCAAACTCAATCGATTACACTTTTTACAAAATCACGGCTTTCAATGAATGTTTCACGGGTACCTAAGTTGTATACGAACAGTTTCAACTTCAAGTAAGCAACCTCTACCTTCTGCCACTTAAGACAACAGAATTTCGATTTTTCAACAGTCTTAATTTACGCACTTCCTTACTATGATATTATTCCAAGATCAGCAAAATCTTATTTAAAATTCGCTTTCCTCCAACAGAAAAATTTAGTTTTAAATCGAATCTGTAAGGTAATTTTTTCAATTGAGAGACTCGGTTTCTATATGGAAACCATGCAATGATGTTTCAATATGAAAAACAAATGCAAATTAAATTGATTTTAATCGTCTTGTAATGAAAATATGTCAAAATTCAGAAATATATTTGAACTTCAATGTATGGCTACCCGTTTTGATTCAACGTAACATCTTATTTTTTAGAATAACTTTATTTTAAGTTCACCGGTCATTTTAAAATAAGAAGTTATACACCTTACTTAAAAAGGTTTCCATTTATATTTATGAAACAGAATTCTACAAACTATAACGTATTTAACCAAAGACTAAAGGAAAGTTCGTCGAAATATACATTTAACACCAAGAAATTACCCATGTTAGTGGTATTTGGCAAAAAATAAAAATAATTTATTACACTTTAACTCCTAAATAATATATCTGTAATACGGAAAGTAGTGGAACAGATAAATACAAACAGAAAATAAATTCTGGTCATTGAAAAATGTCGAATTCTGCAAAAACGAAAGATCTGAGCAAGCGTGTCGAATTTCGACGTAATGAGAATATTCTGAAATAGAGAAATTCGAAAAAGACGCTTGAAAAATATTGATAGATAAATAATGAATTATTTACAAAAAGAACTCAAATTTACAAAACTTAGAAATGCTCAAATATGACCGCAACATTTCTGTCTCAACTCAAATACCCAAACACGGAATTCTAAATCTCATTTTTATAAAATAAAAGATTAATTATTCCGTTGCCAGATACCGAATTGCAAAACTACGCTTTTATGATCAATGAGTTTTTTGTTTTGACTTTTCGTGTTCCATTACAAATACAACTTGTAAAAAATTAAGTATTTTAAATATCCATTTTTCATCATTAAAATATTCCTAAATTATTTACATATATTGTGGAAATAAAAATCAGTTCAAACATAATTAGAATTTTAAATTGTTTGAATATAACTTTTCGGAAAAAATTGTTTTTCAAGCAATACTGGTAAAACAATTTTATTAGAAAGTTTGATTTTCAATCAATACTGCTAAAGCAAACTGAGTTGCGTACCGCAATCGTTTTATGCTCAATGGTTTTCCTATGGCAATTTTGAATTGATTTAGCCCCCTCTGCATACCTAGGTTAAAGAGAACGGGGGTTAATATGTAGCTTGCGTTACTGGCAGGGTTCCTAAGTATAAGTGTACCAAATTTGGTGTGGATTGGCTAACGGTGTAGATTTGTGTATAGAACATACAGACAGACATCAACTCTTCTACTCTTTATATGTATAGATAGTTTGGTTTATAAAAACAGTTTAATGCTTAACGGAATTTGAAACTTATACAATAGTTTGATTACATCGTTCAACCAGAAGTGTTGGAAATTCTGTTCCATGTTTCATGACAAAAAAAAATACGTTACCTTTCGTAGACACTAATATAATTTCAATTCTGATTATTAGATATTTTAATTCTATTCAAGTATTGATTTTCAATACCAAGTATTATATACTGATTTTATTCAAGGATTGATTTTGGATATGGATTTTATTCATGGATTGATATTCAGTATTTATTAGAAATTTCCACATTTCTGAAGAATTAAAACATTAGGGGTTGAAGAATGCTTATTTACGTTTCATTCGTATTTTATTTTACCAGGCAATTATATTTGAATTTCAGCTTGCACATCTGTCACTGAGACTTTCGTAAGGGTAAAATTTTATCTTTCTTTTCGTTTGTTCAACGAATCTTTCTTTTCGTTGAACAAATATCCTAGTGAAAAATACCCCAATCCGGAAATATTTTTCTGCAGCGTTCGTTGCCACAGCTGATTGGGAAAGTTACTTTCTGCCAAAAGAAAATATAACCCCACTCTTCACAAACACCAATACCCCAAGCTGTCGAGGATATAATTGCCGTTGGCTCGTGATATCAATCAACCTTATGAAAGATTATCTGGATTGAGAAACTCGTCTGACCTTTCGATGTGGATAACAAGTT
This sequence comes from Meta bourneti, assembly GCA_933210815.1. Taxonomy (NCBI): domain Eukaryota; kingdom Metazoa; phylum Arthropoda; class Arachnida; order Araneae; family Tetragnathidae; genus Meta; species Meta bourneti. Next base: position 6,933,834 of record OW119926.1, read on the forward strand.
ACTGACACCTTTGCCCGATTTTCGATCTGTAGCTACTTAAATGTACGTTGTTTATTAAAGTAACAGACCACCCTATAGAGGGAATAAATTCATTTCTCTATCTACGCAATATAACTTTTGAAACAATTAGATACCAAAGCAGTATTGGAATTTATTGCCAAGTTACTTTGTAATTGCGTAATTCAATTGATGGTATGATTTCCTCCATTAAGATGGGTTTAGCTTGCCTTGTTTATGACCTTGTGATATAAAATCCAATCCGGCATTAGGATTCTATATGCAACATTTTAACTCTTCAATGGCAGCATAGCTGATACAAAATATATACGATATTACAAATTTCCAGACTAAATGTATTCTTTATACAGTAAAAATGCAGTAGGAGTAATATTGGTTGGTTTTGGCTTTTTATGGCGCATATTCGGCCAAGCTGCGCCAAACACGACAAAGATTTGACAAGAATGTCAAGTAATTTTGAAAAGGATGTATGGAGAGAAGAGAGGTCGCTAGAGGATCCTAGGGTCGCGATACTCATGTTTCCCAGAGGAAGTGAGCCTTATGGAAAAAATAGATCGCTAGGGTACATTAAAAATGCAGAACATTTAAATTGTAGGAACTGCAAGAAGTGTGACGCGTTAGTCTTTTCCCCTTGATGACTTATATATGTTGGTACTGTAGTAGGTATGGGTTAGTACTTAACGCAGGTATGTTAGTACTTCAATGTAATTATGCTAGTACTTCAACGTAATTATGTTAGTACTTCAATGTAATTATGTTAGTACTTCAAATTAACCCTCAAAATGTTCACCCATTATTTTACCATGGAACCTTCAGTTTTCCCAGCATGGCTTCTAACTTGACCAATAGGATCTGTTCTAGGTTTTTTCAACCAATAGATGAGGCTATTTAGTCCTTAAATGTATTGTAAGGTAAAAGCAATAGCACTTGGAAATTTTGATGCCCAGAACTAATTACTCAACCTACTGTTGAAGTATGTTATGTTCTCATAGCTTAATTAAGCTGATGATATTAGCCGTGTGCATATTAAAGCTATGTGCATATTCTTCTATGCACATCATTTTTAACCCTCGAAGTGGTTTCGACGAGATATCTCGTCCATCAAGATCTGACCAATTTTGCGAATGACAATATGCCTCGTCGAGACAACCACCAGGAGGGTTAAGAACTGGTAACCATGAATATGATACCCAGACTTGGGGATACTGCTTTGTCAAACAACAAATTTGGTAGTATGTTATAACATTTCTGGAAAATTATACTGATTTTTCGTAAATATAAATTCAGGGTAATTTTTTTAACTTTGAATGTATGTTCAAAATAGTAGCTATAATGCGCAAAATAGGGAATGTTGGCTTTGATCGATGGGAGCAAAAGGACGTTAAAGTTTTCGAGACATTATTTAAAAATTAATTTTATTGAAACCAACTCGTATTTACAAGCATACATCCAAAATCAAGATGTCTCATATCTAACATCATTTCTTCTGCTATCTTTTATATACACTCAAGATTAACAATATTAACATAATTTTCTACTTTCATGCGGTACTATAATTTCAAGTCCTTTGCAGAGGTTTGAGACCGATTCCAACAGGGAATATTAATTTTCTATACTATCAACCAAAATATCTGTTTATATCATCTTCGATATTTTAGTTTCAAAACTATTTGTTTTCCATACGGCTCAATGGCCGAGGTATCCAAGTTGGTAGAGCAGTGACTTAGCAACCGGAGGATTGCGAGTTGGAAATCCATCCAAATACAATCGAGTACGTGGGAGCTGGTGCACGAAAGATCCATCGTGGCCTCAAATAATATCACTTTGGCGTCGTATGGAAGTTTGAATAGTGAGGTGCCAGTTCAGATGCTGTCTTCGTCATCTGACCGTGATTCAAAATTATGAGATGTTGTTCTCAGATCTTTATCTTCGGGATCGATCCCGAACCGTCGCCAGTAGCCTGTTGTGTTTCTCCAGTGATACGTCGATGCAACTAACTTCCTACCTACCTTACCATACGGCTCATTCGCTTTCTGAAGAAACATGAGTTTTTAGGCCTAGAACTAAAAATTTCATTCTAGATCTATGAGCTGCGATTTCTGTGCCCGTTGTCCGTAACTCCTTCCAGCGCTTGATCTTCCGAAACATTGGCCAAGTCACGCTTTCCCTCATTGTTAACTATCCGAAGGTATTATATTACTTATGAATGGGCGAAAAGAAGTGGCGAAAAACGGCAATTCATCACGACGAAGTGTCTCGAGGTCAGGTACATTTTCCTTTTTTTTCCATACCAAACGTTCCCATTGTCAATTCTGAATAATTCCGCTCATCAATTAATCGCAACCCGTCAAATGTAGTGACGTCGTAATGATGTATGATTTTCGTAACCATTTGTTAAGGCTCTTATGAAAGAGGCAATCTGGATGAAAAGGGGCCGCATCCAGTGTTGCCATTCGACATCCGCTTGGTTTCAGTGTTATAGAAGTTTCTGGCTCCGCGCCCATTTTGGGCGCAACCCCACGCAGCTACCGGAATAATTAATTTCTAAATTGAAGACGTTGCTTAATGTTTCAGAGCTAATTAGAATTTTTGAGCTTGAAGGAATTTTGGAATTTGTCGTTATAAGGGGAAAGGGTACGCTGCAAAAATGTTTGCCGCTTACTCTTTCTTAAGGAACTGTTATGACGTTAGGGCGAGACGGAGCGAACTAAGTGATTCAAATTGAATTTTAATAATTTCCAGCTTAGGTGTTCAATTTCCACCATTTGTTGTAATTAATATCTATTGATATAGAACGTTAGATGCATGTTTTGAAAAATGAATGAATATTCTTCCAAACCTCGGATCTATCTCTTCGGGATGGATCTCGGACAGTCGCCAACAGCCCGTTGTATTGCTCCAGTGCTAATTAAATTCACCTACCTACCATTTTTTCCAAACCATTCCTAAAACACAAAGGAGTATCAAAAAATAAGGTGAATTTTTGATTGACAGAAAAGCGTGTTGAGATAAATATATGAAAGTTTATTATGTTTGGCAAATCGTATCACACTATCATTCGACAAAGGAACCATAGTGGTCTAAGCATTTATTCCAACGTGACACCCAATCATCCATGCCCTTTTCAAATAAATCTTGCTCCAGGTTCCCTAACTAGGTAAATGTAGCCTGTTGTGCCTCTTCTAGTGTACGGAAACGCTGCCCACGGAGGTGTTTCTTCAGGGGCCAAACAAATGGCAATCCAAAATGTTAAAACTGTTCACTGAACCATATGAGCTATTCAATGCATTTGCAATATCATGCAACCTCACTCTTCTGTCTTCACGAATCATGGCATCGACGACAGCCACATTCGTGTCGTTACTCCACACATACACTTGTTTTTGTGACATAACACTCTCTCCCTAGACTTCCAACAATTCTCGATGAATATTACATGTTTTTTCCCCTTGGCCCATAAAAAACGAATGACACCGCGCGCCTCCTCGGAGTAATGCTCAAGTCGATGCGCCATCTTCGATTGGCTCTAAGCACCAGACGGGTTGACGTAGAAGTTTCTACAAGCCGTCACACTTCTATCACCTTGGTACTTGTAACATATAAAAAAATTAATTAGCTATACAAAAAACTCTGAGTTTTAGAGACAAATTCACCTTACTTTTTGATATAGCCTTGTAGAATTAATTCATGTCACATTTTAACTAAATTAATACAATATGCAGAATTGGCTGTTATGACCTACCGATGGCTGAGTGACCAAAGGCATTGTTCTTAACCCTATAAGTGGCTTCAACGAGGTCATCAACGTAAAATTCATCAAGATTTGATCAATTTTACGTATGATGGGTTATATCGTCATCAAGATATTGATGTATTTTATGATGACGAGATCAAGATCTGGTCAGTTTTGTTCTAATGGCGATATATATCGTCCATCAAGATCTTGTCAATTTTTGGTAATGACGAGGTTCCTCGTAGGGACAACCACCTAGTGGGTGGAGAAATCGGTTGGCTGGAGGGTTGGAAACCGCTTGATAACAAGTTCGAATCTACCTAGTATATGCTAAAGTCGGGTTGGCTGCTTGAAGCTGCATGTGGACCAGCTTCTCCTAAGTCATACAGGAAGGAATGTCCCCCTCCCTTTCACATTGTAGGGGAGGGGGACGATGTGGCAGCACCTCCCATAGTGTCCAGGTTAACACTGAGACTGCCACGATCTCGCCAACTTTAGCTTTAAGGATTATGCGTCTTAATGCTGGCATTGTGAAAACAAATTGTTCAATGTGATTGCATGGGTGAGAATTGAAAATAAATTAAATTGATAGTTGAGTATGCGATATCAGCAATCACTGATAAATACGTTAATATCTGTTAAATAAAAACAAATGTTACACATGTTCCTCAATAAAATATTTTACGTAATCAGTACACGTGATTTTAACCCTCCTGGTGGTTGTTTCGACGAGGTATCTCTTCAATAGCAAAATTAAGCAGTTCTTGATGGACGAGATATCTCGTCAATAGGAGAAAACTGACCAGATCTTGATCTAGTCATCAAAAAATTTTAGATCAAAACAGAATAATAGGGACTACAGTAGCAGAACAAAACTAATGTGCAGTTGAATCATAAATACTAGTTTTAAGTGCCCAGACGTAATAAAAATTAACCAATTCCTAATATGTGTGAAATTACAACTAAACCTTTCTTTAATAAAAATTGTATCGCATTTGATTTATATATTAGGTTATTGTTTTAATATACGTTCATTGAATGAATAGATATTGTGATTGATTTTTATCTAATATCTATATATATATTCAATAGTCGTTGATATCAATGCTTTAAACTCTGCCTTAGGAGCTTATAAATGTATAGGTTAGATTGTTAGAGACAAATTTATAAAAAAATATAAACTAAGATGTTTATAAACATTTTTCCAATGAATTCGCGTTTCGTCGTGATATTTTTTAACGTCTTGAATGAAACATCTGAGATTCTCTTCTACTTCTTGACATTAAGCTTGCTTAGTAATAAAGGAATGTACGAGGAAATGTATGAGAACATCAGAATAAACGAGGTTCATAAGTAGCCGCCTACTTATACAGTTTAATATTAGAAAGTCCTTTCCGTTTTCTGAGTTTAATTATTTGAACAATTTCCATTTTTTTAATTCACAAGCCTTTCTTTATCTATGTTAGATAAAGGCCTATCTTTCCTATCTAGATAAGGAAGTATTATTGCCTTAAGTTCTTTTTTGGTGTTCTTTTGAAGGAAGAGTTCAGCTTCAACCGTTAAGACACTGCACGCAAACTCACTTTTTGGAAGACAGCTGGACATGTGCTCACCCCTTTGATAGTATTTTCCTGTCAAAGATTCATTTGTCCTGTGCTAAAATTCTAAGACATCCCATAATTTAAGTACGTGCTGTATCCAATAGCACGTACTTGACACTAATAACGAATCTCTTTGTATTCTAAATTATCACTAGGATTCGTCTTGTTCGTGTTGCAGTTAGGTCAGTTACTAAGGAGAATATACTGAAACTATTCTCCAGAAATTTGTAAAACTACAGGGTGGCTAAAATTGAGAGCAGGGTTTGGGGAGTCAACTGTTTTATCAATCAACGATTTCAATGATATTATATTCAATGAATGCCTAACTTACCGCGTGGTTTCGACGAGATATCTCGTCCACCGAGATCTGGCTAATTTTGCTAATGACGAAATATATCGTCATCAAGATATTGCCGATTTTTTATGACAATTAGATTAAGATCTGGTCAGTTTTTTCCAATGATATCTCGTCCATCAATATTTGGCCAGTTTTGCTAATGACCAGGAAGGTTAAACTATGGGTTTTCTAAAAGAAATAACTAGATTCAGCAGCGGGAGAGGATGGCGACTTGCACAAGAACAAAATGATAAATTTCTTCACGTGAAATACTTCGAGAAACCACCAGAAGGGTTATCGTAGGAGATTTCATTTACTAAATATGGAATGTGACATCTTGTAAATGAGCTCTATTTGCCGCCTCTCCAGGTCGGTCTGTTTTGATTGTATTGATCATAACATCAGTTAGGGGCCGACGTGGCTCAGTGGGTATGTCCACTGCTCTAGCAACCTTCGAGTTGTAGGTGGTGCAGGTCCAATTCCTGGCAGGTGCATTCTTCCGTTGGTGTATTTCTCTCTTATGTATCAGTAAAACTTTCATTGTATGTGTCTGTTACTTGATACTGTTTGTCTTGTCAGGCATAGCATGCCCAAATATGATTCTTGCGCCATAAAACCTTAACCAACCATAACATCATTTAACCCTAAAATTGTTTCGATGAAATATCTCGTACATCAAGGTCTGACCAATTTTGTTAATGACGAGATCAGTTAATACCTTGATGACGAGGTATCTCGTCCCGATTTTTTCAAGATGACGAGATCAAGATCTGGTCAGTTTTGCTAATGACGAGACACCTGTTCGAGACAACTACCAGGTGAGTTAATGTTTAGGTCTAGCGCTCGCAACAAAAGAATTATTTTTAAAATGTTTTTACCTGTCAAATTCTATGAATTTCGACTCGCCATGTCTTAAATGCTTAAAATTGTTCTCTATTGTTGCCTTTGAATTAGTTCCGTTTTTTATTTCAAAGATTACCACAGTTACAAATGAATGTATAATTACCACAATTTGATAGTATTCATCTTTCATATTACGAAGGATATTTTTTAGTCGAATATATTTTTACCTGTTTCATGTTCACTCAATCTTGCAATAGATTTCTGCGTAGAAAAAAAAGCTTTAATTAAATTTTATTTTTAAAGGGAAGCTAACATAATACTAATCAACTTAATTTTGATTAAAAGTGTTTATTTTTTTCCTGGGTAAATTTCAAAGTAGTGAGAGTCAACTAAATTCAGTTATCGAAAATAGTTCACTCAGATGAACCTTAACGTCTGTACATATGATAAAAGCTAAATATAATTAAATATGTATATATATAATATAAATGTTGAATTGGTATTATTTGTTCAATCTGATACATTTAAACCCCAAAGTTTTTTATATGATATGTCACATTTTTAATACCCACTTATCCATCTAGATGTGTTTATTATGTTATTTCTTACTATTGCATGAATTCACATTCATAGTATTTCCTCGATTCATGCTTCTAAACATTCTTAAAACTCGAATTCTTCCAAAAAACTATTTTTAAAACATACTTATCAATTAATTAAAGATGTTTTGCTTAAATGAGTAAATTTCATGCTGTTTCATTGAATGCACTACACTAATTTACTAATGCAATAGATAGTTTCTTTTGCATGGAAACAGATGAATTTATATGTGCTTATTTTCTATTTAGAAATGTATATCTAATAATAAGAATTGCAGAATTTATATAGTAATAAATGTGTTTCCTTTGAATAAAAATTTTCATTACAACAAAATGTAATAAGAAGTTTGTACATAATTCCATCTATAAGTATTTTCCAGTCATGTTATTCTTACTTTAATGTAGATACATTATTTCGGTTTAAACAATGAATATTTTTGAAATCTTACGAAATGAAAAATTCACTATTATGATTGAAATGATTATCGTTTTTTACAATTTAATTCAACCATTTTTGTGATGATGTAGCCAGCTGTTTTTTTGTCCGCCTTTCTCTGATGCGATGAAGAACATTTGGCCCCACGCCAATGTACTATTTTATAAATGAAATTCTTTTCTCATTATCTGTCTAACGTTTCAAATTGTGTCAAAGGATATTTCAGCGGCACTTTGTTTTCTCGTGCGTTTCTACATATCTTGCAGATAAACCAGCTTTGTGTCATCGAAAGTGTCTCAATTTGCATAAAATGTTCTTATGCGAATTTAGCACAAATGCTGCGAACTAGCGAACTCCAAATATCTCTTAGAATAGCAAAATTTAAAATCATTAAATAACTTATAAAAGCAGGGTAAAGTGAAAAAGTAATTATGAACTCCCGATGGTGAAAATGGGAAAATTATTTGGATGGGGCGAGTAAGAATTCTCAGTTGCTTCAATGATGTCGATTCCATTGCTCCTTTCTTTAGAATAGAATCCTTTAGAAAGATTCTATTGCTCTTTTCCTCAGGACGTCTACTCGTCATCTGAATTTGGTTTAAAATTACGATTCTTTACGATTCTATTGCTCATTTCCTCATATAAAAATCCTTTGGAAAAATTCTATTGCTCCTTTCCTAAGGGTGCCTACTCGTCATCTGATAGTAGTTCAAAATTACGTGGTGTTGTCCTCCATCTTTCCTTTCGGGTTTGATCCCGAACCGTCGCCAATACCCCAGTGCGACGTCGCACTGGAGAAACTGGTCACACTGAGGTTGGTCGTAAGGACCAATCTCAAGGCTTGTTTTGCTTCAGTGCGACGTTAATTAAAATACCTGTCTACCAATCTCAGGGCGCCTACTTTAGGAGTTGCCACTATCACGGTACTGGAACCAGAGGTCTAAAGAGGTGTCTGGTAAATGGGTGTGTTAAATGTTGTACTGCTATGTTCAAATTGTTTTCTAGATTCAAACATTGGTGTTCTTGGCCCAAATACAATTACGACATAAGCCCGTGAGAATTGAGACCTACAAGAACCAACTCAGGATGGTGAATGAACTGAGACTGGAGGTGTGCTCAGACGAGAACTTCGCCGGATTGCATTCAGAATACAGATAAAAGTACTTGCAATCCAACTTTTCATTGACTTCAAAGTGTCCACTGCAGCCTAGAAATAGCGGTCTGGTCTTTTATGTTGCTCATTTTACCCAGTGAGGCACCAGGCTGATGCAGGCAAACTAGTCGTGAGTCTGAGGGAGTCTTATGTTCACATTATCTTTTTGTTTGGAAGCAAATTTTTCATTAGGTAATTCTATCATAAAATGGTAAATCATCTAGACTTCCCTCCTTTATCAAAAGGGTGCCGCGGTATCCCGATTGGTAGAGTAACGAATTAGTAACCGGACGTTTGCGAGTTCGAAACTCAATCCAAATAAAAGACCATCGTGTAGACGATGGCTGGTGCACGTTAAATCTATCGTGGCCTTAAATATCCTCGCGTTGGCTTGCTGCGGAAATTTGGAGAGTTGGGTGGTAGGTCACGTGTTAACCTCGTCATCTGACCGTCGTTTAACATGACGAGGTGTTTTACTCGTATCTTCCCCTTCGGGATGGATCGAGGACCTTCGCCAATAGTTCATTGTGTTGCTCCATTGCGATATCAATTCAAATACCTACCCTAACAGACCGACATGTGCAAGTATACATTGTGGATGAATCATGTTCATCTCAAACAGCCGTTGCATTTTGCTGATGACTTTGGTGATAAGGCCACTGTTTTCTCACCATTTGCTGAGATGCTGTATGGTAGGATAGAAATTTCTATCAATGTGAGATGATTCAATGTAAAACGTTTAATAAATTTTTCAAGCCCTTTTATAAGGGTGTGTACTTGTATAAAGGAAGAGAGAATTTTCTAAATGTATAAATTATACATTGAGTACTTTGGAATAAATATTTATTTGTGTCGAAGAGGGTTAAAAAATAACCGTAGATTAATAAGCCAGCCTGATTAACCCTCCTGGTGGTTGTCACGACGAAGTGCCTCGTCTTTAGCAAACCTGATCTTGATGAACCAGATATCTCGTCATTAGAAAAATATCACATTTTGATGTCATCAAAAAAATCGGCAATGTCTTGATGAGATATCTCATCATTAGCAAAATTGGTTAGATCTTGATGGACGAGATATGTCTTCGAGACCACTAGAAGGGTTAAAAACATGTTTTTATAAATTCTAAGAACTAAGGCATCCTAAGGAAGTCTACTTTATTCACTCAAAAACTAGCGTGACTTAGTGCGTAGTGGCATTAAATAAATTATGGTGTAAATATCTCCAACAATAAGTATACAATTTAGGCTAATGCTCGTGTTGTAACTCACAGGTGCACATATTTTCATCTAGGGCATGAATTATAAAGCCTTCTTTATACGCTAAACGGGTCAACAAGACAAATAGAATCCAATTACTTCAGTTCACACATTTCTGAGTCTATTGTACTCCAAGTTTCTGGTGCAATTCAAGGAATTCAGTAGGTTAATGCATTGCTCGATAGCATCTAAATTATTTGCATCTTTTATTTTTGTACCTCAAAGTTTCACGATTTCATTATAAACTCGTGATTGGTTCGTTCTTCTAAATTTTTCATTTTACAATGGTTGAAGAACTCATTTTTTTTAAACTTAGAGTTAGAATTCAATGTGGAATTGAGTATATAGAAGTATACTGTAAGCAAGTAGATTTTTTGACTAAGCATTGGGTAATACGTTTTTTATTTCGAGAAATGGGTAAATGGCATCTAATTGTTTATCTCCTAAAAGACTTGGCGTGGTGTAGAAGTTTTGAGAGTGAGGTGCCAGCTCAGGTGTAACCTCGTCATCTGACCGTGGTTCAAAATTACGTGGTGTTGTCTTTGAATCTTTTCTTTCGGGTTTGATCCCGGACCGTCGACAATAGCCCGTTGTGTTCCTCCAGTGCGACGTTAATGAAATACCTTCCTACCCCTAAAAGACAATTAACAATTTGTAGCTTGAATATGTAATGTTTTCATCAAGAATGCTTTTTCAAATTTTACATTTAAAGCAATAAATTTGATGTCTTTTAAATTTCATTATTTGAAATGAATGGTTAAGATTGAATTAGAAAGACATTTTCCTAAATTTATCATTCCGCTCTGTGAATTTCTTCTGCGTCAGTAGAACTTTTCTTGAGTGTATGTCCACTTACTAGACGATGATTTTGGGACAGTTTGCACACAAAATCTAAAACCTATCCGTCCTACAGCTCAGATTTGCCTGCATGATTTCTAACCTATTTTTTAGCTGTTTGATCGATAAAATATTTCTTGATTCCTACAACACATAGTGGGGTGCCAGCTCAGGTGTTGACCTGGTCATATGACCGTGGTTTAAAATTACGAGGCGTTGTCCTTGGATCTCTCCCCTCGGGATTGATCCCGGACCGTCGCCAATAGCCCGTTGTGTTGCGTCAGTGCGACGTTAATTACCTACCAACCTACAGCCTATAGATCGCATCGGGGTGTGTGATGTCGTATTACAATACTCGTGATGCTCAGCGGGTTAACGTTACTTGATAGTAAAAATATGCATCAATTGCTAAAACTATTTTGTATGTGAAAAATTTCTTTCGTGTTTGGGATTGACTTTTGATACTAACGTAATGTTGTTCAAAAGTTCTTGGAATGTAGTTTATGAATTAACAAGCAAAAATTACTTTGAAAGTAACCTACAGACACGAATTCTTTAGATTGGTGTATTTTAAAATATCGCATTTCTTTAACGTTTCAAAACCCTTTAATGATACATTTTTCTGTGCCAGTAATTAGATTGTATTTCTGATTTCAGTAACATTGCGATTCTACAACAATTACACTAGTCCACAAATTTAAAAATAATTTTCGTAACGGAAACCACAATTATTGAATTTTATGCTTTTAACGACTTTGAATAATCTGAAAATGAAGTCAGTTTCCCTCCATCAGGCATCACTTTTTGTTATACAACCTTGAGTAATTGCTGGAAAAGTATAAAATTTGCAAAGTGACTAAGTTTATCAGTATATGAAATTATACAAAATGTTAAATAAATTTGCAATACTCATAATTTATTTAGCTTATTACATGAAAAATATCTTGTAGAATATAACTATATGAGATAAAAATGCACATGCAATGTGTTATATAACTGTAGTTGGTAAACACATAAATTACTTCTTCCTTTGTGTGGTAAGGTCTTCTCTTTGGAGAAACCAACAGTAGTCACTCATGATCGATTCGTCCCATCTACCTTGGTAACGTTGCTCAATTTGCAATATGTCCTGGTGGAAGCGTTCTCCCTGCTCGTCACTCACTGCACCCAAATTTGGTAGGAAAAGTCCAAATGAGAATGCAAAAAATAAATTTTTAACGACATACGGCAGCCTAAATTTTTATAGTTCAACAAAAGATTTTGTACTAAAAGATCCCAATTGTGTGCTTTTTTATTGCCAAAAAAACCATGGACTAGATCTTTAAATAACTTCCATGCCGCTAGCTCTACATTATTCAACTTGCTGTCAAAGTTTTCATTATTGAGTAATCTTCTAATCTGAGGTCCAACGAATATACCTTCTTTTAATTTGGCTTCACTTAACCTTGGAAACACTTGGCTTAAATATTTAAATCCTTGTTGTTCTTTATTCAGTGCTTTCGCAAAATTCTTCATCAACCCCAATTTGATATGTATAGGTGGCAAATTTACATGATGACGGTTGACTAATGAAAAATACTTAATATTTTTCCCCAGGAGTGAAGGTGTCTCTTTTGGGCCAGTCTTTAACCACATAATGTTCACTTGTTGCACGACTGTCCCACAAACATAAGAAGCAGCAATATTATGTAAAGCCACCTTGAAGGCCGAGAAGACCGATAACTTTGAGGTCGCCACAGATACGCCATAAATGAGCATCGTTATTCACTGCTTTTAAAATCAATGGCATACTTTCATGTCTCATTCCAACAGCATGCACTATTGGTATGGAAGAATGCTTGTTTGCATTATGTAGTAGCACTGCTTTTAAACTGGTTTTGGACTGAATAATCGCCAATCATCAGCTTTATAAGGAATACTCAGAGCATACATCAAACCTTGTATATTGCAGCAGGAACACAGCAGATCTGTCTTAGTGAAATATTGCATGAATTCTTTATTTCTGTTTCTGAAATATGAAACTTTGGTATCATTATGCAATAAACTCCACTCCTTTAAGCGAGAACCTAGAACTTCTGCTTGTTGTTTTGATAAATTCCAGTCGCGAACCAAATCGTTCAGTTCCACTTGTGAAATGAGATGTGGTTCACTCTTTGATTTTTCTGGTATGAAATCAACGTCTTTTGAAGCTTGTGCCACCGCAGTATTTTCAGAACAATCCTCTTCAGAATCATAAATTTCCTGCCACGAAGCTGAAGCTGTAGGAATAGGTAAACCATCTCCATGAGCACCTGGTCTCATAGCTGATGGAACATTTGGGTACACAATATTACTATTATTTTTTGCAGAAAAACCACTGACACTTGTTAAACAGAAGTAGCAGTTGTCATAATGATTTTTTGGTTCACGCCAAACCATAGGTATAGCAAAAGGCAAATGCTCTTTTTCCCCTTTTAATCACTGCGTGAGCTTCACATAACACCTAATACACGTTAGATGCGGCGCACACAATTTATCCTGATCTAGTGGACAACCGAAATAATGTATATAAGCAGTTTTCATCAATTTTGAAATCGGCCTACGCTGACTCTGTTGGGAATTCGCCACAGACATAACAATATAAATTCGTAGAATTTTTACACGAACGTGTTTGCCGACTCATTATGTAAATAAAAGCCGGCGTAAAATTATAGCACAAAACACTATTTTGATACTTGATTAATATTAACTAAACTTGCGTAACTGGAAGAAGTATAGGACACTTACTGAACTCGCAGAATTTAATACGGATTACCACACCCGACAATGGCTTTAGCTGCACTGAGAGATTGTGTGATTTCAAACAGGTTCCGCGTGGGTGACTTTATTTTTCAAGATAGCAGATCGTTTCTACACTGCTGGCCACCCAAATTGCAACACCAAGAAAGACAAGAGATATCACAACAAAATTTATTTTGTAGATAACATGTTGACCAAGTATCAAATGATTAAATTTATAGACTTCTGTGAAGTGTGGTTCCTGCCAAAATCAGTAGCCAGAGTAGCCGCCATTGTTGGAGATCACCGCTGCCACACGCCTCGGCATTGAGTCAAAGAGACTTTGGATGTGTTCTTGGGGTACAGCAGACCAAGCAGCTTCCACACGTTGCCAAAGTTGATCTGGTGTGGCAGCTGGGGATGTATTCTGGGTCAATCGTTGAGCAACCATGGACCACATGTTTTCTATCGGCGAAAGATCCGGAGAGCGAGCTGGCCAGGGAAGCAATTCAATCTGGCGATTGACGAAGAACCCTTGGACAATGCGTGCCACGTGTGGTCGCGCATTATCCTGTTGAAATATGGCTGTGGACAAGCCCTGAAGGTAAGGAAGGACAACTGGCTCCAACACCACGGAGATGTAGCGCTGGCTGTTTAAAGTACCGGCAATGCGTACTAGAGGAGTGCGAGAGTGATATCCAATACCGCCCCATACCATAATACCCGGTGCAGGACCAGTGTGGCGGTGCATAACGCAGCTGTTCAGCATCCTCTCTCCACGGTGTCTCCAGGCTCGAATCCGACCATCGTGGTGTTGCAGACAGAAGCGTGACTCGTCAGTAAAGACAATTTCATTCCATTCTGCCGTCCACATCCTTCTTTCATTGCACCATTGGCGGCGGAAACGTCTGTGGTTCTGCGTCAAGGGTAGACGAAGCAATGGACGTCTTGCGGACAGACCACTCTGCTGTAAACGGCGTCGAATGGTACGCGCAGACACTGGATGATGCGGTACAGACTGAATGTGCTGTGCTATGGTTCGTGATGTGGCTGAGCGATCCGTCACTGCCATACGCACAATATGCCTGTCATCACGTGAAGTGGTGCACTGAGGTGGATGCGATCGAACACGTCGGTCCGTCGTACCCTCCTGCATCCAACGATCACATAACCGCATTACAGTTGTTTGGTTTCGTCCAACACGACTACCGATTTCCCTGAAAGATAATCCACAATCTCGGTAGGCCACTATCCTTCCTCTGTCGAACTCGGATACTTGATCAAAAGATGATCGCTGTTTTCTACGAGGCATAATTGATCGTTTTTTTGAAAAAACCACAAGAAAAACACAATTGCCGTACTTGAAATCGTCGAAATCTCCAAGCCTTAAATAGCGCTTTGAAGTGGCGCCACAGGCGCGCGTGATGTGCGTCTGCGCTGAAATTCTAATCATTTGCATATCTCACCTCCGCTAATGCATGTTGTAAATTTCATATTATTTGCATGCTTCCTTCAGGGTGTTGCATTTACGGTGGCCAGCAGTGTATTATGTGCCCAAAATGACATAATAGGGATCTTTAAAGTTATATAAATAAAAAACGTGACGTGATAGAACATTTTTGATTACATTTTCTGTTTCAGCATTAAAAATACTTTATAAAACACTCATTGACTTATATGTTCTGAAAATCGTGTAGACCAGTGTTATTAATACGTAAGCTGTTTACATACGCTTCTCGCGTATAAATTATTCCTCATGATTTAAGTTCAGAGGCGTATATTTCAGACGTGTTGTGTTGGCATTTCTCAGTTGATGACAGACGACATAAATAAAAGTCAATCTGTATCCCACTAAAACTGTTTATCCAATGTAGCGAAATAATAATGCAGAAAGAAAATGGCACCCAAATATTCCTTGTGTTTACTGTGAAATGGTCCGATCTATTGTAGGAGCCTACGATTTTTTTACCCATGAATAATTCCTTGCTGATTTGCTAGTTAACCATAACTCGTGCCTTGCTTCTGTTTCAAGATTACAATTTGTCTTTTATATTTAGAGTCATGAATAGTACATATTCCTGTGATACATATATTAAATCATGCCAAGGGCTTTTACACCACTTTGAAAATGAATCTTAGTCTGATCAAGCCTAGGATCATACAAGGAATAATGTTCTAACACAAATCATCAGTGTGATTAAAAGAAATTTCATTTTTCTAAGGATATGGAAATGCAACTTTTTGCCATGCTGTAAAATCAGAGCTTAGAGTTTGGAAGAAGTGAAGATTGTTTTTATTTATTGATGTTGAAGCTTATGCTTATTTCTGCAGAAAAAGGGGTCACACATGAAAAGCGTGCTTTTGTAGGAATTTAGCTCAAGATATCAAACTTCCTTGCTCTAACTCTAATTTATGATTATTTAACACCCCAAAAAATTCTAAGGTTTTAGAACTGCTTTCTCTCATTAATATTTTTCGGTCCCACAACGTTTTAGCTTTATCGCAAAAAAATAATTTCAAATTTTGTTTGCGAAATTTTTCAGAAAAATCAGCTGCAGAAAAATGCAAACAAAATTGGAAACATTATTTCTTATACTTTTATTCTTGAATGAAAACAATTTCGTAAGTTGGAATGATTTTTGTCCATTCATAATTTAACCCTCCAAGTGGTTTCGACGAAATATCTCGTTCATCTAGATATGAACAATTTTACTAATGACGGAGAAACCTTCGAGAAAACCACAAAGATTGTTAAACATCCATCCCTTCTGAATCTAGAAACGATTTCTCTATCCACTGTCTACCAGTGAAAGTATAGGGGATAGATTTAAATAATCATTTCCGGCAATTGGATGAAAAGTCATCGGTTAATCGCTTTTCTCCGACTAAAATTAATCTTGTCACGTATAAAAGGAATTCAAAATATGTTCAGACAAAGGGTTTGAATGATCTTGTCTACCTCACCAGAATACGAGACGAATGTTGATTAGAAAGCTGGATAGTTTTACAAGACCATTGACTGCCGGAAGTAGGTTGGTGATGTATATACGAGTATGTCAATTGTGCTAACCATGGCATTGCTTGGAGGTTAGGTGTAGGGGCTAACACCCTTCATGCTTATTTCTGCAGAAAAAGGGGTTAAATTTCTTGAGTCTTTTCAAGTGTCATGCAACTAATGTACAGTATATCTCCATAAATGCATGTGTATCATGCCATATTATGATCCATACGATCCTCTTGACAATCCACTAAAAATAGTTAATCCACTGCTGCTTTAACCCTTCTGATGGTTATCTCGTCATTAGCAAAACTAACCAAATCTTGATCTCGTCATCATAAAAAAAGTCAGCATTATCTTAATGGCGAGATATCTCGTTATTAGCAAAATCGGTCAGATTTTGATCAACGATATATCTTCGAAACCTCTTGGAGGGTTTAAATAGACACTAGCAACAATACCGATCTTCGATCCGTAAAGGGGAGGGACCGAGTGTGTGGTAAACCTGCTCTGCATAAAAAAATTATATTCTGCTGTTATTTCTAAAGATTGTACTACGAAGTCAAAAAACTACTGTAAGACTTATCAGACAAATTAAGAAGCAACATAAGAATAAATACTAACGAACATTTTTTGCTTGCATTATACCACGAACCATTTGAACCAAACGTATGACTTCTTGGCTTAGATCTTTGTCGATAATGTCCATGACGAATCACTATATCCAGTAGCGACTATTTCTGCCTTATGTTGCTTCAGTGCTCAACCTTAAATCATTGATAAACGTGTATGATCGCTTCCTCGACATAAGATGCATTTCGTTCTGCTTCTCGAGTAAGTTTTCCTTTAACATTTCCTATAGGTACTGCGAATTTTCGCGAGATAGAAGAATCAGAATCTGACATTATTCTCATTGCTCTGGTCATGTTTGACATGGCAGATTCTCACAAGCCTGCTATCCATTGTTGATCATCCTAAGTGATTTCTCTGTCCAGCCAATCTTGCTTGCATGTCGCATATAACAGGCCGTCAACTATTAGATCTTCGAAGCTTGTTGCACCCTTCACATGGCACAACAGCGATCGTACATTTATTTCTCTGGATGACGAAATTCGTTTTTGTGGATTCGGCCAATTAAGTGTAGACGGCGAGTTCTCCGCATCCATTCACTTGATTTTTCCGACTCTTTTGAATTGTTCGGGCATTTGCCCATAGCAGTGATGAATGACTTCTTCCGAGTTTCCATTTTCGCGGCAGTTTTCTTGTTTCAGCTTACTGTTATGTTGGAAGTAGGCTTTTAATGTTGAACCTTTCTGTCCAAAGGTTGGTCCCGCCCAGTCAACAAAAGTTGGTCCCACCCAGTCACCGAAATTTGGTCCCGCCCAGTCATCAAAAGTTGGTCTCATCCAATCGTGGTATGTTGGTGCTATCCAGTCCCCGAAACTTGGTCCCCCCAGTCGCCGAAAAATGCTCCCGTCCAATTGCCGAAAGTTGGTCCCTTCCAATCGCAGAAAGATGGTCCCTCCCAGTAGCCGAAAGTTGGTCCCGCCTAGTCACCGAAAGTTGGTCCCGTCCAGTAGACGAAAGTTGTTTTCGTCCCACACTCCAATCTTGTCTGGTGTCTGTACAAAGCACCCAAGACCTCAAAAGTTTTCCCTAAGTCTGGACCTAGTTAAATCGCTTTCCCTCACCAGACAAAGGCAGATAATTTCATTTAATCAAAATTCTTATTTCAAGATAAAAAAAATTATCAATATACAAGAATTACTCTCTTTAATGTATATGATGAGTTGTGTCAGGAAATCCATGAGACAAACAGTAGAGATATTTTAACAGATATAATATTTTGAATTACGTATCTCAAGTCGAAAATAGATATAACATTTGACTAGGTTGTAAACTCCGCATTGGCGATCAAGTAGCAGCTTTATTCACCGTGTTTGCTATATTTATCTCTTCCATAGTACTTATTTTTGATTTGACAATTGATACTCTTTCACTCTATTTGTTCTATATTAGAGTCTTCCTTTCGAATCGAAGGGTTGCGAGTTCGAAACTATCCAACTAAAGACAGTCGTGTAAGTGTGGCACGTTAAATCTGTGGTGGCTTCGTAAGTGCTCACGTTGGTTTGGTGTGGAAGTTTGGAAAGTGGGATGGTACCCCAAGTGTTGATCTCGTCATCTAACTGTGGTTCAAAATGTAGAGGTGTCATCGAATCTTCCTCTTCGAGATTGATCCCGGACAGTTCCAAGAAGTTCGCTGTGTTGCTATACTGAGACGTAAATTCAACCTTCTACCTATCCATCCTGTCTCCTTTTGCATCTGCGTCTTTTCGTTTGTCTGATTTTCGATGTGTTTGACTGCCTCTGCGTGTATGTCACTCAGACAATTCTGGAGTATTCAGAAAGTTTTATACAGTTTAAGTATCAATTCTGCTCACATTTTAAGTCTCAGGTGCCGGCCAAATTAGCCCTATTGCATCAAACAATGACCACAGTGGGGGAGACATACCAATCTAACTCATTTTATAACTAATTCATAAATATGAGCCATTGTTGGATGATAGAGTAAATTCATCATTTAATATGCATGACAACTTGCACATTACATACATCTTCCATAATGTAAAACCAAATAAATTTACATTAGATTGTTATTTAGGGCATGTCTAATGTCGTGTTCTGAACACATTCTTCCATTAAGGTACCAATGGCTTTTAGCACAACGAATAAAAAGCACATAGCTAATTTTGAAACGCATTAAGAAACATTTTATACTTTGTGATTTGACTGACAAAATTCTTTTAATGGGGATTGTAATTTAATGAAATGTTTAAGGTCACAAATCAAGTTCCTTTTGCATATTTATTATAATATTCATAATGCTGTTTTCGTCTTTTTTTTAATTTCTGAAGGAAATCAGTGTCACTGTTCATTTATAACAAAACTTTCGTGCAGCCCATTTCAATGTTCTTTTAATCTCCTTTACCCAAATTAGTGCCAACTTCATTATCTTAAAATAAAGTGAATAACACGAGATTTTACAAAAGTAAGCAGTTTTGTCTTATTAATGAATGTTTTCGCTATTCCAAAGATTCTTAAGTTGCAAAATCAAAACAACATATAGTAAAAATGTAAAGTTCTGAGTAATTTTGTGAAATATAAAATTGCGTTTTCATAATTATGTGGATGTTCATTCACCTATTTCGTTTTTTTTTATCTTAAATTGAATAATGAAATCGAACAACAAACAAATCGAGAAACATTTATCTGGTGAGAATTCATGTCTGCCTTACGATATTTGACTTACTAGTATTGGTCCTACATGTACCAGGCGGTTAGAATCGACCACAATAGTTATACAACATGCTAAAACCGAGGTCATCTTGGCCTAGTGAGTTTGCCCTTAGAGAAAATATGAAAGTAGATTGAGCAATGGCAACATTTTATGTGCCCAGGATCGTGTGACCTAAACAGTGGTAACTTGATCCTTAGACTACTTTCGTCAGCCGGGAGTCATCTGACTGGTCCACGGGACGGGAGAACACATCCGTTCATTGATTCGTCATGATTGGTTCGTCCGACATAGAAGCAGAGTTTGAATATTTCACCAGTTTTGTCACTATTCTATAGAAATGTGCATCCACACACCTATACTGTTAAAAGACGTATCGCCAAAACATTCAATAAGATGCCAATTCGCCCAAACAAGTCAATTTTTCATAGCAGTCACGTGAGTACTAGTCGACATTTTGATCCCACTTTTTGAAGCTCCTCAATAGCAATGCTCAGTCTACTTATATTTCAGATCTATAGGTTTTCACACAGATCTAACAATCTGCGCGTTGTGATCAGCGCAGATTCAATTTCTGTTTGATTTTGAGTTGACCTTGGGTGTATTTCTCTCTTCTGTGTCAATAAAATACATGTACGTGGCTGGAAAAACGCTGAGTGGTTCAGCTTGACCAGATCCAGCGTCAGATAGTCTCGGTCCTGATTGATCAGTTTGAAGCGTAGGTGGGTTAGTTGAATTAACTTCGCACTGGAACAACACAACGGGAAATTGGCGAAGGTTCGGGATCAACACCTCGCCATTTTGAACTACGGTCAGATGACGAGGTCAACACTTGAACCGGCATTCCACTCTCGCAACTTCCACGCTACGCCAAGGTACGGACATTTGAGGACACGACAGATTTAACATGCACTAGCCCCACGTACACTAAGGGCTTTGGCTGGATAGAGTTTCGAACTCGAAACTCTCCGATTGCAAATTCGCGATTCTTCCCACTGGGATAGCACGGTCTTCGTGCATAACTATCTGATATCTCATAATATTCGGATACAGCGCTCAATCAACAGTTGCTATAGTAATCACACTGTTACATACGGATATTAAGTATCAGATATTTTCATATGCAACACGCAACATGCGTTGACCCGAAATTTCCAAACTAGCATATGTTGCATTTTAAATTAGCATGGCATTATCTTTATGCATAGTTATCAGACATCGAAATTGCGACATCGTAATATATTTTCCTACATGCTGAAACGCACACGAGGAAGAGCCAAGAACAATAACTAATTTCCATATTTTGAATTATAAGGTCCGTTTCCACGTGACTACTTTGCCAAAAAAATTGTTTGCTCTTATCTACATGAAATAGATTTAACTTGCAGTTGGAAAAGCTCTAGAATGTGATAATTTAAGACAACAAAGAAATGGGAAGTGTAACTTAGTTCAATCAATCTCTTCAAATATCTTTCAACACTCAATAGTAACCTCCAGATCTTTAAATGATCTTTTAGATCAGTGCTGATGGTTACTAAGATCGTATCTCTGGATCCACCTGGAGCCTAAACTTCACCATCAATCTCTTTCAAACGCTTCTCTAAACTGGATGTTGGTAGTTATTTAGGGAGTGACTAAAACAAATCTGTTTCGGCAGCTAGTGTAGACATTTGTTTAAGGAAACAAACGAAAGAAATGATAAATTAACTACGAACGGAAAATCCCCCGAATAAAGTATTTGAAACGTCACGTCTTATTGTGAGGAAACTGCAACTACGGGAGGTTGCTGGAGAGTGAGGTGCCAGCTCAAGTGTTGACCTCTTTATCTGACTGGTTCAAAATGTCGAGGTGTTGTCCTCGGATTTTTTCCTTCTGGGTTGATCCGAGACCGTCGCTACTAACCTGTTGTGTTGCTCCAGTTGCTCCAATTCAACTACCTACCTACATGTATTTTTTCTTGCTCTCTCGTACCTGTATATGTTCTTTTATTGCTGTATCTGAAAGTCAAGATATTGTCATTGGAAAAAAACATAAATATATTTTTGAAGGAATAGTAAGGAGATTTTCACAAATTTGTAACCCTTCCTGTTGCTGAGCCGTAATTTTTGTCTACTGATTTAGATTTATGCGAAAGTTAACTCCATGCATTGTTCATGTGCTGGTATTTTTATAAATTACTAGCTGAATTACCCGGCGTTGCTCGGGTTGAAATGGTTAAATGTTGCTTGAAAAGTGAATTAGAATAAGCACTTTTCTTTCACAGAAAAATTGAATAATTTAAGTTGTATAAAATACGTTTTAACTTTTTCATAGCTTCTACAATATACTTCGGACGCAAATATATACATTTAATTCCTGAATATATTGCAATATGTAAAATATTATGACATAAAGACAAACAGAAACGAAATTCCGACGAAAAAATGCAGAATTCTAAAAAACGAAAGATGCGCAAAGTGCAGTTTCAACTGCTTCTGTTTAAATACTCTCGCAATCAAGTAGTGGCGCTCACTGGGTAATTGACCATTGGTAAGAACCTCCTTGACCTCCGTCCAAGTCGGATTGCAGGTGAAGGTGATAAATAAGTCTGGTCTCCCTTACGTCCTCACGTACGTCATAGCATCTTGCGTGTATTCGTGCATGTGTCTGGGACTGCCTTTAAATGTAGCTGGTAGTACGACTAAGGCACCGAGGTTTTCAAGGTTCCCGGCATTTGACACAGCATCTCTCAGGTGAATATATCAACTTTCAGTTTACGTTGATGTAGACGAATGTAAAGGAGACGCTCACTCTCGACTTTTGCGTACATATCGACGATGAACTGATGAAACAATTGCCTGCAGTTCAATACGTGGTTCTGCTCAGTATCTCGAACCATTAATCTGTACGCATAGAAATCCATCGCTGAAACTTTCTTGCTGGTTGTTTCACCTGTTCTTGGGTTGATCTGCCTCAGATTAAAATGATATCCATCTTCACCATGCGGGAATATCACTGGGTACTGCAGAGCATCATAAGATCGATGTGTTTCCGAAATACGCTGCAATGATTCACCTCGTCGTTGAATAACGATATCCCGTTGATGAAACTCATCTCCTGATATCACCACCGCAACTTGATCTGCTTGAGGAGTGTTAAAGCGCCGCTCGTGTTCGCCTGCTGGTCTTCGGTCTGCTCTTATGACTACTTTATATTCATCTGTTGGCATACGTTCCAATGCTGTTTCAAAGGTTTTAATAAGATTATTGTGCTCATGAAACATCCTCTGTAAGTTTAACACAATCTGACGTCTTGTTCCCGAGATGTAGGCACACTTCTGATCAATTTCCATTTGTTCGTTTTGAATAAAATATAGTTATAGAAATTTTGGTGGTTGATCTGGCAGCGGAAGCAACGATCCCGCTCTATGGTAAATCTGCCCTTGCACCTTGAATGTCGACGGAAATCCGGGCTGTCCAACACCTCATGAGGCGCCAAATGATGTCATTTGGAAACATGAGTTGTATTTTCTGATGTTACTAAGAAAATGCTTCGACTCTGACGTATCTCCTGATGTGTAAGTCAAAAGTTCTTGTGGTGGTGGTTCCAGTTGGCAGAGTTTAACTTTTCCATTTTTACAGCAAATACCAGTAGACTCGGATTTAAACTTTTTGGCTTGACAGTAACTACAAACCATTTCCATTTTCCCGATGGTAACACTTGCATGCAGCGAGTAGTCTTTATGTGAATCGTAGTGGAATTCTTCCAATGCTAAGCTAAAATGGTGCGCAGTCCGTGATCGTTTGGCTCTATCTCTCTTATCCTGTAGTCTGGCCTCACGCTGCTGTGCCATCTCTGTTGCTCTAGATGTAGTAGCACTATCCCTCTTATCCTGAAGTCGGGCCTCACGCTGCTGTGCCGTCTCTGTTGCTCTAGATGTAGTAGCTCTCTTTCATATCCTGTAGTCGGGCCTCACGCTGCTGTGCCGTCTCTGTTGCTCTAGATGTTGTAGCTCTCTCGCAATCGCAAGTCTTCTATTCCTCTCCTCGGAAGTTTCTTGTCTACGCTCATCTTTTATCATCTTAGCCGTTAACTGCACTTGGCCGTTCGCCTTCCGCTTCCTTGGAGGTATTGCTACAGCAAAGAAATCTGTCAATGATTACAAAGAAATGCTATTTCATAAAATAAGCAAAAGGCACACTCTCACTGAGCAATGAAATCGATTACAGAATACAATAAAAATAAAAAACTAATATAAACTGAATGGTAAGACAAATTTAAAATTGCGAAGTACTTTCATCAGTTTAGGAATATCAAATTTTTAACACAAATAAAAAATATTAATGCCTTACTTAAAAGCTGTCAATCAAAATACTCAAACACAGAATTCTAAATCATACTAAAAAATAAACTTTTATTCTGGTTTAAAAAAAAGCATTAATTCTGATCCCCCATTAAACTTATTTAAAAAATTAAGCAAAAGGCATACTCTCAATGAGCAATGAAATCTATTATAGAATATAATACAAAGCTAAAATTAGCGAAAAAACGAATTTAAAATTATGTAGTACTTACATCAGTTTAGAAATATAAATCCAAAATGTACACTATCACTGTCGAATAAAGTAGGAAACACTTATACAATCAACTAAAAGAGCGAAACAAAACTGCCAGATTCACTGAAAGATGATAAACTGGAAGACTTACCGAGCTAGCTTCCTCTAAATACGACCAGCTAAGAATCGAGTGAGTACTGGAATGTTCTCCACCATGAGTCCAAGGAAGTTTCCGTTTCCCCAACTTTCTAGAAAGTTCTACAAAGTTTTATAAAAAAAGTAAACATTAATTCTGGTGCTGCCAGATACCGAGTAGCAAAATTACGCTTTTATGATCATTGAGTTTTTCGTTTGTGCTTTTCGGAATAACGGTGCTTGGGTTAGAAATAAATGTAATCGGTGTAGACAAATTAAACTGAATAGATAAAATTTTTTCAAAAAGCAGAAGGTCGATTTTACAGAATTTTTCAGAAAGAAAATCACTGCTTTCAACGGAGGATTCACATGTATCTATTCCGGACATTTTAAAATAAGTTACACGCCTTACCTAAAAAGCCTTGTGAAACAGAATTCTACAAATCATTACGTATGCAATAAATTATTTAAGGAAAGTTAGTCGAAATATACACCAACTTTCCTTGAAAATAATCCTTGAACTCCTGAAAACCTTTCCTTGAATTTCCTTGCAAACATAAATATTTTAAAATATTCTTTCTTCATCAATAAAATATCTATAATTTATTTACATCATGGGAAGAACTAAAAAGTCAGTTCAAACATAAATACTGTAATTTAATTTGTTTCGGAAAAAATTGTTTTTCGATCTATACTGGTAAAGCAACCATCGCTGCCTAAAGCAATCAATCTATGCTCAATGTTATTTCTATTGCGATTTCGAATAGATTTTAGCCCCCCAGGGCCAATAGAACGGGGGTTAAGAGTTAGCCTATGCTGACCGCAGTGTTCTAAAGTATAAGTGTACCAAATTTGGTGTGGATTGGTCAAACGGTGTAGATTTGTATAGAAAATATACACACACATACACATCCTATTTTATATATATAGGATGTGTGTGTGTGTGTACATCAGTGATTTAATAAGTATCGAAACCAAAACTAATACGTTTATACAGAGTGTTTCGAAAATAACTTAATAAATTGTGGTAGAGGGGCTCAAAATAAACATTTGTAGGGGACACACATTCATTAAGGACGGACAAATCTCGCCCATCAAGATCTGACTAATTTGGCCACTGACGAGATATCTCGTCAATAGCAAAATTGCCGATTTTTATATGATGACGAGATCAATATAATGCCGATTTTTTATGGATGACGAGATCAAGATCTGGTCATTTTTTTCTAACGACGAGATATCTCGTCAATCAAGATCTGGTCTGTTTTGCTAATGACGAGAAACCTCACCGAGGCAACCACCACGAGGGAAAAGTGTCCTTTCAAGCAATGTGACAATTCTTGACGGTTCTTAATTTTTAGTTTCGTAAGAAATTTCCCACAAGTGTTTGTTCAAACCTATTAACAAATATAATTGATACAAACACTTAGAAATCCAAATGAGACAGAACCTCATGAGATTATCCTCCGTCCAGATTGCGACCCGGTTAGAAACGTAAACATCTAGAGACTTAATCGTGCTCATTACCACAAATAGGTTAACAATTGCGCGTCTGGAAAGAGATTTCAGCTCATTAATGTCATCATTGAATGAAATTATCGTAATAGCGTCAGACCAGTTCACAGAGCTCTTATAATAAATGTTGCCAAAGGTAGCACATTTCGGAAATGTTCAGCTTTTGTTTCGCTCTTGTTGATCCGTACTTTAAGACTCGTCAGACATCTTAATCACATAATATGAGGTTTGTAAAAAGTTAATGCTCATAACTGACACGTTTGCTCTCGCCTTGAGACTAGAATTAAGGTCATAGTGTCTCAATTCTTTTCGACGGAAGTTCCTAATGGAAAGTTGGTCGGATTATATTTGTTCATTTTTATAAGCGTCTTTAATTCTTTGTTTTAACTTTCTTACCGGTAGCAAATCCGATCCGTTATTCTTGTAATAGGGTTGTTAGTTTCAATTGAAAAGTAAATATTCCCTTTTATATATTGATCTATGAATAATGGCGCTGCAAAAGAAATTACTTTGTAAGATTAAAGGCACCTTTTTTCAGATAAATGAACGATACTATTTAAATTATTTTATTTCTGTTTCCTTATGTAATATCGTAGTATTGTTAGTTATGTGCTTAGTATGTTAGTTTCCACGTTATCGTTATTGGGTTTGATCTTTATTGCCTGGAATGAATGTAATGTCTAAGTACAAAACTTATTTAAATTAAAGAATGTATAATAGAACTCTAAAGGAGTGGACAAAAAAAATAATTAACACATTGTGAAATGTAGTTTTTTACTTTTTGGAAGGAAATTTGCTACGACTATTTATGGATAGTCAAAGCCATTATTTAGTTGGGAAGATTTGATGATTACTATTTAACCACCGTTAGAGTTGGGAAGTGATATACATTTTCAACTCTTCAAAATTCTTCGTAAATGTTCATTTACACAGGGTGTTTCGAAAATATTTGGTCAAAGTATAAAGGGTAATAGTAGGACCAAAAATTAGCATTTTTTATCAGAACTTGAGTCCGGAAATGCCACGTTTAGGTGATTGAGGGCGCTGTTTAGGTCAGTCGATAACATCGTTTGTGCGGCGTAAGGGGTCATTCCCCGCTCTGATTTTCAACGGCATGCATCAGTACACGAATTCGAAGCTTGCCGTTGAAAATACACGCAGAGGACGACCACTTACAACACAGAACCGATGTTATCGACTGACCTAAAAAATGCTCTCCATCGCCTAAGCGCGGCAATTCTGGCGACGTATTTGACAAAAAAATGTTTATTTTGGTTATCTCTAACATCCTGCATTTCTAGATTTTATAAATGCCATTCAAAATTTAACGTTCTTCACATGAGAGTACAGCTACATGATACCATTATTGCATTAAAGTTAATGTAATAAGTATTTTCATGCGTTTTTACCACCAAAATTATATTCAAATTACGTGTTTACATGTATCAAATTGCACGAATATAAAATATATATTTTATATTCGACGTAAATCTTTTTGAAGTAGATATATTATAGTTTTTCATTTCATAGTCGTGTGCCCAGAATTAAAATACACTTATATTTCCTACAACTTTCGGATTGCAATCGTAGTTGAATTGAATATTTTAGGTATATTGTTTGACAGATTTAACATAAAACATGTTCATGAACAGATACAATCAAACGTCAACATCAGGGTAAAGATGTAAGTTCTGATTTTCACTGCTTTTTAATTCTCACAATAATTCCTCAAGTCTTAAATAATAACCGCGTTCACTCTGAACTCATGAAAACGAATGTAATAAATATTTATTTTGAATGTACACAGCAAAGAATGAAACGAGGCTTCAGTTAAGAGGGAAATTTTTTTTCTCGCTAAAATTACCATTTTTGGGGATCTTAATAATGACGGAACTATACAATCAAATAATTCCAAACAATAAATCTTTTTATTATCGTTCCTCTCAGGTATACAAAAAATTATACAGAATTTATCAAAAATATATTATTAAACTTATCACTTTCATTATCATTTGCGATAAAATTTCAAATTTCCATCTAGTTTAAAATGTTCTTGGCAAAAATAACAGTTGCTCATTATTTACAGTTGCTCATTATTGTACTTGACCTATTTAAAAACTAATTTTCATTAAAATCGATATGTCAGCCACAGCGGATTTGCTCATTTTGCTTGGAATGATCCATCAGCCAAATATTCTTGCCAAATGGTCGTTTTGGATCTCCTTATCCCGAGATGAAACTCTATTTTAAATCTGGAATATCCATTCCTTTACATAAATCATGAAACAAAAACGATAAATAATCACTTGGGCTGTGCCATTTCACTTACTGATGTTTATTTAACAAAGCGATTTTCAAACTTTTACATCTCATTAAACACAAACGTTTTTCTAAAATTCTTCTAATTACCAAATTATATATTTGTTGACAATCTGACAATATATCTTCTGTGTCAAGGCAAAATGGGTTTGACTTTTGATGGATCCAAAGGAGTCGAGTGTATCAGTATAATTTTACGCAATAACATATGCTCAAAATCAAAACTAATTGAATCTACGAATCTAAATTACAATTATTGGTATAATGGCATTCTTTTTTCTCTTCCGGAATTATTTATGAGAAAGATAAATATTCAAATTAAGATTCTGAGAAGTTGTCACTTTGACTTATTCCTTTTGCCCTAACACGGAAGTAATATGAACGAACTTGTCATAAGTTCAACACTAAAACCTTGAAATGAAATAAATCTTACCCAATTTGTACCATTTCACAATCCCGTAAGGTACACACCAGTATCATTTTGTGGCACAATAATGTGTCGCGGCACACCGGTTGAATAGCGTTTAATCTACTTTTCAAGCCAAAATTACAGTTCACATTAGAATTCTCGCGGCATTATATCCACACACATTTGCCGCTACTACCATTGTATAAACTGATCCCTCAAGTATGATATTAAAACATGAAGCAATATAACTAAATAATAATAAAACATCAAAACTAAAATCCTCGTGCAGCGAAAAGGACCATATGGTGAGAAACCAACCATCAAATTCGATCATTTTCTTCAATCTCCAAACAGGTGCATTCCATACTCGTCAAGATATTGCCAATTTTTTATTAGTACGAGATCAAGATCGGGTCAGTTATCTTCTAATGACGAGACAACGAGATCTTGATGTACGATATATCTGGTCAGTTTTGTTAATGACGAGATACCTCGTCGAGACAACCACCAGGTAGGGTTAACGTACAGGGAAAAAGATTTAGGGAATGCATTTTCCATAAAAATACATACATTTCTCTGGGTTATTTTACAGCGACAACTTATGGTTTATTATCCTTTAGTTTTTAGTCATTTAAGATGAGCTCGAGTGTAAATATGAGATGATCTGCTTTCGTAATGAATGGAAAAAGGTTTTGAAAGTTTTAGTCCACACTACATCATTTACTACGGATTTAATGAATTTTAGGAAATCAAACAATTTATGAAAAATCAAGCATCAAATCAATATAACAATTTCATTTTGCCTCACCATTTATATTTCTCAGTTTAATAAGTATATCGATATAATGAAAGAAAGGAGCACGAAAGAGGAAGTGAAAACATTACATAATTCATATTAAAAAAAGGGATAGGTTAATTTATAAATCAAATTTCATAGTTTCCACAATTGAAAGTTCCGAGGAATCTACAAGAAATCTTTCGAGAATGAACTAGAAATTTTTATCATTATTACTTCTCGTCAGGATTAGCATAGCATCTCATCGAATGCAAATTTCCTGCTAAATGCAGAAAGTACAAATAAATGAACTTCCCATCGACGTCTCAAGAACCCGGTGAAACCACACGCCATTTTATGTGGCGTAAATCTAAAAAATATCACAATTTCTCTTAAAGAAAAATATCACAATTTCTCTTTAAAGGACACATTAGAGGGACGGGAGAGGGAAAACGTCCGTCTAAAATCTATTGTGCAAAAGGGTACAACGGCTATTGATTGCAGTCATTGTATTGCACCGTATGTATCCCAAAGCTTTCCCTGTTTAAGTGAGGAGCATTCCATGCTAATCCAACACACCCCACAACCTTAATATCTAATTTAAAAAGAAATTCGCGAGGAAATACTCTTACTGTACCCTCGTCCTTCCGACTCACCAGAGATTTAGAGTTTTCATTAGAGGGACGGGAGAGGGAAAACGTCCGTCTATTGTGCAAAAGGGTACAACGGCTATTGATTGCAGTGATTGTATTGCACCGTATGTATCCCAAAGCTTTCCTTGTTTAAGTGAGGAGCATTCCATGCTAATCCAACACACCCCACAACCTTAATATCTAATTTAAAAAGAAATTCGCGAGGAAATACTCTTACTGTACCATCGTCCTTCCGACTCACCAGAGATTTAGAGTTTTCATTAGAGGGACGGGAGAGGGAAAACGTCCGTCTATTGTGCAAAAGGGTACAACGGCTATTGATTGCAGTGATTGTATTGCACCGTATGTATCCCAAAGCTTTCCTTGTTTAAGTGAGGAGCATTCCATGCTAATCCAACACACCCCACAACCTTAATATCTAATTTAAAAAGAAATTCGCGAGGAAATACTCTTACTGTACCCTCGTCCTTCCGACTCACCAGAGATTTAGAGTTTTCATTAGAGGGACGGGAGAGGGAAAACGTCCGTCTATTGTGCAAAAGGGTACAACGGCTATTGATTGCAGTGATTGTATTGCACCGTATGTATCCCAAAGCTTTCCTTGTTTAAGTGAGGAGCATTCCATGCTAATCCAACACACCCCACAACCTTAATATCTAATTTAAAAAGAAATTCGCGAGGAAATACTCTTACTGTACCCTCGTCCTTCCGACTCACCAGAGATTTAGAGTTTTCATTAGAGGGACGGGAGAGGGAAAACGTCCGTCTATTGTGCAAAAGGGTACAACGGCTATTGATTGCAGTGATTGTATTGCACCGTATGTATCCCAAAGCTTTCCTTGTTTAAGTGAGGAGCATTCCATGCTAATCCAACACACCCCACAACCTTAATATCTAATTTAAAAAGAAATTCGCGAGGAAATACTCTTACTGTACCCTCGTCCTTCCGACTCACCAGAGATTTAGAGTTTTCATTAGAGGGACGGGAGAGGGAAAACGTCCGTCTATTGTGCAAAAGGGTACAACGGCTATTGATTGCAGTGATTGTATTGCACCGTATGTATCCCAAAGCTTTCCTTGTTTAAGTGAGGAGCATTCCATGCTAATCCAACACACCCCACAACCTTAATATCTAATTTAAAAAGAAATTCGCGAGGAAATACTCTTACTGTACCCTCGTCCTTCCGACTCACCAGAGATTTAGAGTTTTCATTAGAGGGACGGGAGAGGGAAAACGTCCGTCTATTGTGCAAAAGGGTACAACGGCTATTGATTGCAGTGATTGTATTGCACCGTATGTATCCCAAAGCTTTCCTTGTTTAAGTGAGGAGCATTCCATGCTAATCCAACACACCCCACAACCTTAATATCTAATTTAAAAAGAAATTCGCGAGGAAATACTCTTACTGTACCCTCGTCCTTCCGACTCACCAGAGATTTAGAGTTTTCATTAGAGGGACGGGAGAGGGAAAACGTCCGTCTATTGTGCAAAAGGGTACAACGGCTATTGATTGCAGTGATTGTATTGCACCGTATGTATCCCAAAGCTTTCCTTGTTTAAGTGAGGAGCATTCCATGCTAATCCAACACACCCCACAACCTTAATATCTAATTTAAAAAGAAATTCGCGAGGAAATACTCTTACTGTACCCTCGTCCTTCCGACTCACCAGAGATTTAGAGTTTTCATTAGAGGGACGGGAGAGGGAAAACGTCCGTCTATTGTGCAAAAGGGTACAACGGCTATTGATTGCAGTGATTGTATTGCACCGTATGTATCCCAAAGCTTTCCTTGTTTAAGTGAGGAGCATTCCATGCTAATCCAACACACCCCACAACCTTAATATCTAATTTAAAAAGAAATTCGCGAGGAAATACTCTTACTGTACCCTCGTCCTTCCGACTCACCAGAGATTTAGAGTTTTCATTAGAGGGACGGGAGAGGGAAAACGTCCGTCTATTGTGCAAAAGGGTACAACGGCTATTGATTGCAGTGATTGTATTGCACCGTATGTATCCCAAAGCTTTCCTTGTTTAAGTGAGGAGCATTCCATGCTAATCCAACACACCCCACAACCTTAATATCTAATTTAAAAAGAAATTCGCGAGGAAATACTCTTACTGTACCCTCGTCCTTCCGACTCACCAGAGATTTAGAGTTTTCATTAGAGGGACGGGAGAGGGAAAACGTCCGTCTATTGTGCAAAAGGGTACAACGGCTATTGATTGCAGTGATTGTATTGCACCGTATGTATCCCAAAGCTTTCCTTGTTTAAGTGAGGAGCATTCCATGCTAATCCAACACACCCCACAACCTTAATATCTAATTTAAAAAGAAATTCGCGAGGAAATACTCTTACTGTACCCTCGTCCTTCCGACTCACCAGAGATTTAGAGTTTTCATTAGAGGGACGGGAGAGGGAAAACGTCCGTCTATTGTGCAAAAGGGTACAACGGCTATTGATTGCAGTGATTGTATTGCACCGTATGTATCCCAAAGCTTTCCTTGTTTAAGTGAGGAGCATTCCATGCTAATCCAACACACCCCACAACCTTAATATCTAATTTAAAAAGAAATTCGCGAGGAAATACTCTTACTGTACCCTCGTCCTTCCGACTCACCAGAGATTTAGAGTTTTCATTAGAGGGACGGGAGAGGGAAAACGTCCGTCTATTGTGCAAAAGGGTACAACGGCTATTGATTGCAGTGATTGTATTGCACCGTATGTATCCCAAAGCTTTCCTTGTTTAAGTGAGGAGCATTCCATGCTAATCCAACACACCCCACAACCTTAATATCTAATTTAAAAAGAAATTCGCGAGGAAATACTCTTACTGTACCCTCGTCCTTCCGACTCACCAGAGATTTAGAGTTTTCATTAGAGGGACGGGAGAGGGAAAACGTCCGTCTATTGTGCAAAAGGGTACAACGGCTATTGATTGCAGTGATTGTATTGCACCGTATGTATCCCAAAGCTTTCCTTGTTTAAGTGAGGAGCATTCCATGCTAATCCAACACACCCCACAACCTTAATATCTAATTTAAAAAGAAATTCGCGAGGAAATACTCTTACTGTACCCTCGTCCTTCCGACTCACCAGAGATTTAGAGTTTTCATTAGAGGGACGGGAGAGGGAAAACGTCCGTCTATTGTGCAAAAGGGTACAACGGCTATTGATTGCAGTGATTGTATTGCACCGTATGTATCCCAAAGCTTTCCTTGTTTAAGTGAGGAGCATTCCATGCTAATCCAACACACCCCACAACCTTAATATCTAATTTAAAAAGAAATTCGCGAGGAAATACTCTTACTGTACCCTCGTCCTTCCGACTCACCAGAGATTTAGAGTTTTCATTAGAGGGACGGGAGAGGGAAAACGTCCGTCTATTGTGCAAAAGGGTACAACGGCTATTGATTGCAGTGATTGTATTGCACCGTATGTATCCCAAAGCTTTCCTTGTTTAAGTGAGGAGCATTCCATGCTAATCCAACACACCCCACAACCTTAATATCTAATTTAAAAAGAAATTCGCGAGGAAATACTCTTACTGTACCCTCGTCCTTCCGACTCACCAGAGATTTAGAGTTTTCATTAGAGGGACGGGAGAGGGAAAACGTCCGTCTATTGTGCAAAAGGGTACAACGGCTATTGATTGCAGTGATTGTATTGCACCGTATGTATCCCAAAGCTTTCCTTGTTTAAGTGAGGAGCATTCCATGCTAATCCAACACACCCCACAACCTTAATATCTAATTTAAAAAGAAATTCGCGAGGAAATACTCTTACTGTACCCTCGTCCTTCCGACTCACCAGAGATTTAGAGTTTTCATTAGAGGGACGGGAGAGGGAAAACGTCCGTCTATTGTGCAAAAGGGTACAACGGCTATTGATTGCAGTGATTGTATTGCACCGTATGTATCCCAAAGCCTTCCTTGTTTAAGTGAGGAGCATTCCATGCTAATCCAACACACCCCACAACCTTAATATCTAATTTAAAAAGAAATTCGCGAGGAAATACTCTTACTGTACCCTCGTCCTTCCGACTCACCAGAGATTTAGAGTTTTCATTAGAGGGACGGGAGAGGGAAAACGTCCGTCTATTGTGCAAAAGGGTACAACGGCTATTGATTGCAGTCATTGTATTGCACCGTATGTATCCCAAAGCTTTCCCTGTTTAAGTGAGGAGCATTCCATGCTAATCCAACACACCCCACAACCTTAATATCTAATTTAAAAAGAAATTCGCGAGGAAATACTCTTACTGTACCCTCGTCCTTCCGACTCACCAGAGATTTAGAGTTTTCATTAGAGGGACGGGAGAGGGAAAACGTCCGTCTATTTTGCAAAAGGGTACAACGGCTATTGATTGCAGTGATTGTATTGCACCGTATGTATCCCAAAGCTTTCCTTGTTTAAGTGAGGAGCATTCCATGCTAATCCAACACACCCCACAACCTTAATATCTAATTTAAAAAGAAATTCGCGAGGAAATACTCTTACTGTACCCTCGTCCTTCCGACTCACCAGAGATTTAGAGTTTTCATTAGAGGGACGGGAGAGGGAAAACGTCCGTCTATTGTGCAAAAGGGTACAACGGCTATTGATTGCAGTGATTGTATTGCACCGTATGTATCCCAAAGCTTTCCTTGTTTAAGTGAGGAGCATTCCATGCTAATCCAACACACCCCACAACCTTAATATCTAATTTAAAAAGAAATTCGCGAGGAAATACTCTTACTGTACCCTCGTCCTTCCGACTCACCAGAGATTTAGAGTTTTCATTAGAGGGACGGGAGAGGGAAAACGTCCGTCTATTGTGCAAAAGGGTACAACGGCTATTGATTGCAGTGATTGTATTGCACCGTATGTATCCCAAAGCTTTCCTTGTTTAAGTGAGGAGCATTCCATGCTAATCCAACACACCCCACAACCTTAATATCTAATTTAAAAAGAAATTCGCGAGGAAATACTCTTACTGTACCCTCGTCCTTCCGACTCACCAGAGATTTAGAGTTTTCATTAGAGGGACGGGAGAGGGAAAACGTCCGTCTATTGTGCAAAAGGGTACAACGGCTATTGATTGCAGTGATTGTATTGCACCGTATGTATCCCAAAGCTTTCCTTGTTTAAGTGAGGAGCATTCCATGCTAATCCAACACACCCCACAACCTTAATATCTAATTTAAAAAGAAATTCGCGAGGAAATACTCTTACTGTACCCTCGTCCTTCCGACTCACCAGAGATTTAGAGTTTTCATTAGAGGGACGGGAGAGGGAAAACGTCCGTCTATTGTGCAAAAGGGTACAACGGCTATTGATTGCAGTCATTGTATTGCACCGTATGTATCCCAAAGCTTTCCCTGTTTAAGTGAGGAGCATTCCATGCTAATCCAACACACCCCACAACCTTAATATCTAATTTAAAAAGAAATTCGCGAGGAAATACTCTTACTGTACCCTCGTCCTTCCGACTCACCAGAGATTTAGAGTTTTCATTAGAGGGACGGGAGAGGGAAAACGTCCGTCTATTGTGCAAAAGGGTACAACGGCTATTGATTGCAGTGATTGTATTGCACCGTATGTATCCCAAAGCTTTCCTTGTTTAAGTGAGGAGCATTCCATGCTAATCCAACACACCCCACAACCTTAATATCTAATTTAAAAAGAAATTCGCGAGGAAATACTCTTACTGTACCCTCGTCCTTCCGACTCACCAGAGATTTAGAGTTTTCATTAGAGGGACGGGAGAGGGAAAACGTCCGTCTATTGTGCAAAAGGGTACAACGGCTATTGATTGCAGTGATTGTATTGCACCGTATGTATCCCAAAGCTTTCCTTGTTTAAGTGAGGAGCATTCCATGCTAATCCAACACACCCCACAACCTTAATATCTAATTTAAAAAGAAATTCGCGAGGAAATACTCTTACTGTACCCTCGTCCTTCCGACTCACCAGAGATTTAGAGTTTTCATTAGAGGGACGGGAGAGGGAAAACGTCCGTCTATTGTGCAAAAGGGTACAACGGCTATTGATTGCAGTGATTGTATTGCACCGTATGTATCCCAAAGCTTTCCTTGTTTAAGTGAGGAGCATTCCATGCTAATCCAACACACCCCACAACCTTAATATCTAATTTAAAAAGAAATTCGCGAGGAAATACTCTTACTGTACCCTCGTCCTTCCGACTCACCAGAGATTTAGAGTTTTCATTAGAGGGACGGGAGAGGGAAAACGTCCGTCTATTGTGCAAAAGGGTACAACGGCTATTGATTGCAGTGATTGTATTGCACCGTATGTATCCCAAAGCTTTCCTTGTTTAAGTGAGGAGCATTCCATGCTAATCCAACACACCCCACAACCTTAATATCTAATTTAAAAAGAAATTCGCGAGGAAATACTCTTACTGTACCCTCGTCCTTCCGACTCACCAGAGATTTAGAGTTTTCATTAGAGGGACGGGAGAGGGAAAACGTCCGTCTATTGTGCAAAAGGGTACAACGGCTATTGATTGCAGTGATTGTATTGCACCGTATGTATCCCAAAGCTTTCCTTGTTTAAGTGAGGAGCATTCCATGCTAATCCAACACACCCCACAACCTTAATATCTAATTTAAAAAGAAATTCGCGAGGAAATACTCTTAATGTACCCTCGTCCTTCCGACTCACCAGAGATTTAGAGTTTTCATTAGAGGGACGGGAGAGGGAAAACGTCCGTCTATTGTGCAAAAGGGTACAACGGCTATTGATTGCAGTGATTGTATTGCACCGTATGTATCCCAAAGCTTTCCTTGTTTAAGTGAGGAGCATTCCATGCTAATCCAACACACCCCACAACCTTAATATCTAATTTAAAAAGAAATTCGCGAGGAAATACTCTTACTGTACCCTCGTCCTTCCGACTCACCAGAGATTTAGAGTTTTCATTAGAGGGACGGGAGAGGGAAAACGTCCGTCTATTGTGCAAAAGGGTACAACGGCTATTGATTGCAGTGATTGTATTGCACCGTATGTATCCCAAAGCTTTCCTTGTTTAAGTGAGAAGCATTCCGTGCCAATTCAACACACAGCACAACCTTGATATCTAATTTCAAAAAAAATTCGCGAGGAAATACTCTTACTGTACCCTCGTCCCTCCGACTCACCAGAGGTTTAGAGTTTTCATTAGAGGGACGGGAGAGGGAAAACGTCCGTCTAAAATCTATTGTGCAAAAGGGTACAACGGCTATTGATTGCAGTGATTGTATTGCACCGTATGTATCCCAAAGCTTTCCTTGTTTAAGTGAGGAGCATTCCATGCTAATCCAACACACCCCACAACCTTAATATCTAATTTAAAAAGAAATTCGCGAGGAAATACTCTTACTGTACCCTCGTCCTTCCGACTCACCAGAGATTTAGAGTTTTCATTAGAGGGACGGGAGAGGGAAAACGTCCGTCTATTGTGCAAAAGGGTACAACGGCTATTGATTGCAGTGATTGTATTGCACCGTATGTATCCCAAAGCTTTCCTTGTTTAAGTGAGGAGCATTCCATGCTAATCCAACACACCCCACAACCTTAATATCTAATTTAAAAAGAAATTCGCGAGGAAATACTCTTACTGTACCCTCGTCCTTCCGACTCACCAGAGATTTAGAGTTTTCATTAGAGGGACGGGAGAGGGAAAACGTCCGTCTATTGTGCAAAAGGGTACAACGGCTATTGATTGCAGTGATTGTATTGCACCGTATGTATCCCAAAGCTTTCCTTGTTTAAGTGAGGAGCATTCCATGCTAATCCAACACACCCCACAACCTTAATATCTAATTTAAAAAGAAATTCGCGAGGAAATACTCTTACTGTACCCTCGTCCCTCCGACTCACCAGAGGTTTAGAGTTTTCATTAGAGGGACGGGAGAGGGAAAACGTCCGTCTAAAATCTATTGTGCAAAAGGGTACAACGGCTATTGATTGCAGTGATTGTATTGCACCGTATGTATCCCAAAGCTTTCCTTGTTTAAGTGAGAAGCATTCCGTGCCAATTCAACACACAGCACAACCTTGATATCTAATTTCAAAAAAAATTCGCGAGGAAATACTCTTACTGTACCCTCGTCCCTCCGACTCACCAGAGGTTTAGAGTTTTCATTAGAGGGACGGGAGAGGGAAAACGTCCGTCTAAAATCTATTGTGCAAAAGGGTACAACGGCTATTGATTGCAGTGATTGTATTGCACCGTATGTATCCCAAAGCTTTCCTTGTTTAAGTGAGGAGCATTCCATGCTAATCCAACACACCCCACAACCTTAATATCTAATTTAAAAAGAAATTCGCGAGGAAATACTCTTACTGTACCCTCGTCCTTCCGACTCACCAGAGATTTAGAGTTTTCATTAGAGGGACGGGAGAGGGAAAACGTCCGTCTATTGTGCAAAAGGGTACAACGGCTATTGATTGCAGTGATTGTATTGCACCGTATGTATCCCAAAGCTTTCCTTGTTTAAGTGAGGAGCATTCCATGCTAATCCAACACACCCCACAACCTTAATATCTAATTTAAAAAGAAATTCGCGAGGAAATACTCTTACTGTACCCTCGTCCTTCCGACTCACCAGAGATTTAGAGTTTTCATTAGAGGGACGGGAGAGGGAAAACGTCCGTCTATTGTGCAAAAGGGTACAACGGCTATTGATTGCAGTGATTGTATTGCACCGTATGTATCCCAAAGCTTTCCTTGTTTAAGTGAGGAGCATTCCATGCTAATCCAACACACCCCACAACCTTAATATCTAATTTAAAAAGAAATTCGCGAGGAAATACTCTTACTGTACCCTCGTCCCTCCGACTCACCAGAGATTTAGAGTTTTCATTAGAGGGACGGGAGAGGGAAAACGTCCGTCTAAAATCTATTGTGCAAAAGGGTACAACGGCTATTGATTGCAGTGATTGTATTGCACCGTATGTATCCCAAAGCTTTCCTTGTTTAAGTGAGAAGCATTCCGTGCCAATTCAACACACAGCACAACCTTGATATCTAATTTCAAAAAAAATTCGCGAGGAAATACTCTTACTGTACCCTCGTCCCTCCGACTCACCAGAGGTTTAGAGTTTTCATTAGAGGGACGGGAGAGGGAAAACGTCCGTCTAAAATCTATTGTGCAAAAGGGTACAACGGCTATTGATTGCAGTGATTGTATTGCACCGTATGTATCCCAAAGCTTTCCTTGTTTAAGTGAGGAGCATTCCATGCTAATCCAACACACCCCACAACCTTAATATCTAATTTAAAAAGAAATTCGCGAGGAAATACTCTTACTGTACCCTCGTCCTTCCGACTCACCAGAGATTTAGAGTTTTCATTAGAGGGACGGGAGAGGGAAAACGTCCGTCTATTGTGCAAAAG
Organism: Meta bourneti; assembly: GCA_933210815.1. Classification (NCBI taxonomy): domain Eukaryota; kingdom Metazoa; phylum Arthropoda; class Arachnida; order Araneae; family Tetragnathidae; genus Meta; species Meta bourneti. The sequence continues at coordinate 6,973,421 of OW119926.1, forward strand.
GGTACAACGGCTATTGATTGCAGTGATTGTATTGCACCGTATGTATCCCAAAGCTTTCCTTGTTTAAGTGAGGAGCATTCCATGCTAATCCAACACACCCCACAACCTTAATATCTAATTTAAAAAGAAATTCGCGAGGAAATACTCTTACTGTACCCTCGTCCTTCCGACTCACCAGAGATTTAGAGTTTTCATTAGAGGGACGGGAGAGGGAAAACGTCCGTCTATTGTGCAAAAGGGTACAACGGCTATTGATTGCAGTGATTGTATTGCACCGTATGTATCCCAAAGCTTTCCTTGTTTAAGTGAGGAGCATTCCATGCTAATCCAACACACCCCACAACCTTAATATCTAATTTAAAAAGAAATTCGCGAGGAAATACTCTTACTGTACCCTCGTCCTTCCGACTCACCAGAGATTTAGAGTTTTCATTAGAGGGACGGGAGAGGGAAAACGTCCGTCTATTGTGCAAAAGGGTACAACGGCTATTGATTGCAGTGATTGTATTGCACCGTATGTATCCCAAAGCTTTCCTTGTTTAAGTGAGGAGCATTCCATGCTAATCCAACACACCCCACAACCTTAATATCTAATTTAAAAAGAAATTCGCGAGGAAATACTCTTACTGTACCCTCGTCCTTCCGACTCACCAGAGATTTAGAGTTTTCATTAGAGGGACGGGAGAGGGAAAACGTCCGTCTATTGTGCAAAAGGGTACAACGGCTATTGATTGCAGTGATTGTATTGCACCGTATGTATCCCAAAGCTTTCCTTGTTTAAGTGAGAAGCATTCCGTGCCAATTAAACACACAGCACAACCTTGATATCTAATTTCAAAAAAAATTCGCGAGGAAATACTCTTACTGTACCCTCGTCCCTCCGACTCACCAGAGGTTTAGAGTTTTCATTAGAGGGACGGGAGAGGGAAAACGTCCGTCTAAAATCTATTGTGCAAAAGGGTACAACGGCTATTGATTGCAGTGATTGTATTGCACCGTATGTATCCCAAAGCTTTCCTTGTTTAAGTGAGGAGCATTCCATGCTAATCCAACACACCCCACAACCTTAATATCTAATTTAAAAAGAAATTCGCGAGGAAATACTCTTACTGTACCCTCGTCCTTCCGACTCACCAGAGATTTAGAGTTTTCATTAGAGGGACGGGAGAGGGAAAACGTCCGTCTATTGTGCAAAAGGGTACAACGGCTATTGATTGCAGTGATTGTATTGCACCGTATGTATCCCAAAGCTTTCCTTGTTTAAGTGAGGAGCATTCCATGCTAATCCAACACACCCCACAACCTTAATATCTAATTTAAAAAGAAATTCGCGAGGAAATACTCTTACTGTACCCTCGTCCTTCCGACTCACCAGAGATTTAGAGTTTTCATTAGAGGGACGGGAGAGGGAAAACGTCCGTCTATTGTGCAAAAGGGTACAACGGCTATTGATTGCAGTGATTGTATTGCACCGTATGTATCCCAAAGCTTTCCTTGTTTAAGTGAGGAGCATTCCATGCTAATCCAACACACCCCACAACCTTAATATCTAATTTAAAAAGAAATTCGCGAGGAAATACTCTTACTGTACCCTCGTCCCTCCGACTCACCAGAGATTTAGAGTTTTCATTAGAGGGACGGGAGAGGGAAAACGTCCGTCTAAAATCTATTGTGCAAAAGGGTACAACGGCTATTGATTGCAGTGATTGTATTGCACCGTATGTATCCCAAAGCTTTCCTTGTTTAAGTGAGAAGCATTCCGTGCCAATTCAACACACAGCACAACCTTGATATCTAATTTCAAAAAAAATTCGCGAGGAAATACTCTTACTGTACCCTCGTCCTTCCGACTCACCAGAGGTTTAGAGTTTTCATTAGAGGGACGGGAGAGGGAAAACGTCCGTCTAAAATCTATTGTGCAAAAGGGTACAACGGCTATTGATTGCAGTGATTGTATTGCACCGTATGTATCCCAAATCTTTCCTTGTTTAAGTGAGGAGCATTCCATGCTAATCCAACACACCCCACAACCTTAATATCTAATTTAAAAAGAAATTCGCGAGGAAATACTCTTACTGTACCCTCGTCCTTCCGACTCACCAGAGATTTAGAGTTTTCATTAGAGGGACGGGAGAGGGAAAACGTCCGTCTATTGTGCAAAAGGGTACAACGGCTATTGATTGCAGTGATTGTATTGCACCGTATGTATCCCAAAGCTTTCCTTGTTTAAGTGAGGAGCATTCCATGCTAATCCAACACACCCCACAACCTTAATATCTAATTTAAAAAGAAATTCGCGAGGAAATACTCTTACTGTACCCTCGTCCTTCCGACTCACCAGAGATTTAGAGTTTTCATTAGAGGGACGGGAGAGGGAAAACGTCCGTCTATTGTGCAAAAGGGTACAACGGCTATTGATTGCAGTGATTGTATTGCACCGTATGTATCCCAAAGCTTTCCTTGTTTAAGTGAGGAGCATTCCATGCTAATCCAACACACCCCACAACCTTAATATCTAATTTAAAAAGAAATTCGCGAGGAAATACTCTTACTGTACCCTCGTCCCTCCGACTCACCAGAGATTTAGAGTTTTCATTAGAGGGACGGGAGAGGGAAAACGTCCGTCTAAAATCTATTGTGCAAAAGGGTACAACGGCTATTGATTGCAGTGATTGTATTGCACCGTATGTATCCCAAAGCTTTCCTTGTTTAAGTGAGAAGCATTCCGTGCCAATTCAACACACAGCAAAACCTTGATATCTAATTTCAAAAAAAATTCGCGAGGAAATACTCTTACTGTACCCTCGTCCCTCCGACTCACCAGAGGTTTAGAGTTTTCATTAGAGGGACGGGAGAGGGAAAACGTCCGTCTAAAATCTATTGTGCAAAAGGGTACAACGGCTATTGATTGCAGTGATTGTATTGCACCGTATGTATCCCAAAGCTTTCCTTGTTTAAGTGAGGAGCATTCCATGCTAATCCAACACACCCCACAACCTTAATATCTAATTTAAAAAGAAATTCGCGAGGAAATACTCTTACTGTACCCTCGTCCTTCCGACTCACCAGAGATTTAGAGTTTTCATTAGAGGGACGGGAGAGGGAAAACGTCCGTCTATTGTGCAAAAGGGTACAACGGCTATTGATTGCAGTGATTGTATTGCACCGTATGTATCCCAAAGCTTTCCTTGTTTAAGTGAGGAGCATTCCATGCTAATCCAACACACCCCACAACCTTAATATCTAATTTAAAAAGAAATTCGCGAGGAAATACTCTTACTGTACCCTCGTCCCTCCGACTCACCAGAGATTTAGAGTTTTCATTAGAGGGACGGGAGAGGGAAAACGTCCGTCTATTGTGCAAAAGGGTACAACGGCTATTGATTGCAGTGATTGTATTGCACCGTATGTATCCCAAAGCTTTCCTTGTTTAAGTGAGGAGCATTCCATGCTAATCCAACACACCCCACAACCTTAATATCTAATTTAAAAAGAAATTCGCGAGGAAATACTCTTACTGTACCCTCGTCCTTCCGACTCACCAGAGATTTAGAGTTTTCATTAGAGGGACGGGAGAGGGAAAACGTCCGTCTATTGTGCAAAAGGGTACAACGGCTATTGATTGCAGTGATTGTATTGCACCGTATGTATCCCAAAGCTTTCCTTGTTTAAGTGAGGAGCATTCCATGCTAATCCAACACACCCCACAACCTTAATATCTAATTTAAAAAGAAATTCGCGAGGAAATACTCTTACTGTACCCTCGTCCCTCCGACTCACCAGAGATTTAGAGTTTTCATTAGAGGGACGGGAGAGGGAAAACGTCCGTCTAAAATCTATTGTGCAAAAGGGTACAACGGCTATTGATTGCAGTGATTGTATTGCACCGTATGTATCCCAAATCTTTCCTTGTTTAAGTGAGAAGCATTCCGTGCCAATTCAACACACAGCACAACCTTGATATCTAATTTCAAAAAAAATTCGCGAGGAAATACTCTTACTGTACCCTCGTCCCTCCGACTCACCAGAGGTTTAGAGTTTTCATTAGAGGGTCGGGAGATGGAAAACGTCCGTCTAAAATCTATTGTGCAAAAGGGTACAACGGCTATTGATTGCAGTGATTGTATTGCACCGTATGTATCCCAAAGCTTTCCTTGTTTAAGTGAGGAGCATTCCATGCTAATCCAACACACCCCACAACCTTAATATCTAATTTAAAAAGAAATTCGCGAGGAAATACTCTTACTGTACCCTCGTCCTTCCGACTCACCAGAGATTTAGAGTTTTCATTAGAGGGACGGGAGAGGGAAAACGTCCGTCTATTGTGCAAAAGGGTACAACGGCTATTGATTGCAGTGATTGTATTGCACCGTATGTATCCCAAAGCTTTCCTTGTTTAAGTGAGGAGCATTCCATGCTAATCCAACACACCCCACAACCTTAATATCTAATTTAAAAAGAAATTCGCGAGGAAATACTCTTACTGTACCCTCGTCCTTCCGACTCACCAGAGATTTAGAGTTTTCATTAGAGGGACGGGAGAGGGAAAACGTCCGTCTATTGTGCAAAAGGGTACAACGGCTATTGATTGCAGTGATTGTATTGCACCGTATGTATCCCAAAGCTTTCCTTGTTTAAGTGAGGAGCATTCCATGCTAATCCAACACACCCCACAACCTTAATATCTAATTTAAAAAGAAATTCGCGAGGAAATACTCTTACTGTACCCTCGTCCTTCCGACTCACCAGAGATTTAGAGTTTTCATTAGAGGGACGGGAGAGGGAAAACGTCCGTCTATTGTGCAAAAGGGTACAACGGCTATTGATTGCAGTGATTGTATTGCACCGTATGTATCCCAAAGCTTTCCTTGTTTAAGTGAGGAGCATTCCATGCTAATCCAACACACCCCACAACCTTAATATCTAATTTAAAAAGAAATTCGCGAGGAAATACTCTTACTGTACCCTCGTCCTTCCGACTCACCAGAGATTTAGAGTTTTCATTAGAGGGACGGGAGAGGGAAAACGTCCGTCTATTGTGCAAAAGGGTACAACGGCTATTGATTGCAGTGATTGTATTGCACCGTATGTATCCCAAAGCTTTCCTTGTTTAAGTGAGGAGCATTCCATGCTAATCCAACACACCCCACAACCTTAATATCTAATTTAAAAAGAAATTCGCGAGGAAATACTCTTACTGTACCCTCGTCCCTCCGACTCACCAGAGGTTTAGAGTTTTCATTAGAGGGACGGGAGAGGGAAAACGTCCGTCTAAAATCTATTGTGCAAAAGGGTACAACGGCTATTGATTGCAGTGATTGTATTGCACCGTATGTATCCCAAAGCTTTCCTTGTTTAAGTGAGGAGCATTCCATGCTAATCCAACACACCCCACAACCTTAATATCTAATTTAAAAAGAAATTCGCGAGGAAATACTCTTACTGTACCCTCGTCCTTCCGACTCACCAGAGATTTAGAGTTTTCATTAGAGGGACGGGAGAGGGAAAACGTCCGTCTATTGTGCAAAAGGGTACAACGGCTATTGATTGCAGTGATTGTATTGCACCGTATGTATCCCAAAGCTTTCCTTGTTTAAGTGAGGAGCATTCCATGCTAATCCAACACACCCCACAACCTTAATATCTAATTTAAAAAGAAATTCGCGAGGAAATACTCTTACTGTACCCTCGTCCTTCCGACTCACCAGAGATTTAGAGTTTTCATTAGAGGGACGGGAGAGGGAAAACGTCCGTCTATTGTGCAAAAGGGTACAACGGCTATTGATTGCAGTGATTGTATTGCACCGTATGTATCCCAAAGCTTTCCTTGTTTAAGTGAGGAGCATTCCATGCTAATCCAACACACCCCACAACCTTAATATCTAATTTAAAAAGAAATTCGCGAGGAAATACTCTTACTGTACCCTCGTCCCTCCGACTCACCAGAGATTTAGAGTTTTCATTAGAGGGACGGGAGAGGGAAAACGTCCGTCTAAAATCTATTGTGCAAAAGGGTACAACGGCTATTGATTGCAGTGATTGTATTGCACCGTATGTATCCCAAAGCTTTCCTTGTTTAAGTGAGAAGCATTCCGTGCCAATTCAACACACAGCACAACCTTGATATCTAATTTCAAAAAAAATTCGCGAGGAAATACTCTTACTGTACCCTCGTCCCTCCGACTCACCAGAGGTTTAGAGTTTTCATTAGAGGGACGGGAGAGGGAAAACGTCCGTCTAAAATCTATTGTGCAAAAGGGTACAACGGCTATTGATTGCAGTGATTGTATTGCACCGTATGTATCCCAAAGCTTTCCTTGTTTAAGTGAGGAGCATTCCATGCTAATCCAACACACCCCACAACCTTAATATCTAATTTAAAAAGAAATTCGCGAGGAAATACTCTTACTGTACCCTCGTCCTTCCGACTCACCAGAGATTTAGAGTTTTCATTAGAGGGACGGGAGAGGGAAAACGTCCGTCTATTGTGCAAAAGGGTACAACGGCTATTGATTGCAGTGATTGTATTGCACCGTATGTATCCCAAAGCTTTCCTTGTTTAAGTGAGGAGCATTCCATGCTAATCCAACACACCCCACAACCTTAATATCTAATTTAAAAAGAAATTCGCGAGGAAATACTCTTACTGTACCCTCGTCCCTCCGACTCACCAGAGATTTAGAGTTTTCATTAGAGGGACGGGAGAGGGAAAACGTCCGTCTATTGTGCAAAAGGGTACAACGGCTATTGATTGCAGTGATTGTATTGCACCGTATGTATCCCAAAGCTTTCCTTGTTTAAGTGAGGAGCATTCCATGCTAATCCAACACACCCCACAACCTTAATATCTAATTTAAAAAGAAATTCGCGAGGAAATACTCTTACTGTACCCTCGTCCTTCCGACTCACCAGAGATTTAGAGTTTTCATTAGAGGGACGGGAGAGGGAAAACGTCCGTCTATTGTGCAAAAGGGTACAACGGCTATTGATTGCAGTGATTGTATTGCACCGTATGTATCCCAAAGCTTTCCTTGTTTAAGTGAGGAGCATTCCATGCTAATCCAACACACCCCACAACCTTAATATCTAATTTAAAAAGAAATTCGCGAGGAAATACTCTTACTGTACCCTCGTCCCTCCGACTCACCAGAGATTTAGAGTTTTCATTAGAGGGACGGGAGAGGGAAAACGTCCGTCTAAAATCTATTGTGCAAAAGGGTACAACGGCTATTGATTGCAGTGATTGTATTGCACCGTATGTATCCCAAATCTTTCCTTGTTTAAGTGAGAAGCATTCCGTGCCAATTCAACACACAGCACAACCTTGATATCTAATTTCAAAAAAAATTCGCGAGGAAATACTCTTACTGTACCCTCGTCCCTCCGACTCACCAGAGGTTTAGAGTTTTCATTAGAGGGTCGGGAGATGGAAAACGTCCGTCTAAAATCTATTGTGCAAAAGGGTACAACGGCTATTGATTGCAGTGATTGTATTGCACCGTATGTATCCCAAAGCTTTCCTTGTTTAAGTGAGGAGCATTCCATGCTAATCCAACACACCCCACAACCTTAATATCTAATTTAAAAAGAAATTCGCGAGGAAATACTCTTACTGTACCCTCGTCCTTCCGACTCACCAGAGATTTAGAGTTTTCATTAGAGGGACGGGAGAGGGAAAACGTCCGTCTATTGTGCAAAAGGGTACAACGGCTATTGATTGCAGTGATTGTATTGCACCGTATGTATCCCAAAGCTTTCCTTGTTTAAGTGAGGAGCATTCCATGCTAATCCAACACACCCCACAACCTTAATATCTAATTTAAAAAGAAATTCGCGAGGAAATACTCTTACTGTACCCTCGTCCTTCCGACTCACCAGAGATTTAGAGTTTTCATTAGAGGGACGGGAGAGGGAAAACGTCCGTCTATTGTGCAAAAGGGTACAACGGCTATTGATTGCAGTGATTGTATTGCACCGTATGTATCCCAAAGCTTTCCTTGTTTAAGTGAGGAGCATTCCATGCTAATCCAACACACCCCACAACCTTAATATCTAATTTAAAAAGAAATTCGCGAGGAAATACTCTTACTGTACCCTCGTCCTTCCGACTCACCAGAGATTTAGAGTTTTCATTAGAGGGACGGGAGAGGGAAAACGTCCGTCTATTGTGCAAAAGGGTACAACGGCTATTGATTGCAGTGATTGTATTGCACCGTATGTATCCCAAAGCTTTCCTTGTTTAAGTGAGGAGCATTCCATGCTAATCCAACACACCCCACAACCTTAATATCTAATTTAAAAAGAAATTCGCGAGGAAATACTCTTACTGTACCCTCGTCCCTCCGACTCACCAGAGATTTAGAGTTTTCATTAGAGGGACGGGAGAGGGAAAACGTCCGTCTAAAATCTATTGTGCAAAAGGGTACAACGGCTATTGATTGCAGTGATTGTATTGCACCGTATGTATCCCAAATCTTTCCTTGTTTAAGTGAGAAGCATTCCGTGCCAATTCAACACACAGCACAACCTTGATATCTAATTTCAAAAAAAATTCGCGAGGAAATACTCTTACTGTACCCTCGTCCCTCCGACTCACCAGAGGTTTAGAGTTTTCATTAGAGGGTCGGGAGATGGAAAACGTCCGTCTAAAATCTATTGTGCAAAAGGGTACAACGGCTATTGATTGCAGTGATTGTATTGCACCGTATGTATCCCAAAGCTTTCCTTGTTTAAGTGAGGAGCATTCCATGCTAATCCAACACACCCCACAACCTTAATATCTAATTTAAAAAGAAATTCGCGAGGAAATACTCTTACTGTACCCTCGTCCTTCCGACTCACCAGAGATTTAGAGTTTTCATTAGAGGGACGGGAGAGGGAAAACGTCCGTCTATTGTGCAAAAGGGTACAACGGCTATTGATTGCAGTGATTGTATTGCACCGTATGTATCCCAAAGCTTTCCTTGTTTAAGTGAGGAGCATTCCATGCTAATCCAACACACCCCACAACCTTAATATCTAATTTAAAAAGAAATTCGCGAGGAAATACTCTTACTGTACCCTCGTCCTTCCGACTCACCAGAGATTTAGAGTTTTCATTAGAGGGACGGGAGAGGGAAAACGTCCGTCTATTGTGCAAAAGGGTACAACGGCTATTGATTGCAGTGATTGTATTGCACCGTATGTATCCCAAAGCTTTCCTTGTTTAAGTGAGGAGCATTCCATGCTAATCCAACACACCCCACAACCTTAATATCTAATTTAAAAAGAAATTCGCGAGGAAATACTCTTACTGTACCCTCGTCCTTCCGACTCACCAGAGATTTAGAGTTTTCATTAGAGGGACGGGAGAGGGAAAACGTCCGTCTATTGTGCAAAAGGGTACAACGGCTATTGATTGCAGTGATTGTATTGCACCGTATGTATCCCAAAGCTTTCCTTGTTTAAGTGAGGAGCATTCCATGCTAATCCAACACACCCCACAACCTTAATATCTAATTTAAAAAGAAATTCGCGAGGAAATACTCTTACTGTACCCTCGTCCTTCCGACTCACCAGAGATTTAGAGTTTTCATTAGAGGGACGGGAGAGGGAAAACGTCCGTCTATTGTGCAAAAGGGTACAACGGCTATTGATTGCAGTGATTGTATTGCACCGTATGTATCCCAAAGCTTTCCTTGTTTAAGTGAGGAGCATTCCATGCTAATCCAACACACCCCACAACCTTAATATCTAATTTAAAAAGAAATTCGCGAGGAAATACTCTTACTGTACCCTCGTCCCTCCGACTCACCAGAGGTTTAGAGTTTTCATTAGAGGGACGGGAGAGGGAAAACGTCCGTCTAAAATCTATTGTGCAAAAGGGTACAACGGCTATTGATTGCAGTGATTGTATTGCACCGTATGTATCCCAAAGCTTTCCTTGTTTAAGTGAGGAGCATTCCATGCTAATCCAACACACCCCACAACCTTAATATCTAATTTAAAAAGAAATTCGCGAGGAAATACTCTTACTGTACCCTCGTCCTTCCGACTCACCAGAGATTTAGAGTTTTCATTAGAGGGACGGGAGAGGGAAAACGTCCGTCTATTGTGCAAAAGGGTACAACGGCTATTGATTGCAGTGATTGTATTGCACCGTATGTATCCCAAAGCTTTCCTTGTTTAAGTGAGGAGCATTCCATGCTAATCCAACACACCCCACAACCTTAATATCTAATTTAAAAAGAAATTCGCGAGGAAATACTCTTACTGTACCCTCGTCCTTCCGACTCACCAGAGATTTAGAGTTTTCATTAGAGGGACGGGAGAGGGAAAACGTCCGTCTATTGTGCAAAAGGGTACAACGGCTATTGATTGCAGTGATTGTATTGCACCGTATGTATCCCAAAGCTTTCCTTGTTTAAGTGAGGAGCATTCCATGCTAATCCAACACACCCCACAACCTTAATATCTAATTTAAAAAGAAATTCGCGAGGAAATACTCTTACTGTACCCTCGTCCCTCCGACTCACCAGAGATTTAGAGTTTTCATTAGAGGGACGGGAGAGGGAAAACGTCCGTCTAAAATCTATTGTGCAAAAGGGTACAACGGCTATTGATTGCAGTGATTGTATTGCACCGTATGTATCCCAAAGCTTTCCTTGTTTAAGTGAGAAGCATTCCGTGCCAATTCAACACACAGCACAACCTTGATATCTAATTTCAAAAAAAATTCGCGAGGAAATACTCTTACTGTACCCTCGTCCCTCCGACTCACCAGAGGTTTAGAGTTTTCATTAGAGGGACGGGAGAGGGAAAACGTCCGTCTAAAATCTATTGTGCAAAAGGGTACAACGGCTATTGATTGCAGTGATTGTATTGCACCGTATGTATCCCAAAGCTTTCCTTGTTTAAGTGAGGAGCATTCCATGCTAATCCAACACACCCCACAACCTTAATATCTAATTTAAAAAGAAATTCGCGAGGAAATACTCTTACTGTACCCTCGTCCTTCCGACTCACCAGAGATTTAGAGTTTTCATTAGAGGGACGGGAGAGGGAAAACGTCCGTCTATTGTGCAAAAGGGTACAACGGCTATTGATTGCAGTGATTGTATTGCACCGTATGTATCCCAAAGCTTTCCTTGTTTAAGTGAGGAGCATTCCATGCTAATCCAACACACCCCACAACCTTAATATCTAATTTAAAAAGAAATTCGCGAGGAAATACTCTTACTGTACCCTCGTCCTTCCGACTCACCAGAGATTTAGAGTTTTCATTAGAGGGACGGGAGAGGGAAAACGTCCGTCTATTGTGCAAAAGGGTACAACGGCTATTGATTGCAGTGATTGTATTGCACCGTATGTATCCCAAAGCTTTCCTTGTTTAAGTGAGGAGCATTCCATGCTAATCCAACACACCCCACAACCTTAATATCTAATTTAAAAAGAAATTCGCGAGGAAATACTCTTACTGTACCCTCGTCCCTCCGACTCACCAGAGATTTAGAGTTTTCATTAGAGGGACGGGAGAGGGAAAACGTCCGTCTAAAATCTATTGTGCAAAAGGGTACAACGGCTATTGATTGCAGTGATTGTATTGCACCGTATGTATCCCAAAGCTTTCCTTGTTTAAGTGAGAAGCATTCCGTGCCAATTCAACACACAGCACAACCTTGATATCTAATTTCAAAAAAAATTCGCGAGGAAATACTCTTACTGTACCCTCGTCCCTCCGACTCACCAGAGATTTAGAGTTTTCATTAGAGGGACGGGAGAGGGAAAACGTCCGTCTAAAATCTATTGTGCAAAAGGGTACAACGGCTATTGATTGCAGTGATTGTATTGCACCGTATGTATCCCAAAGCTTTCCTTGTTTAAGTGAGAAGCATTCCATGCTAATCCAACACACCCCACAACCTTAATATCTAATTTAAAAAGAAATTCGCGAGGAAATACTCTTACTGTACCCTCGTCCCTCCGACTCACCAGAGGTTTAGAGTTTTCATTAGAGGGACGGGAGAGGGAAAACGTCCGTCTAAAATCTATTGTGCAAAAGGGTACAACGGCTATTGATTGCAGTGATTGTATTGCACCGTATGTATCCCAAAGCTTTCCTTGTTTAAGTGAGGAGCATTCCATGCTAATCCAACACACCCCACAACCTTAATATCTAATTTAAAAAGAAATTCGCGAGGAAATACTCTTACTGTACCCTCGTCCTTCCGACTCACCAGAGATTTAGAGTTTTCATTAGAGGGACGGGAGAGGGAAAACGTCCGTCTATTGTGCAAAAGGGTACAACGGCTATTGATTGCAGTGATTGTATTGCACCGTATGTATCCCAAAGCTTTCCTTGTTTAAGTGAGGAGCATTCCATGCTAATCCAACACACCCCACAACCTTAATATCTAATTTAAAAAGAAATTCGCGAGGAAATACTCTTACTGTACCCTCGTCCTTCCGACTCACCAGAGATTTAGAGTTTTCATTAGAGGGACGGGAGAGGGAAAACGTCCGTCTATTGTGCAAAAGGGTACAACGGCTATTGATTGCAGTGATTGTATTGCACCGTATGTATCCCAAAGCTTTCCTTGTTTAAGTGAGGAGCATTCCATGCTAATCCAACACACCCCACAACCTTAATATCTAATTTAAAAAGAAATTCGCGAGGAAATACTCTTACTGTACCCTCGTCCCTCCGACTCACCAGAGATTTAGAGTTTTCATTAGAGGGACGGGAGAGGGAAAACGTCCGTCTAAAATCTATTGTGCAAAAGGGTACAACGGCTATTGATTGCAGTGATTGTATTGCACCGTATGTATCCCAAAGCTTTCCTTGTTTAAGTGAGAAGCATTCCGTGCCAATTCAACACACAGCACAACCTTGATATCTAATTTCAAAAAAAATTCGCGAGGAAATACTCTTACTGTACCCTCGTCCCTCCGACTCACCAGAGGTTTAGAGTTTTCATTAGAGGGACGGGAGAGGGAAAACGTCCGTCTAAAATCTATTGTGCAAAAGGGTACAACGGCTATTGATTGCAGTGATTGTATTGCACCGTATGTATCCCAAAGCTTTCCTTGTTTAAGTGAGGAGCATTCCATGCTAATCCAACACACCCCACAACCTTAATATCTAATTTAAAAAGAAATTCGCGAGGAAATACTCTTACTGTACCCTCGTCCTTCCGACTCACCAGAGATTTAGAGTTTTCATTAGAGGGACGGGAGAGGGAAAACGTCCGTCTATTGTGCAAAAGGGTACAACGGCTATTGATTGCAGTGATTGTATTGCACCGTATGTATCCCAAAGCTTTCCTTGTTTAAGTGAGGAGCATTCCATGCTAATCCAACACACCCCACAACCTTAATATCTAATTTAAAAAGAAATTCGCGAGGAAATACTCTTACTGTACCCTCGTCCTTCCGACTCACCAGAGATTTAGAGTTTTCATTAGAGGGACGGGAGAGGGAAAACGTCCGTCTATTGTGCAAAAGGGTACAACGGCTATTGATTGCAGTGATTGTATTGCACCGTATGTATCCCAAAGCTTTCCTTGTTTAAGTGAGGAGCATTCCATGCTAATCCAACACACCCCACAACCTTAATATCTAATTTAAAAAGAAATTCGCGAGGAAATACTCTTACTGTACCCTCGTCCCTCCGACTCACCAGAGATTTAGAGTTTTCATTAGAGGGACGGGAGAGGGAAAACGTCCGTCTAAAATCTATTGTGCAAAAGGGTACAACGGCTATTGATTGCAGTGATTGTATTGCACCGTATGTATCCCAAAGCTTTCCTTGTTTAAGTGAGAAGCATTCCGTGCCAATTCAACACACAGCACAACCTTGATATCTAATTTCAAAAAAAATTCGCGAGGAAATACTCTTACTGTACCCTCGTCCCTCCGACTCACCAGAGGTTTAGAGTTTTCATTAGAGGGACGGGAGAGGGAAAACGTCCGTCTAAAATCTATTGTGCAAAAGGGTACAACGGCTATTGATTGCAGTGATTGTATTGCACCGTATGTATCCCAAAGCTTTCCTTGTTTAAGTGAGGAGCATTCCATGCTAATCCAACACACCCCACAACCTTAATATCTAATTTAAAAAGAAATTCGCGAGGAAATACTCTTACTGTACCCTCGTCCTTCCGACTCACCAGAGATTTAGAGTTTTCATTAGAGGGACGGGAGAGGGAAAACGTCCGTCTATTGTGCAAAAGGGTACAACGGCTATTGATTGCAGTGATTGTATTGCACCGTATGTATCCCAAAGCTTTCCTTGTTTAAGTGAGGAGCATTCCATGCTAATCCAACACACCCCACAACCTTAATATCTAATTTAAAAAGAAATTCGCGAGGAAATACTCTTACTGTACCCTCGTCCCTCCGACTCACCAGAGATTTAGAGTTTTCATTAGAGGGACGGGAGAGGGAAAACGTCCGTCTATTGTGCAAAAGGGTACAACGGCTATTGATTGCAGTGATTGTATTGCACCGTATGTATCCCAAAGCTTTCCTTGTTTAAGTGAGGAGCATTCCATGCTAATCCAACACACCCCACAACCTTAATATCTAATTTAAAAAGAAATTCGCGAGGAAATACTCTTACTGTACCCTCGTCCTTCCGACTCACCAGAGATTTAGAGTTTTCATTAGAGGGACGGGAGAGGGAAAACGTCCGTCTATTGTGCAAAAGGGTACAACGGCTATTGATTGCAGTGATTGTATTGCACCGTATGTATCCCAAAGCTTTCCTTGTTTAAGTGAGGAGCATTCCATGCTAATCCAACACACCCCACAACCTTAATATCTAATTTAAAAAGAAATTCGCGAGGAAATACTCTTACTGTACCCTCGTCCCTCCGACTCACCAGAGATTTAGAGTTTTCATTAGAGGGATGGGAGAGGGAAAACGTCCGTCTAAAATCTATTGTGCAAAAGGGTACAACGGCTATTGATTGCAGTGATTGTATTGCACCGTATGTATCCCAAATCTTTCCTTGTTTAAGTGAGAAGCATTCCGTGCCAATTCAACACACAGCACAACCTTGATATCTAATTTCAAAAAAAATTCGCGAGGAAATACTCTTACTGTACCCTCGTCCCTCCGACTCACCAGAGGTTTAGAGTTTTCATTAGAGGGTCGGGAGATGGAAAACGTCCGTCTAAAATCTATTGTGCAAAAGGGTACAACAGCTATCGATTGCAGTGATTGTATTGCACCGTATGTATCCCAAATCTTTCCTTGTTTAAGTGAGGAGCATTCCATGCCAATTCAACACACAGCACAACCTTGATATCTAATTTCAAAAAAAATTCGCGAGGAAATACTCTTACTGTACCCTCGTTCCTCTGCCTCACCAGAGGTTTAGAGTTTTCATTAAAGGTACGGGGAGAGGGAAAACGAGTTATAA
Organism: Meta bourneti; assembly: GCA_933210815.1. NCBI lineage: Eukaryota > Metazoa > Arthropoda > Arachnida > Araneae > Tetragnathidae > Meta > Meta bourneti. The sequence continues at coordinate 6,988,825 of OW119926.1, forward strand.
AATATAACATGCAATATATGATTTGAACACATACAAGTGCACAAATGGAATAAAAGGAATCAATGGGCAAAGATTAAAATTGGAACATAACAGCAAAAACGTGAACAGAATACAAAGAAATTATCAAACACAACACACAATTAAGGGGACACGGTACCCTTAAAATGACCAAAATATCGAACAAAATTTTATTGCTTTATTTTAACTATACTACCTTTCTGAATATGTGTGCAAAATTTCATAGCCCTAGCAACATTATTTTAGGAGTTATTTAAGTTTTTTTCTCTTGGATGTAAATAACCGAAACTAAAAATTAAAATTTTAAATGGCTTTTTCTTAGCTTTCTGTTTTTGATGACTATGAAATACTCTAATTGCTAAAGCTTTTTTAAAATTTAATTGAGAGGTTTGAAACCTTTTGTAGTTGTTCACTATAGTATATTTGACAATTCTGTGCATGGGATAAGAATTTGGATGAAAGTTTTTTTTTTAAATTGACAAACTAAAATATTCTTGTTTTCTACAGTATTTTTAGAAAAAAATTATAGAAAAATGAATAATCAGAATACGTGAAACCCATGCACAGAATTGTGTAAAATACTGCAATGAATAGAAAAGTGTAAAAAAAAAAAATTTTAAAAGATGATATTTAAAAAAGAAGTAGGGATTTAAAATGTTGATTTTTTTCAAAAATATTAAATTTCTGAATTATTGCTCTTGTAAAATTAAATTTTTTCGCCTGAAATATTCATTTTATTTGCATTTCAATACAGTATACTAAAAAATTTTGCTACACATATGAAAACAAAAAAAAATTGTTCAAAAGGTACCGTGTCCCTGAAACAACAAGAGGAACAGAATTCAGGGGCCGGAGGCCGAAATGAGGCACACAGGCCGACGTGATTATTTGATTCGTCGTTTCTTAAAATTTATGCTATGGATATTTACATATGAACTTATGATGATTAAGATTATATGGGGCAATAACACCCTAATTCAATGATTAAAATATATTTACACTTAAATTCCTCAAAATTTTATCAAAATAGAGCTCTGAGGATAAAACAGGACAACACCCTCATTGGGAGTGTTCATAGAATAAAATATGAAATAAATTTTATCTTTAAAATTATTAAAATAGTAGCACGCTCTAGAAAGGCGATGTAATACATATATTATGTTAAATCTCATCAGAACTATTAAAGGAAAAAATTTCCCCTCCATTCCCAAAGGGTATCACTTGGAATTGATAATTATATCACAGCCGATATAATTATCAATTCCTACCCAGTCAAGGCACTTATTTTTTACCTTAGATTTTTGTTAACAAACTATATTTTAAAATTTGTGAAAAAATATAAATATTACGCCCCTATGAATGTTCAACATCCGCTGTAAATTTTGAGTTGAAACTCGAACTATATTCAGAGCTAATTAATATTTGATGGTTCAGCTCCTAGTTTATTGTTAGCCAAACCTTTGGTTAGACAGCCTGTAACATTAGAATATTACTTAACACTAAATATAGGAACTGGGCCAATTTTGGGAATCTCGATTTGAAATTTGGAACATGATCTTAAGACCCCAAAAAATCAAATTAAGTGCAAATTCAAAATCGATTCATTTCGAAGAAAAAAAGTAAAACCATAAGGGCAAACACGCATATATACGTCCTGCAACCTTCGGTCTTTCCTACATGACTTCTAATCAGCTTTGATCACCTTGACCGATACAATCTTTCCTGAGATTCTATCAACTAATATCGGTAGTTCAGTCATTTAGTAGGTTGAAAGCAATATTACAATACTCGGGAATTCAGCGACGCTTAGTATTTCCCAATCCCCGTTGGATCGCTTTGAATTTAAAAAAGTTCGCGCATTTATATGACAAAATGAGCCTAAGACTTATGGCTTATTATCGCATCACTCGAAGCAACAGTAATTGGCCCTCATTACTTTATTGCGTTCGTGACTGTTTCTTCTGAGAGTCACTGTACTTGACATTCCCAAAAATGACCCCCATTTGCTGCTCAGGTTGTCATGGCAGCAGTAGAAAGTGTAATTATTCCGTCATTTAGAGAAGATCGCTACTCCGTCTGATATTGAATCAGTAACTAATTGTAGCATTACGAGATGTCACGAATGATAAGTAGGAGAGATTTCTTTGATTCACTCGGGATAAAAATTGTAGCAATTGTAATTTGCCTCCTCATATCTACTTAATGTGTTACTAGACGATGTATTTTATATTTTACACGTACTTTATATTCTGGAAAACGTGACTGCGCTCTATCAATTTTAAATTGGAGAAAACTAACTCGAGTTCGTTATATTCCTCTATATTTGTTCAGTATAAAAATTAATTATAAGTATTTAATCTATGAATTATTAATGCATGAATATGAGGCTGATTTTAATGTGATAATGAATTCGCACTGGGTTGCAAATATATGACAGCATGCCATGTTGTTTCCAATAAATGCGAGATGTTTAAAGTATGTGTATATTGGAGTTTGAAATATATTTAACGGGGAAAGTCAAAGTACAAGTCAAAATTATAGGAACTTTATTTTTACGTATGTTAAGTCCTAAAGTGAAGGAGGAATAAAGACATGACAAGGTAACACAGACTTTCGTTGATGGCACGAATCATGTTAGAAAACTAGTACGCTTCCTAATCGACTTAAAATTGATTTTTTGACATACATCACAAGGTAGGTAATTGAATTAACGTCGCTCTGAAGCAACATAACGGGGTATTGGTGACGGTTTGGGATAAATCTCGAAGAGAAAGATAAGAGGACACCTCGCAATTTTGAATCATGGTCTGATGACAAAGTCACATGTGAACTGTCACCCCACTCTCCAAAAATATAATATAATGCGACTCCGGCAGTCGACCATGGGTCAGTCTATTTTTGTATAGGTGTTAAAGCGCAGTAGAAGGGCTGCCATGCCAAAAGCATGAATGACTATCAGCGTAGTTATTTTCTCCGCGACAACTCGTTATCACTGTTATCACTTTCGGAACCGAACTATGAACGTAACCGGTATGATGAACGTAGAACCGGAATCCGCGCTAAATATACCAATTGTGGAAGTTCTTGTTTACGTTCTAACCTACCACCAAGAATTGACTTTCGAAATCACGTTACTGTTATCACTGGTTTAAGGTTAGTACTGTTATCACTTTCGGAACCGAACGATGAACGTAACCGGTATGATGAACGTAGAACCGAAATCCGCGCTAAATATACCAATTGTGGAAGTTCTTGTTTACGTTCTAACCTACCACCAAGAATTGACTTTCGAAATCACGTTACTGTTATCACTGGTTCAAGGTTAGTATTGTTATCACTTTCGGAACCGAACGATGAACGTAACCGGTATGATGAACGTAGAACCGGAATCCGCGCTAAATATACCAATTGTGGAAGTTCTTGTTTACGTTCTAACCTACCACCAAGAATTGACTTTCGAAATCACGTTACTGTTATCACTGGTTCAAGGTTAGTACTGTTATCACTTTCAGAACCGAACGATGAACGTAACCGGTATGATGAACGTAGAACCGGAATCCGCGCTAAATATACTAATTGTGGAAGTTCTTGTTTTCTTTCTAACCTACCACCAAGAATTGACTTTCGAAATCACGTTACTCGACTGCCTTTTTGCGGGACCCGGACTATAGCTATAATTAAAAATGAATTACATCAAACCTGGAACAAGGTTAGTGACAGAATTCTTCAAATATGGTATCGCCTCTTAGATTAAGTGCCAGACTTCCTCTACCAATGAAAGATTCTAATAAATCAATTTTAAATATTTATCGAATCACCCTTACACTTAATTTCGAACGCAATTTTAAGTTTCTTAATGGACAAAACTGGTGTCACACAATCCTCAAAGTGCCTCCGACGAGATATATCTTCCATGAAGATCTGATAGATTTTACTAGTAACGTGATAACTCGTCATCATTGCCGATTTTTTATGACGAGTTCAAGATGTGATCAGATTTCTTCTAATGATGAGATCCAGTCCGTCAAAATCTGACCCCTTTTGGTAGTGAGGAAACACCTCGTCGAGACGACCACCAGGAGGTTTAAAATCGTGGGTGAAATAAAAACATAAACTGTTCTAAAAGATAGTGGAAGAGAATGAAGGTCAGACAGTTTCAACTTTCTCAAACAAAACGTACTACAAATGTTCTTCATTCCTTCTACTTCCTCCGTTCGCGGTGGCACGGATGGAAGAATAACGGATTACCAACTGGAGGGTTGAGAGATTGAATCCAGCCAAGCACCGTTGTGCACAAAGAGGGCTGGTGCACGTTAAATCTCTCGTGGCCTCAAATGTCCTCCCGTTGGCGTGGTGTGGAAGTTCGGAGAGTGGGGTGCCAGCTCAGGTGTGACCTCGTCATCTGAACGTGGTTCAAAATTACGTGGTGTTGTCCACGGATCTTTCCTTTAGGGTTTGAACCCGAACCGTTGCCAATGGCCCGTTGTGTTGCTCCAGTGTGACGTTAATTAAAATACCCCTATACCCGTCCTTAACTTCAAACTAAACTGTTCACATAAAATTACCCTATCCAAACCATTCACCCTCTTGGTGGTTGATGAGGTATCTCGTCTTAGAAAAAATCACCAGATCTTGATTCTATCATAAAAAATGGGCAATATCTTAATGATGAGATATCTCGTCATTAGCAGAACTGATGAGTTCTTAATGAACGAGATATCTCGTAGGAAATTCTTGAATGGTTAATTTTTTCCACAGCTCTTGCGTTTTTCCACTTTTCTTTCCAGATTGTCCGAAACGTATCCTTTGGAACGTGAATTGAATTCCCAATTGTAGCAATTACACTAAATTCTCTCCTTTATTTATCTTCTAATAATTAAGTGTTTAACGACGCTTTCTTTTACTTCTCTCTCTCTTGTAGAAATGTTTTAATAGTTTTAAAATGTTTCATTAATTATGATGTGGAGGTATACTCATTTCCAATAAGGTACTCCGTAATTGTTGCATCCATTCCGTTCAACGCGTCTCAATTGAATCAGCAGTGTTGTTCATACTCGGTAGATGGCGCAACCTCCCTAAACTTAAGAAGTCGCATAAAACTCGGCCTGCCAAAAACTATTCCGCAACAATCCCACTTGCCGCTTTGGAGTAGAAATTTTTTCCCGACTCTTTTGAGGATGACGCTCTCACTGAGCTATAAACATTTAACCACTTGACCGAAAATCTATTTTTGCATTCTTTTCCAAGCATCCCCTGTTCATTTTCCCCTTTAAATTCCTGTCTTAATATCTTTAAAATTTTTATTTAGCTTTCCAAACACTCGAGCAAAAATTTTTAACTTATCCGTCATAATCTGCACAAAAAATTGAATTGATAAGAATCATGCCATCTAATTATTTCGCACAATGTCGGAACAATTCCTAGTTATTTGCCATTGCCAGAAGATGGGTGACTCAAGGATATCTATTAAAGGTGAGTTTCATAGCATGGTATTTAAATATTTTATACGACTGCCTATTTAAATGCTCTTTAAAAGAAATATATCCCCAAATCGTAAACGCGTTTATACCATATGGATACTTCTCAATAAACAAGTTCCTGAGTATACAAAATTTTATGTAGTTTTCCTTGACTATTTTAAATTTTAGAGTATTTTGATGAATATAGTTGAAGCAGTCGAAACTTCTTTTAGCTCAAATCTCCTTTATTTTTGAATTCAAAAAACCTTTTGAATGGAATACATATATGGTATCGAAGGAACAGATTGATTTAATCGGTAATTTTCTCATTGTCTATCCATTTCCCTAAATTCTAAATATTCTGTATCCATCAAAAAGTTAGCACAAAATTAAAAAAACAAACGCTGTTTTTGTGTCAAGAGTTTAAATTTGCAGGTTTTTATTGCATGAGGAAAGTGTGATCCAAAATTTATTTGTGAAATTAAAAAATTTCGGAGATGAATTTTACTTTTATTCGCAATCCACTTTATGACAAAGGTATTTCCACATAATTCTTTAACATGTAAATGCGTAATCATTTTTAAGCCCTCGTGACAATTGCTGATATGCTGTGAATGCATTTGTGTTGTAGAAACTTTTAAAACTACTAAAATACCATTGAAACTGATAAATTCGTGCTGCTTTTCGCATCTCCGCTGATTATGATGTAGCGATGTTTTCTCCGCACAGTTAAAGATACAAATCGCAAATTTTGGCTGATTTTCCTGTCGTCAAAGGAAATATTCACTTGTATGAATTTAGTTTTAATTCTAAATAAATTTGTTTCGTATTTAGATGCAACTTATTAAGATACCAGATTTGATGAGAATATGAAATTCGTGACAAACTTGTGTCTATCGAAAACATCAAAAGTTTTAATGTTGTTAGAATTTGACGTTTTGTTTTTTCAGAATGATTTAGAGGAGGAGAAGATACATTGGAGTGTGTCATTTCGGCAAATGGTTTTGTGCGTTTTTACTTCGCTACTACTTTACTACTAAAAAGATTTCTTTAAGAGAAGATGATGGAGAAAATTTCCCCGCGCGTAGGCATTAAAAAGTGGGAGAATCTCACCGTATTGCGGTCATTTTTCCAACAACTGATAACTTCTGAAAGTTTTTTATTATTATATTACTTTATGTGAAACGGAGAGTCATAATAATTCTTCTTGTGTCTTATTTGGCGGTTTTGTCGTCTTAACTAGCTTATCATTGTGTCCTTACTAATTTAAATATTTAGAGGTCGCTATGGAAATAACATTATTAGTTTTTCTTAACGATACAACCAATTTCGTTTGAAATGGTGAAATGACTTACGGAGCGAATTCGCAAGTGTACTTATCATGGGGAAAGTTTTCATTATCACCGCCTTACATTATAGCAACGTGCTATAATGTAAGCCGTTTAAGGGACCATTCCCAGGTTTGGTCTACAGAGCCATTGCCAACTGCACATCGCTCTTCAGACAGTGTTGCACTTCCGTTGCGATTTAATGCCATCTTTCCTCATCTCACAGTCAAACAGTCCATGTGAACGCAAAATCCATTAATTTCCCGTGGCCACTGCCAAGGGCTGGAATTGTTTATTCGAGTGTAAACACAATTATGTCCATGACTTAATGCCGCATTCAATGTCTGATAGCTGCGTTAGAGAAGGAATCTGTAACTACTCGTTAAATTCTGAATTTCTCTTAGTTACAATTGTATACAATTGTATGCGAATTATGTGAAATTTTATCGTGTTTGGATCCACGACTCATCAGTCGATTCTTGTTTGTTCGTTAGCGGGAACTGGTGCACGTTAAATCTGCCGTGGCCTCAAATGTCTTCACGTTGGCGTTGTGTGGAAGTTTGGAGAGTGGGGTGCAAGCTCATGTGTTGTTCTCGTCACCTGACCATGGTCCAAAATTGCGAGGCGTTGTCCTTAGATCTTTTCCTTCGGGATTGATCCCGGTCCGTCGCCGATAACCCATTGTGTTGCTCCAGCACGACGTTAATTAACTACCTACCTTGTTTGTTCGTTAGATGTCATGTTTTAGCAAGACTCAAAATTGTTTTCAGCTGAATTTGTAGGTGATCTACGCATTATATAGCTGCAACCATTAACTATCCTAGTGGTCATTTCGACAAGGTATCTCGTCATTACCAAAAATGACCAGATATAGACGAAACATCTCGTCATAAGAAGAAAACTGACCAGATATAGACGACACATCTCGTCATAAGAAGAAAACTGACCAGATATAGACGAAACATCTCGTCATAAGAAGAAAACTGACCAGATATAGACGAAACATCTCGTCATAAGAAGAAAACTGACCAGATATAGACGAAACATCTCGTCATAAGAAGAAAACTGACCAGATCTTGATCTCGTCATCATTAAAAAATTGGAAAAAACTATCTTAATGACAAAATATTATGTCATTAGAAAATTGGCCAAATCTTGATGGGACGAGATATCTCATCAAAACCACTTGGAGGGTTAATTTCCCGTAGTCACTACCAAGGTCTGGAATTGTTTATTCGAGTGAAAACGAAATTATGTTCATGACTTAATGCCACCTTCAATAGTTGATAGCTTAATTAGAGACGGAAACATGTAATTACAGGTCAAATTCTGAATTTCTCTTTGTTACAATTGTATACTTAACCCTTCTAGTGATTTCGATATTTCTTCCCTTAAGATCTGACCATTCTGTTAATGACGAGGTATCTCGTCATAAAGATGTTGCGGATATTTTGTTGATGCGAAAAGGGGGTCATCTGAAAGAAAACTGACCATATCAAGATCTGGTCAGTTTTCCCCCTAACGGACCGACCAGGAGGGTTAAATCTAACGATAGTTGATTGCGAATTATGTGAAATTTTATCGTGTTTGGTGTGAATTTGTGGATCCACGACTGTCATCAGTCGATTCTTGTTTATTTGTTAGATTTCATATTAAAGCAAGATTTCTCTAAAGTGTTTTCAGCTAAAGGTGATGGTCTACTACGCAGTATATACTTAGAGTTGTAACATTTTAAGAGTGCTATTGTATCTTCGATTTGGACATAAAATAAACAATTGTAGACGCTTACAAAGGGCCTTATCCACACTAGCTTTAATGTGCATGGTCGTGTAACATTTTCCTGATATTAAATGTGTCACAACTAAAACTATCAACAAAAACTTAAAGGGTAATTGTAGTAAGTGCTTGACATAGTTTTATAAAAAATGTTCTTATAATAGAAAAAAAGTTAAAATGTGCTAATATGTGTATATTTAAATTTTAATAATGCAATTTGCTCTATTGCATCGAAAAAAAATCAATAATATTTTACACTTCGTTATCATAGAATCATTCTTAATTCAATTCAGCAATTCATTCTCTAATTGCATGGAATTAAATGTTATACTTTCTATAAATACTCTGCAATGTTATATTATACTTTCGAACAGGGATTAAGTCCAAATTGTCATCCATTCAAACCGGATACGTCCAACTCGTTTTAATTTCTCATAGGAGTTAACGAATAACCTTCTAGCTGGATTTAAACTTAAAAAGTTTTTTCTTTTGTTCCTAATTTTGAGACTTAGACTTGCACGAGTCAAAGCAGTACTCAGAAGTAGCTTCTTCTGATATTTAGGTTAATCTTACTTTGCCATCAAGCAAATAAAAGGAATTTCACTGTCGTGCAACCAGATTTTTTCAGACAAGATGCTAAATTAGGCGTTGCACGAGCTTCAAATTGGTGTTTTGTGTTCCAGGAGGCGTGGCGACGCGAGAATTAGCATAGCAAGGTCTTTGAACCCATTTATTTTCTCAGAAATTCATCACTGTCATCTCAAGAAACCATCCCATCACAGGTTTCCCCTTTTATCTCCGTTACTGTTTTAACCGTGCTCGCTAATAATTATCTTCGGGGACAGGGAACCGGCAGCCTGAGTAATGTTTTTTGCTCCTGTATTTTTTATGTCAAATGTGATGTTAGATCTCATGTTCTACGTAGCATCATACTTTATGTTAGATGTATCTTGCGATGGTGATACGTGATGAACGTATCCTGTGTTTCATCTCACGTTTGATATATCGCAAGATATTTTCATGCCATATTAAAGGATGTTTGTGCATATCTCAAAGAAAATCCGTTGCAACCGCTTTAATTCACTTGTATGTTGCTGTGGCCACCCTTGTTGAAACGTTATCGCTCTGGCTCTGGGTAAAACGGTATTCAATTACGGTTTGGACGGGGATGTTGGTGCCTGAAATCTGGTGCTTTGGTCTTCTGAACATCCGGTACAGAGTTGTGACGTATCACAAATGAGGCTATCAAAGCAAGAGTGCCTAACTCACCAACATACCCAATGGAGACAAATGCGATTTTCTTAGCACCATTTTTTTATATATTTTTATATAAAAAAATGGTGATATTACACGCACTGGTGGTATTACACCACAATATGAATTGAGAGGGTTAAAATCTATATTGCAAACGTATTAAATGCCGAGAGAAGTGCACTGCAGGTGCCAAAAATAATTATTTTGGCATTTTCGGGTTTTTTGTGGGTTAAATCACTTGCTCTGATAGCCTCAAATCAAAAGGCAGCTACTTTTCTAATGCTAAGAATCTGAAAGGTTACCACTTTGGTTCTTTGAACAACGGTTTTGGATTATGGTTTGGACGTGGATGTTGGTGTCTGAAGTTTAGTTCTTGGATCTTTCTTCTGTTGTGTCTTCTGAACATCCGGTTCAAAGTCGGGTCATATCACACATCAAAAGGCACCTGCATTTCTAGTGCTGTTTTAAGAAACTCTAAATGGGTTCTCGGATTGCGGTTTGGACGGGGATGTTGGTGTCTCCTATTTCATGCTTAGGTCCTCTGAACACTCGATACAAAGTTTTGTCATCACAAATCACTAGGCAACTGCATTTCGAATGCTAAGAATCTCTGAAAATGATTATCTCTGCTTCATTATACAAGTATTGGATTATGTTTCGGACGTGGATGTTAGTATCTCATTTGATGTTTTGGTCTTCTGAACATCCGGTACAAAGTTTTGTTATCTCGAATCAAAATGCAAATGCATTTCTAATGTTAAGAATCTGAAAATGGTTATCACTCAGTGATATTGTAGAAGTTTCTAGTTTGGAAGGTGATATTGATGTCTGAAAAAAGGTGCTGTAGAAATCGAAAAACGGTACAAAGTAGTGTCCCATCACAAATCAGTAGGCAATGGTGTATCTAATGCTGTTCTAAGGATCTCTAAAGCTGGTTATCGCTTTGAGTACAACAATCTCAGATTGTAGTTTGGACTTATGGCGTATGTCTGATATTTGCTGACAAGCAACCGTCTCAGAGGCCGAATAGTTGAAGAATTAATTTGGAGAGTACTGAAGCGCTTAGATGTGTGCGGTCATCGCATGTGCAGAAGTCGGGTTGACTTCTTGGAATTCCTGGGTTTGTTTAAACCGACTCGTCAATATGGTCCGGCTTCCCCAAGCCCTACAGGAAAGCATAATTTTCGAAAACCATTAATCCCTTATTGAAATATTTCGGGAATAACAGACCTGGCGAAACTGATCGGATAGTTAATGTCCCATTGATGCCATTGATCTGGATAATTGTCTACATTAAGTGCCACCATGACTTATGTGTAGGTAGAGCTGTATCTTAAGCAACCTTGCTAGAGCTGTATTAAGCTCTAGTAAGGTTGTTTAAGATACACAGTTAGCATCACTGAAGTAAAGACAGGTCTAACATGGTTTCTTTTTTCTCCTTTTACGACATTTTTTACTTGACGTTGCTTGTTATGTGTTTGGCGCAGCTCGATCTTTTGCGCCATAAAACCCCAAAACAACCAACAAAGACTAGGATGTTTATTAGATCACAACGGACGACTTATAATAGAACGTTGACATGATATCGACATAAGTTGGAAGTGACATTGAAGAACTTCCCAAAATTTAACTTGTCTGACAAAATAATGGAGACAAAATAGTGAGGAACAATAAGTTTTCCTGAGAGAAAAGGTATAATTGAATTACTAAGTTACATTTTAGAAAGCCTTTTTGTAAAATGGGAAAAAACTTTTTATATTGTCAATCTAATGTATCATGAATGAGAGATAAGTAGAGAAATTAAAAACTGAATATCGAATTAAGTCTTATTTAAGCGAACTACGGTAGAACTTTAAGATAAAAACTGCGAATCAATGGAAACTATCTAATTATTGTGAAAATTTGAAGAATATTCTTGGTTTTAAGAGAACATTTATTAGTTTAAAATTGTATATTTTGTCTTTATAATATGGTGTAATTAGGATGTTGTGAATACCTTATATTTATTATGTCACAAAACAAAAAGCAGACTTATTTTTCTAAAATAAAAGTTTGATGGTACAGACAGGTGATTCAAGTATATATATATATATCTAATGTGTTACAAAATATTCAATGTAGACATTTAACTTTGTAAAATAGCACATGAATCATAAAAGTGTTTTTAACTATCCAATATATCTAATTTTAATACTCTATGTGCTTAAGAGTCTTAGAAGATGACCTTCAACACGGTGTTGAGGTCAGGACATTCTCCAAGTTTGACCTTCTCATTTTGACTGCTTTCACCATTGTCGACCTTTAGCCTTAATGCTTCTCATCCCTTAACATGAAAACCTTTAAAATAATCTTTTAACATTAACCTTTCCTGGCATGGAACATCCATGCCAGGAAAATGTAAAATTTTTCTTACACATTTTACACTTAAAAGACATAAATCCCGAAGTAAGAACCAGTTTATCCTCGTTTACGTTTTCCTACGGTGAAGAATGGATTCTAAAGCTATTGAAGGAATTGATATGCGAAAGAGAAAAATATAATCGAAGAGACAGGCTGATTCCTAGTAATGTCTTAACCAAATTTACTACCCCCTTGTAACTGCATTTGAAGGTCGTCCGCCTGCCATAACATTTGCATCGAACAGACATCTCGTTTAACTTTTACTACCAACATGGGGTAGAGGTCGAAAAAAATGAAATCCATTGCAATTGAGAGCTCGTCTGAAAGTAAATTGGACGGAAATCTTGATTCCGTTGATCAATTGCACAATTTTTCACGTTATGTGTTACTTTACCGTGATTTTTGATTCGGTTTCCACGAGAATCATTCGAGTTTTAACCCTCCAAGTGGTTTCGACGAGATATCTCGTCCACCAAGATCTGACTAATTTAGTTGACGACGATATATCTCGTGATCAAGATATTACCGATTTTTTTATAATAACGAGATCAAGACCTGGTCAGTTTTTTATGATGACGGGATCAGGCACTTGTCAGTTTTTTATGATGACGAGATCGAGATCTGGTTAGTTTCTTATGATGACCAAATCAAGATCTGGTCAGTTTTTTTATGAAGACGAGATCAAGCACTGGTCAGTTTTTATGATGACGAGATCAAGACCTGCTCAGCTTTTTAATGACGAGATATCTCGTCCATCACGATCTGGTCATTTTTTCTAATGACGAGATACCTCATCGAGAAAACCACCAGGATGGTTAAGGGGTACTTTCCAGGAGCCTGGAATGAAAATTCTTCTAATAGGACTCCTTAGAGAAGCTTAGTCATCACGGGTTCGCCTTAGCAATGTAAAGTTAGTTCACTTGTTTTGAATTTTAGTTTGTTTCTTCTAATAATGCGCTTAGCAAATGTGTGAGGCTGGCTTAGTAATGTTTAGTTTCCAATTTGAATTGGGTTAGCCGTGGCTCAGTTGGTTTGCCCACTGCGTGAGCAACATGTAATATTCTGGGCAGGTTCGATTCTAGTCAGGATCGATTCCTCCCTGGGTGTATTCCTCTCATATGTCAGTGAAACTTTATTTGTGTGTGTATGTACATTACTTGATATTTTATGTCTTGTGTATGCCCTTGCGCCAAAAAAACCCAACCAAATAAAAAAAATCCTCCCTGGGTATATTTTTTCTCTCATGTCAGTGAAGCTTTTCTTGTTCGTGTATGACTATTTACTTGACGGTTCGTCAAAATATGGCCCTTGAACCACCATAAAACCCAACCAACCGACCTAATTTGAATAACCCCACGCTTAATATACAATGTGACAGCGTTTAAACCTCCTAGAGCTCAGGTGTTGCCTCTTCATCTGACCGTGGTTCAAAATTACGTGGTGTTAGTCTCGTTACTTTCCCTTCGTGGTAGATCCCGGACTATCGCCAATAGCCCTTTATGTTGCTCCAGTGTGACGTTAATTAGCTTCTCACCTACTTACCTAATCCTCCTAGTGGTTGCCTTGACACGGTATCTCGTTTCCCCATTTTATCCTGAGCGTCAGGAGATTTCCGAGTGGTATAGTACTTTCCCCAAACACATAAGACCTAAATAACCACATCTATTGGTTGACAGAACTACAAAAAAATTCTATTGGTCCAGAAGGTTAAAACTGGTTAGAAGTTACGCAAGTTAGAGCTGTCACATGTGCTTAAGCCTCTCAGAGGGTTAAACTATTTCACCATCCGTACGACACTATTGCCATTCTTGTGGTACAACAGCTGAAAATCCATTCTCTTAGTGGGGCCACGGTAGCCCGTTTGGAGGAGACATGGATTAGCAACAGGACGGTTGCGAGTTCGAATCCAACCAAAGACAGTCCTATATGTGGAGTCTGGTGCACTTTAAATGCCCTCACGTTGGCACGGTGCGGAAGTTTGGAGAGTGGTGTGCCATCTCAGGTGTGATCTCGTCATCTGACCGTGGTTCAAAATTACGTGGTGTTTTCGTCGGATCTTGCCCTTCGGTTTTGACCCCGTACCATTGCAAATTAGCCCGTTGTGTTGCTCCAGTGTGACGTTAATTAAAATACCAACCTATCACGCGCTAAGTGACCCCCATACAATTTTTACCTTTATACCTATGTATACGCTGTTTTCATTTCAACCCTCCAAGTGGCTTTGACAAGGTATCTCGTCTATAAATATCTGGCCAATTTTGCTATTGACCAATCTGACCAATTTTGCAATTTTTTGCAACGAGTTACCACGTCATCAGTAATGACGTTTGAATATCGAATGATGAGATATTGCCTTTTGGGGATGACGAGATCAAGAGATCTCACTCTCTCTCAGGTCTCAGTTTTTTCCAATGACGATATATCTCGTCCATCAAAATCTGGTCAGTTTTGCTAACGACGAGATACCTCATCATCAAAATCTGGTCAGTTTTGCTAACGACGAGATACCTCATCGAGAAAACCACTCGAAGGGTTAACAAACCAAGGAAAGAAGTATTTCTATAGAATTGGGAACTGAATAAAACTTATCTATTATTTTTTTAATTTTATCTGCCGTTTTTGTCTTTCTATTTTCTGATAGAAACTTTTTATACAATTGCAATCCTGATAGCATCAAAAGAAGCGTAGTCAGTAACTTATATTCTAAACATGTTGATTCTCTTATATACATACTAACAATACAACAGCAGAAAAAAACTCGCAGACAACCATTATCAATAACTCTTAAGATAATAAATCTGGCATTGCTCCAATAAAGGTCAACGCTTTTTGTCGTCTTGATGGGAGACAGCTCCCTTAAATTATCCGATCCATATTAATGTGGAGAATCTAATTCCTGTTTTTATGATTAACTTCTAAAACCGAAGAATTTCATGTTTGCTTTTTTATCTTTCCAACGTCTAAACACCGTTTTGTTATTGAGGGTGTTTAACTTCGTACATAATATATTTTTCATAAAACACATAATAAAATTTCTACTCCAAGTACCCAGAATAGCAATCGAGAGAAAACAACGTTTTATGAATTGCTGTCGATCCCAAACCGCTTAGGAAAATCGTAATAGAAAATGCTAATTTTGAAAGAGCGTGAACATAGCAGAAGAGATAAATAAAAAACAATAGTCAGACAATTAATTTAATTTGGAATAGAAGCATTGATATAAAATTTGAGAGAACTCCTAAGTATGGCGTCACACTTAATTCATTTCCCATATATAACAAGAGGATGTGCGCTAGCAACCAACGAGTTGTAGGCGGTCCTGGTTCGATTCTTCCCTCATTTTCTCTCTTCTGTGTCAGTAAAAATTTGCGTGTCCATTACTTGGTATTGTTTGTCTTGTGTCTGGCACAGCATGGCCAAATATGTTCTTAGCTTCATAAGAAATGCAACCAACGTACAAAGAACTCCTTTTTTAAGTAAAATCACAAGATTTGTCTATTGTCTTGCATGGTTTTTCTTTCTAGTCATAATCAGGGGCTTGAACTAATTAACCTTCCTGTTGGTTACTCTGCGATGTATCCCGTCCGTTGCTAAACTAACCAAATCTTGGTGAACGAGGTATCTGGTCCTTAGAAAAAACTGACCAGATCTTGATCTTGTGATCGTGAAACATCGGCAATATCTTTATGACGAGGTATCTCGTCCTAAACTAAGCTGTTCATATCTTTACTGAGGAGATATTTCGTCGAACGACGTAGGGTTAACCCATGCGTATATCGCAAGTGACCTAAGTGCGACATACCGATCTTTCTACGGATGCGCAGGAAAGAACACACTAACATAGTGGGCTATTCACGACGACACAGCCAAAATACAAATAAAATAGTTGTTAACTCGATAGGTAGGTATCTAATTAACGTCGCACTGGAGCAACACAACAGGCTATTGGGGCTTGAATGGTATTCGATGATATGTGTATGGGTTTTTCCCATCCACATGGAAAGCTAAAACGCACGTGATGCATACAGGGTGAGTCTAAATTGTTTTTATAAAATAAGAGGGGTGATAGCACTCATCCAGACGCGAGCAATAATTACGATGGAACATAGGGTCTCATTCTACTCTTAGAGGCAGAAAAGAGTCAAATTAGAATTTCAACATGAACTTACAACAGTGTTGGGAAAGCGAATGTACGATACCAAAAGATGCACAATCTGATTGATCGATCAGAGAAAAACTCACAGCAAGTGCTCAAAGTGTCGTTGCACAGTTCACACCGGAGAAGGAATGATTGGCTCTCGAAGATTACTGGTGTTGTGTTAATTTTTTCTGCGGCAGCACCGATTCTCGCTACGAGATCTTCAGCCGAGTCCATAGGCGTCTGGTATACTAAAGATTTCATGTGCCCCCAGAAGAAAAAGTCCAGTGCACTACCGACCAGGCCATTTTGCTTAGGAGATATGCTACGTAGGCAGATACAAAATGACGTCAGAGGCGATGCCTTGTTCATGCTCGACGCTTTTCGACTTTACTCTTTTCTGCCTCTCATAGTGGAATGCGACCCTATGTTCCATGGTAATTATTGCTCGTCTGGATGGGTACTATCACCCCTCTTATTTTGTAAAAACAATTAAGACTCACCCTGTATATTTTAAAAGGACAACTATATACATTTAAAAAAACATCCAGGACATTGTAAACGACAACACCCTATTGATGACGGTCCGGGATCCATCCCGAAGGGGAATATACGAGTACACCATGTAATTTTGAACCACGGTCAGACGAGGTAACACCTGAGATGGCACCCCTTCTCCAAACTTCCACACCACGACAACGTGAGGACATTTGAGGCCACGACAGATTTAACATGCACCCCAGTCCCCTTGTACACGACGGTCTTTGACTGGACCTAGTTTCGAACTAGCAATAATTCGGTTGCTAATCCGTTGCTCTTCCAACTGGGATACTGCGGCCCGTTAATCCAGTAGGAACGTACGCTGTATTCACCATTATGTCAGGGTTTGTGTTCCTAGGTTGTGGGCTCATGCAAACGTGAAAAAAATACGTCTGGCCAATGAGTTCTTAAAATAGGATCCCTTCTTTCGTCCCTCCAGTTGCTATTGGGGGATAGTTAATAGGGGTTCAAGGCACCCCCTCTCTCTCTCTTAATTAACCCTTTGCACCTACAAAAACCATCAACGGAAAGATTTTCCCAATAGATTGGACGAGATTTACGATCGGTGGTCGGTAGGGCCGGTATTGATCTCTGACTCCGAGCAGTCACTGTGGACGTTACAACGCGAAAATAGAAAAAAATACCAAATCACCTTTGAACAAATGAAGGGGATGAAAAAGAAGTAGATGCTCAGAAGCTGACTGAAGTAATATGACAGGTGTGAACATTTTGCCAGCATTTTATTGGAAATAGGAATCAGCACCATTAAAAAGCACACGGAATGATGTTATATATTTTTGCATAATTTTATTTCGTTCCTAGGTATGAAAATAGGTACTATTATAGATGGATTTAAATAAGGTATGAAGTAACGACACTGCCATCAATACATACACACATACAGGGTGAGTCTAAATTGTTTTTACAAAATAAGGGCTGATAGTACCCATCCAGACAAGCAATAATTACCATGGAACGTAGGGTCGCATTCCACTCTGAGAGGCAGAAAAGAGTAAAGTCGAAACGCGTCGAGCATGAACAAGTCATCGCCTCTGACGTCGTTTCGTACCTGGCTACGTAGGTCCGGCACTACTTGAATGCCACATATCCCGCACGATGGATCGGACGTGGCGGACCTGTGGCTTGGCCTCCTCGCTCACCGGACCTCAACCCACTGGACTTTTTCTTCTGGGGGCACATGAAATCTTTAGTGTACCAGACGCCTGTGGACTCGGCTGAAGATCTCGTAGCGAGAATCGGTGTTGCCGCAGACAAAATGAACGCAACACCAGGAATCTTCGAGAGCCAGTCATTCCTTCGCCGGTGTGAACTGTGCAGCGACACGCGTGGCCGCCACTTTGAGTACTTGCTGTGAGTTTTTCTCTGATCAATAAATCAGATTGTGCAACTTTTGGTATCGTTCATTCGCTTTCCCAACACTATTGTAAGTTCATGTTGGTTGAAATTCTAATTTGATCACCCTGTATAAATAAATATATATATATATATATATAATGCATATGTATATATAATGTATATGTGTATGTATATATATAATGTATATGTATATGTATATATAATGTATATGTGTATGTATATATATATATAATGTATATGTATATGTATATGTATATATATATAATGTATATGTATATGTATATATATATATAATGTATATGTATATGTATATATATATATATAATGTATATGTATATGTATATGTATATGTATATATATATATAATGTATATGTATATGTATATATATATATAATGTATATGTATATGTATATATATATATATAATGTATATGTATATATATGTATATATATAATGTATATGTATATGTATATATATATAATGTATATGTATATGTATATGTATCTATATAATATATATGTATATATATGTATATGTATATGTATATATATAATATATATGTATATATATATAATGTATATGTATATGTATATATATATGTGTATATATATATATGTATATGTATATATATGTGTATATATATATATGTATATATGTATATGTATATATATAATGTATATGTATATGTATATATATATAATGTATATGTATATATAATGTATATGTATATGTATATATATATATAATGTATATGTATATGTATATGTATATATATATATAATGTATATGTATATGTATATATATGTATATGTATATATATGTATATATATATAATGTATATGTATATGTATATATATATAATGTATATGTATATGTATATGTATATATATAATATATATGTATATATATATAATGTATGTGTATATATATATGTATATATATATAATGTATATGTATATATATATGTGTGTATATGTATATGTATATATATAATATATATGTATATATATATAATGTATGTGTATATATATATGTATATATATATAATGTATGTGTATATATATATGTATATATATATAATGTATGTGTATATATATATGTATATATATATAATGTATATGTATATATATATGTGTATATATATAATGTATATGTATATATATATGTGTATATATATATGTATATGTATATATATATGTATATGTATATATATGTGTATATGTATATGTAAGCCAACCGGAGAGAATTATCCATTTGTATTGAATAATGATGGTTCCGCAAATGGAGAGGCAGAATTTCTATAACAATTCTTTGTTATTTCAATGGACGAGTAGTAACATTATGTGGCGAGGAGGTTGTTGAGGGTCTGGAACGGCTCTGAGGGCTCCTTAGCCCATAGGCTCGTGGAAGAATGAATAGTTTTCAATGATCTCGCTAAGGGATTAGGATTAAGAGAACTTTTATTGGACAAGGAGATCTAACAAGAAAGTTCATTGGTAGAAATCGGTGGTTTGAACGAAGGAGGAATGTGATTTTTCATATGCGATTTGAAAGCAGGAGAGTCCGTGGGAGGTCCAAGTTAACGAGACAACTTGAGTTCAAATGTGAAAGGAGGTAGCAAGGTATATTGACCACTTAGAGAAAAGGGGACCTCTAAGGGTAGTGAGAGTTGCACTTAGGAGGGTAATTTTAGGTACGTTATATATATATATACAATTAAGAAGGATTAGCGCAGATTTTATACGTTGGTCTGCTAGAGTGTACATAAACTTCTAATGTCCGATTAAGAAAACGGGCCGGGGTAGCCCAGTTGGTGGAGTCACGGATTAGCAATCGGATAGTGGCGATTTCGAAACTAGATCTAACCACACACCGTTGTGTACGTGGGGGATGGTGCATGTTCAATCGGTCGTGATCGCATATGTCCTCACGTTGGCTGGTGTGGAAGTTTGGAGAGTTCAAGAGTTTATTCTTTCTCTTCCGGACCGTCGCCAATACCCTGTTGTGTTGCTCCAGTGCGACGTAAATTCAACTACCTACCACTTAAGCGAACAAATCGGCTTTGTTAAGACCGGCCTCCCAATTAGTTCCGACAACCGACGCTTTACTGTATCAGTTATCAGATTAGAATTCCACTCTACGACATACCGGAAACAAGGCTTGTTCAATGATGTCCGTTTCGAATCTTGTGTGACTGTCCCCAAAAGTATGTCAGCCACAGTTGAAAATAATACTCTTACTCGTAGTGTTATATCAGTTGTGCTTATTGGCCACTCCATTCCATCTAAAACCCATTCAAATCCCTTAATATACCGAAGCCCTAAATCCTTTCAGTGAATGATCTATTTAATGAGTTGGAGTTCGCGCTCAAGTGGTTTGGAAGATAGTTTCCACAGGAATTATCTGATTAAATTTAATAAGTAAGGGAAGTCATTAACACATATGGGGAAGTGCGAGACCATGTGTTTGATACGTTCCACTTTTGAAAAGTTTCTACGAACTCTATCCAAGAATCCCGATTCGTGTTGATAGAAATCCGGAAATGCACGATTTAAACTTTTATACTTTATACCCATGTGCCGTGAAGGTGCTTGGAGCCATCGTGGCTCAATGTGTATGCCCACTGCGCTAGCAACCGGCGAGTTGTAGGCGACTCAGGTGCGATTCCTTCCTGGATGTGTTCATCTCTTCCGTGTTAGTAAAATTTTCTTCGTGTGTGTATGTCCATTACTTGATATTATGTGTCTTGTGGCTGAATGGCCAAATATGGCCCTTGCGCCACTAAAACGCGACCAACAGCTGCTCTAATAACAACTGTTCAGAAGACGTGAGATTTCAGAGAATTGTTTGGACTTCGTTATAACTTAAAACTGCACTCATTGTGAAATGTCGAATTTCCTTGAGTCTGTCACAGCTGCTTTGATGAAGTTTGAAGAGTCAGCGAAATCAAGGTATGTAGTCATTGACCTTCTAATGAAACATGCGGACGGAGTTGCTGCAGTACCATCTCAGGAACTCAGGTTGCTTGGGAATCGATTTGATCTCATAGAATAACGAAGCACAAACTAGTGTGGCTACTGATCAAGTGTGATCAAAAGCCACGCTTGTCATTGTGTTAAACATTATGATTCACGCTTCGCCCAATACCACGAGATCTTCATACCGAGAGATCGGGATAAGAAATATGAAGTTGCGCGCACCTTCTCCGTCTGTTTCATTAGAAGGCTGGTGTAGTATGTAATAACCAAACACCATGAGGGAGAGCTATTTATAATTCTCTACACATGAGCAGCGCATAGAAAGACAGTGTAAGGTCAATCAACCCAAAAGTACATCTTGATATGAATAGGTTGCACTGCTTTATATTATACTACTGTATTGTAAGGGGGAAAGGTTGGTCGAACGAACCACCTTTCAAATCAGGTTATGAACTATCATAAATGTCGATATACAGGGTGTCCCCAAAAGGTTGTTCCGCAATTTATCTTTTTACCATTTGGAGATAGGTAGGCAATGTAAATTGCAAAAGTGCACCAAATAAAGTAAGTAATTAAGATATGTGAATAAAAGTATCACATGATAACAATTTAAGCGGATACAGTTTTTAATTTTTATACAACCCCTCTAGATAAAAATCCGAGATAGCAAAAATGTTCCTTATCTGTATCCCTATCGTTAGTAAAAAACCATATTTCTGTAGGTTGAATAGTAACGGAGATACAAGAGTTTCCATTTTAAGGGGGCCGTATCTAATTTAGAACGATGGCCAAAAATGAAGAGCTAAGTTCCGCATTGCTGCAGATGGAAAACATTTTGAAAATGACTTGTAAATTTCCTTTTATTTTTATTTAAACCATTTTTTCTACAATATTTTTATTGAAGATTACATTGTCTACTATTATTCAGTGCGATTTTCATCTGCAGTTGCAATACTACATTACTTTGCACAATGTTGCACTTTCTGACCGAAAAAAATGCTTTTTAGCATTGTGTATACGGTCCCTAATCTGACTGCTTGAACAGCTGTGCACAAGCGGTATAAGTCAACTTTTTTGAGTCCTTATGCCTCCGTTACTGTTCAACCTACAGAAATGCAGTTTTCTGCTAACGATAGGGATGCAGGTAAGGAACATTTCTGCCATCTCGGATTTTTATCTAGAGGGGTTCTATACAAATTAAAAACTGTATCCGCTTAAATTGTTATCACGTTATAATTTTATTCACATATCTTAATTACTTACCTTATTTGGTGCACTTTTGCAATTTACATTGCCTACCTATCTCCAAATGGTAAAAAGATAAATTGCGGAACAACCTTTTGGGGACACCCTGTATATATGTAATTCGATGAACACATGGAAAAGATATAAAAATATATTCTGATTCCATGCTGCAACCTGATTGTCGCTCCAACACTTTCTAACCATGTAACCAAAAAACCACTCTTTACTGTGCTGGATTAAATTTCCCGAGTTTTCAAAACTTTTTTATTAATTCAGTCTCTCCTCATGTAGGAATAACTTTTTTTGCCCTCGTACCGATTTTTGTTGAAACATCTATTGAGTCCCGCCTTACTACACGGAAATAATCGATTCCCTCAAAATGCAGTAACGCAATTAATGCAGAAAGTAATTAATTGTTTCAAAAGGCCAGAACCTTCGCTGAAACCTTTGGATGAAGCGAGAAACTTAGTCGTGCTTCTCGCCTTCTTAATTAGATTGCGAACCGTGGCGGCTGCTTTTGTTACTACCAGCGAGCCAAAACTGCATTAAAACGCGGGGACGGAGCACACTGAGGGCTAAATTTAATTCTCTGCATCCCGCGGGATTTAAAAATGTTAAGAACCCCTTTTCATTCGATCAGGCATTCTTATATTGAAGTCAGAAGTCTCAAGGTATTTTTTATGTTTCGACTTAGGTGGATTTTTTGTCATTAAATGTTATTTTAACTAGTTGAATGCTTATTCACATTGTTGCTAGTTAAGTCTTAAATCCCGAGTTGTGTTATTTTTCTGAATGGAGGTGTTTAAATGCTGAAATGACTTGTGAAAAAGACGCTCTTAAGGCTCACATCTTTTTGAGGATGTCAGCTTACTAAATCCCTAAGTAATTTAGGTTTTTAGTTCTTGCAGTTTTTATGCTCCATTTCCTCACTTAAACAGAAATCAACGATATTGTTTTAAAATTGTTTTTGGATGACACCATTTAAATGTAAATCTGAAAAAAAATAGGAAGACCCTTTTTTATTACTACGCGAGGAAAATGTAATTAAATTCAATTATCATTTTAAATGTTTTTTTATCATTGCTTTAACTTCATAATACTCAAATCAATACAACTGCTGGATCTACATATTTTTTAAACATCACAAGAATTTATGTCTTAAAGACGCTTGTATTTCTTAAATAACAATTTAAAAAATACTTCTGAATTTGCAAGACTCGTTAGAGGGATAAAGCTGTGATAAGTATTATTTCGAAAGTATCCTAAGTATTAATTTATTTAAGTGTTCTTAAAAAAATTAAATTATCACTTAGTTCTCTCATTAGTAATCATTACTCTAACGATGCTGTGCGTTTTTAGATTTAACGTTTCAGATAAATTCCACGTTTTGCGACACTGAATGTTACAACACATTAATGTTAGCTCGTATAGCTCACAAACACCTAAAATTATTCAGAAACTTTTCAAAATGGATCGCCTTATGGCTTAAAGTGGATTCGAAAACCACTAAAAATATTCATACCCAGACGCGGATTCGAATCCTGGACCTGCTGTATTGAGGCTAGAGAGTGGCTCCAAGTGTTTTCCTCGAGATATCTCGTCCATCAAGATCTGACGAATTTTGCTAATGAAAAGATATCTCGTCATCCAGATATTGCCGATTTTATATGACAAGGTCTAGATTTGGTCAGTTTTCTTATGATGATATATTTCGTCCATCAAAATCTGGCCAGTTTTTCTAATGACGATACCTCGTCACGACAACTCCACCAGAAGGGTTAAGCTGGTGTTCGTTCGTATTGCCAATCCATATACGCCGCGTGAACGTAAGCTTACAGACCTCTATCGCGTGATAGAATTATGATGTCAGTGGAGCTCATTACGTAGTATTGCAGCTAAAATTCCTATTCCAAAATTTACCTTCAAGCACCGATCTTTTAATGAAGTAGACGATGAACGTACAAAACCAAGCTTCATGATATCTTTTGGTTTGAAGATCTCGGACAAAAGTCACATCATATAGTGAGAAAGCACGAATGCTGGACGAATTGGCCTGTGATGTAAAAGACATTTTTTTGCAATCGACACTAGTCTATTCCCAAGCTCACGTGACTTATACTTCTGAGATCTTACGATAGCGTCTCCATCCACGTGATTATTCGTTAGTAGGTCGCTGCCATGAAAAGGATGGCGTAAAATTAATTGTAAAACTACAGCAAAAAAAGTTCAAAAAGACCGCACCGACTGACATGGTAAGGTTGATTGTTAGAATTCTTTAGCTTATTTTATGGAATACTAGCAGAATTACCCGAAGATGCTAGGGTTGAATTGGTTAAATGCTGATTCTATTTCATAGAAAAATGTAAGCATCATTTAAGTGTACAGAAAATATTTTTTAACGTAGTTTTAACTTTTTCATTGCTTCTACAATTTGCTTCTTACGCAAATATATATACATAATATATCCATCTCTATATTATCCATTATATATTCATCACACTCTTACTGTAAGACAAACTACAAAAGATTTTTCTAAGATGACTTCAGAAGTCGATTTTCAGTTTTGGAGTGATTACAAATGCCAATTAAGTTCATTTTCAGTACAAATGAGTAACTTTCAGCGTAGTCTTGCTCTCAGTTTATTATTAGTTCTGCCCT
Organism: Meta bourneti; assembly: GCA_933210815.1. Classification (NCBI taxonomy): domain Eukaryota; kingdom Metazoa; phylum Arthropoda; class Arachnida; order Araneae; family Tetragnathidae; genus Meta; species Meta bourneti. Next base: position 7,013,997 of record OW119926.1, read on the forward strand.
TGAACCATGGATTCGATGTTTTCGAATTCTATTATCATTGTGAGGACGGCAAATTTAACTGTTACGGCATTCGTGGTTAATTTATTTTGAAGCACACATTTTTTTCTTGAAAATTCTATTCAGCCGCACGTGGAATAACGGAGCTTGTTTTTAAAACAAATGTCATCAGTGTATACAAAGCAAACTCAATCGATTACGCTTTTTACAAAATCATGGCTTTAAATGAATGTTTCACAGGTACCTAAGTTGTATACGAACAGTTTCAACTTCAAGTAAGCAACCTCGACGTTCTGTCATTTAAGACAAAAAATTTGTATTTTTCAACAGTCTTAGTTTACATACTTCCTTACTATGATATTATTCCAAGATCAGCAAAGTTGAAAAGTATTTAAAATTCGCATTCCTCCAATAGAAAAATGTAGTTTCAAATCGAATCCTTAAGGTACTTTTACAATTCACACTCGGTTTCTATAAAGAAACCACGTACCTATTTAGAATGAGATGTAGTTACTTCACTATGGAGTGCAGCTTTCAATAATACCCATGAAACATGAAAAACAAATGTAAATTAAATTGATTTTAATCGTTTTGAAATGAAAATATGTCAAAATTTAGAAATATCTTTGAACTACAACGTATTGCTACCCGTTTTGATTTAACATAAAATCTTATTTTAAAATAACTTTATTCTAACTTTACCAGTCATTTTAAAATAAGAAGTTATACGTCTGACTTAAAAAAGGTTTCCATTTATTTTTATGAAACAAAATTCTACAAACTATAACGTATTTAACCAGACTTTAGGAAAGTTTGTCGAAATGTACAATACATATACCAAGAAATTACCACATATAAAAATGGATGTGTGTATGTTCCAGCATAATTTTGGAGCGCCTTTTTCAAGCAAACTTGGCACACATATGACTTAAGAGCTGGAAAAATACTGTTGGGGTAAGACACTCCTAGCACTCCTAGGGGTGGGAAGGTGAGTGACATGTAAATATAATCTAAAACGACCGATATCAGTGTCGAATCTATAGTTTTCGCGATCGCTGAGATGAATAGTGACACTCCCGATGCCGTTTAAGTCCAAGTTTAGCCCCCATAGGCATGGGGGTAAGAAGAGGTGAAGAAATAAAATGTCCAAAATGACCGAGTTTAGTGTCGAATCCATAGTTTTCGGGGTCGGTAGGCTGATTGGTGACAGTCCCGATGACATTTAAGCCCAAGTTTAGTCGAATAGAACGAATAGAACTCTGTAGAACAACCTTTTGGAAATTTTTAGAAACGAATAGAACCTTCTAGACGATTGTGGAAACGAAAAGAACTCGGTGTCGGTAGAACCTTCTGGAAATTGTAGAAATGTATAGAACTCTGTACAACCTACTAGAAAATTGTGGAAGTGAATAGAATTCGGTGGAAGTTTCTAGATTGTGAAAATGAATAGAACTCTCTAGAACCTTCTAGAAGGTTGTGGAAATCAATAGAAATATGTAGAACCTTCTAGAAGGTTGTGGAAGTAAATAGAACCTTTCAGAACCTTCTAGAAAGTTGTGGAAATAATAGAATTTGGTAAAACTTTCTAGAAGATTGTGGAAATTAATAAAACTCTTTAGAGAAATTCGAAAAAGACGCTTGAAAAATATTGATAAACAATAATGAATTATTTACAAAAAGAACACAAATTTACACAATATAGAAAATAGAAATGCTCAAATATGACCGCTACATTTCGCTGTCAACTCAAATACACAAACACAGAATTCTAAATCAAATATAAAAAATTAAACATTAATTCTGGCATTGCCAGATACCGAGTAGCAAAATTACGCTTTTAAGAACAATGAGTTTTTCATTTCGGCTATTCATGTTCCATTACAAAATGTAAGTTGCGCAAAATTAAGTATTTTAAATATTCTTTTTTCATCAATCAAATATTCATAAATTATTTATATCATGGGAAGGAATAAAAAGTCAGTCCAAACAAATATTTTAATTTAATTTGTTTTGGAAAGAATTGTTTTTCGAGCATTACTTGTAAAACAATTTTATTCGAAGTTATTTTTCTATCAATACTGGTAAAACAAACTGAGCTGCATCCCGAAATCGTTTTATGTTCAATGTTAATCCTATGGCTATTTGGAATGGTTTGGTTTTTAGTCCCCTCTACACACCTAGGTTAAAAAGAACGGGGGTTAATATGGTAGCCTAGATTGCTCTCAGGGTTCCAAAGTATAAGTATACCAAATTTGGTGTGGATTGGTCAAACAGTGTAGATTTGTATAGAGAACATACACATCCATTTTTATATATAGATAACTTTATCTTACTTTTAGATAGCAGCTTCCCTGGGAATATACGTCCCAACCAAGCTCGTAGCCCCATCATAGAGTCTCAGTTAAGTTTCATGAAAAGCTATAGAATTGCAAATTTATTCCACTCCCACCTGTTGTCGAGGGCGTCGGGGCTAAGTGGATTGCCCGCTGCGCTAGCAACGTACGAGTTGTAGGGGTGCAGGTTTGATTCCTTTTTGGATTTATTTCTCTCTTCAGTGTCAGTAAAACTTTCCTTGTGTGTGTTCATTTCTTGAAGTTGTTTGTCTTGTACTTGGAGCAGCTTGGCCAAATATGGCCCTTGTGCCATGAAACCTAACCAAACAACCTTGTGTTTATGTACATTACTTGACGTTGTCTGTCTAGTGTTTGGCGCAGTATGGTCAAATATGGCTGTGATTCCATGAAACCCAACCAACTTTGTGTGTATGTCCACTATTTGATGTCTGTCTTGTGTTTGGAACAGCAACGCCAAATATGGCCCTTGCGTCGTAAAACCCAACCCATCCAACATCTGGTCATCTTAACGCTCTGAGAGTCACGAAATTTCCGATTAGTGTAGTATGGCGTTTTCTCCACAACACACACATAATGACTACTGTTTCAAAGGATCCTTGGAAAGATTACATTAGTGAACAGAGTCAAAAGTGGTTAGAGAAGCCATGCAAAGAAGACAGGTTACAGAACAAATAAATGTGTGCACGCTCCTCAGAAGGTTAAACGTTGTGGGATTGGTTTTACCCCAAACCCTTTGTAGTGTCGGTATCCCACGATGGAGTACAATGCGAGAGAATACGTTAGAGCAGTGGCACATACGCTGCGCACCACTGCCAGTAGTTTGAAATATCGTACAGTATCAAATTCGTTGTGTTTCTAATTGAATGTTTTTCTCAAATTAAAAATTGCTCAAATTGATAGGAAACTAAATGCGTTGTCTTAATTTTTTCTATGAGAGTTAATCTACCAATCCACGTTCGTGAAAATTTAATGTTCTGATTGAAAGATAAGATAAGAAAATATACTTTCTCAATCTCTTGCTCATCTTAAATTTAATTGTTATGATTGAAAATATTACTTCTGGCAATTGTTCGAGTATAAAAAAAATACACAAAATGTCAATTCGGATCATTGGTTAGGAAATTTAATTGGAATTCTGTATTTCTGTTGTCTGTAGTGTGTCCTGATGAATGCTCACTCTGAACTTTAATCAAACTTACCTGATTTGAGAACCATGATTAAAAGTTGTAAACTTTAATCATGATTGCTATCCCTGATTGAATTAAGTTCTCGACTTTTATATATATAATCGGGGGTCTCAAGTAAGAGTTTGAAACCTTTTTTGAAATGAAGATACCGTTGATGATTCAATTGGAAAGAAGCCTCTAGAAGTAGTCTCGACTGTGGTTTGAAAGTCGCTGCGAAGAAACAATAGTTTCAGTTTAGCCCAAAATAGCCTTGCTGTTAATCGAATCTGACTGCTACTTTAATTTTTACCTCACAGTTTGAAGAACTTTTAAAAAGTGTATATAAAGAGCAACTCAAAAGTTACAACTACAAAAGTGTCGGTCGCAATATACAGCTAGATTCACCAACAGTTTTCACCGCTTCATCAAAAAGCACTTCCCTGGCTTAGTGTTGTTGTCTTCGTCGGAAGCAATAAAGTGGGAAGTCTTGTTAGGACAACATTTTTTTAACCACTGAGACGATTACAAACGATCGCTTTCGAAGGATCATTGTCTTTTACGAGAAAGCCTTCCCTTGCCTTTTATTCTTTGAAAAGGACTCCTCGAAAAAGACATCCTTGTTGAGTTTCCCACACGTCTTCAGGTTTATAATTAACTCTGGGGACAAGACCTGTCGGGTCTTCATAAAGTTCCTCTTCTCTGTGGGAGGTTTTGATTAAACGAGCAGAATTGATTGGGCTTCTTCAGAATTATTTCTGTTTTTACGGGGCGGAATTGTTTCAGTTTGTGGACGCACTGTTCCCTCTAATTTAGTTCTCACGAATAGTAACAGAATCTGGGGAAGTTGAAACCATGTGATTGTCGTTTAATGAATTTGTTGGTACGTGTTAATGAATATGGATGCCAGCATGTGTTGCCGAATATGAATACCTGCCACTGTTTTGTTTTAGAAACTTTGTGAGTAGAGAAATCGAGTAACTTCAGCCAATTGTGTTTTTCCTGAATGTCAGCACTGGTGTTATTCCTTTGTATTCAAATACTTTAGAAGTTTGAAGATATCTTTGAATGACTATACATTATTGTGCGTTGCAAATATATTTCTTTGCGTAATATGTTGCTCTGACTGTAAACTGTAACTGTTGACTGTAAAGAAACTAACTCTTCTGGTAGTCCTTCATTATTAGATATCTTGTGGAACTTAATATCCAGAGAACTTGGAATTTTTGTATTGAAAACATTGTATTGGATCTGAGCTTTTTATTGCACATATAAATAAGCATTCCAGTTACATGGCTGTACATGCATATTTGAAATGTAAGGCGCAAATGAATATAGTTAAAATTAATCAAAAATGGTATTTATAGTAAAGTCATAAAATTTTCAGGCGTTTTGATATCACTAGCCTTTTGATATGGATTAAAATCTTTCCAAAATTATCATTCTCCTACCCCTTCCCTCTGAGTTGTAGGCGACGCAGGTTTGATTGCTGTCTGGATGAACTTCTCCTGTGTCAGTAAAACTTTCTTTATGTGTGTCTATTTACTTCATGTTGTTTAACATACCTTTACCAAACATTACCATTGTGCCATAACAAAATCCAACCCTTTACATGCAGGAATACAAAGTTTAAATCTTTTAATGTACACACATTTTGTACATAAAAACAATTCTGAACACAGTCCTAAATCGAGTCATTCTGCGGATAAGAATGAGCCATACTATCTTTTTTCAATGAAAATGGTATATTTCCAATACTAATATTTCACCTTTGAGAAACCAGTAACCATAAATTGTCATTCTAAAAGGGCATTTTGTTCCTCATACTTCTGAGAAATTTCCAATCACGTGTCCATTCCATGATGAGTTACTGCTTTCGATAAAAGAGGAAAGTTGGAAAAAGGTCACTGGATGGAAAGTGCAGTTGCCGATCACAAATGGACAAGTTATAGTTTATGGAAATACGAAATCCTTGAGTTTATGCTCCGATTGCAGTTATAACAGAAATATACGACGTAGTGAAACGAGGATATAAAATCGAAGAGAAAAGGGACCCCCTTCAAATCTATCTATATACATATATGTTCCAGAGTGAATTTTCTGGGTGCCTTTATAAAAGAAAGGATGATTTGCTTCAATTCGTTGCTGATATCTCGTACACTAGAATCTATGACTTCGGTAATGTCTTCAATGGTTTGGTAAAATGGCAGTCATAGATATAGTGTTGGTTTACTGACAAAGAATATCTATTTGTCGATTATTTTGTAAAATAAAGGATTTTTAAAACAAACTTTGATATTTACATTATCGTGTACAATTAAATAAATAAAACGAATTTTTTTGTATAAATATAAGTATTTTTTATGGACCATTTCGAACTTTTTTCTGTGATGTTGCTGTGTAATTAGCAAAAAACACACAAAGCATTACTTAATAACTTGTCAAGTACTATATTATTGCAAAGTTCACCATAGATAACCACAAATCTGGTCAATAATGAACATTACATTTATTATGAATAGATTGACATGAGATATGAAATATGAGAAATCACACACCTAGTCATTAATATATTTAAGCAATTAATAAAATTTAGCGTGGATGCTAAGCCCGGCGTCTGCTAGTGTAGATAGAATTTGAAACAAGTCATTTTAAATGAATGAGGTTGAACGCCTTTGTGACGATTGTTACACCAATAGAATTAGTTCTTAAACAACATGAAATTTAAAATTTTTAAGTAACATACTTCATTAATACGCGTTTACTAACGCATGGAAGAAGGAAATTTAAAATCCATTTAACCCTCCACGTGGTTTCAACGAGATATATCGCCTATCAAGATCTAATCAATTTTGCTAATGACGAGATATTTCGTCATCCAGTTATTGCTCAATTTTTGATGATGACGTGATCAAGACCTGGCCAGTTTTTCTTAATGACCAGGAAGGTTAAACTATGGATTTTCTAAAAAGAAATAACTAGATTCAGGAGCGGGAGAGGATGGCGACTTGCATAAGAACAAAATGACAAATTTCTTCACGTGAAATCATTTAGAAGCAAAATGGTGATGGATAACAAAGAAGTTCGAAAGTGCTCACTAGTGATAAAAGCCTTGAAGTATGATACTATTATTCGTAAGGAAAACTGGTGAAATCTAGAATTGATGCTCAGCAATAACGCTATGATATATGTGCCAGCAATAATGATAAATTCTTAAGTTTCTCCCTTAGATTTATTCACAAACATTCACCGATTTATTAGTACGTGCAAATCTGATATTTAATGGAGTACTTTCAATGTTATTGCTGGATTCTCTAATAAGTAAAACTGAAACATTAGAAGTAGCAAAGGATATAAATAGCTTTGCGAAGCGTAAAATAAAACGCGCAATTATTTAAGTGGATTTATTACAATAGATTGAAACACCACTGATACATTTTTAATGCATTTTGAGCTGACTACTGGATTTCATGAGAGAAAATCGTCACGTCTCGATGTGACGAGTTGATAACAGAGTTGAGCTTCCTTGTCTGCAACGTATATTTATGATGAAATATGTACTGAAAATCGAGCTCTATAGTTACTAATGGATTAATAAACGCATGAAAGTGGGCAGTATTTGATATCGTTACCTTTTATTGAGTTGTCGCTACTCTATCCTTATACAGTTATAGCACAACACTGTTGACTTAATTCAACTAATAATTTCTTTTGATTTTATTCTAAATTAAACATTCAATAATACATTCAAACATTCAGGTGGTAAATATTCCCAGAAAAACGGTATAAATGGATATATTGTCTCTTCCGGTTGTTGTCTTGACGAGGTATGTCGTCATTGATTAAATTGGCAATATCTTGATGGACGAGATATTTTCAAAACCATATGGAGTGTTAATCCATAACTCATGAAAGTTATGCTAACATTCTAGGTTTGGAAGAGTTATTTAATTTATTTATTGTTTTTTTCATGAATTTAATATACTTTTTATACGGAAACTTACAACATTTTAATGTGTTAATTGCAAACTGAACAATTTAACAATTGATTAGTAATTACATATATATATATATATAAAAGAAAATATATGTTTTTAAAAGAAGTAATGCCTTTTGATTGGATAGTATTAATTCCTTATGCTATGATGCTAATAGGATCACTGATTTAAAAAAAATTCCAGTCTATTTAAAATTAGATTGACAAATTATCTTCCAAAATAAATAAGTAAAGATGATCCTTTTTAGCATCTAGCATTTTTAGGATATCGAATCTCATTTAACAGTTTAGAAATCACCCTGAAAAACTTATCTATACATTTCATTTATTCTGCAAGTTCATTTGTAAAAACTTCAATACTTGATTTCTACCCGTAAATTTTCAATAAGATGAATCTCATTTTAAATAGATGGATATGTGATACTGTTCCTTGTAGTCTTGAGGGCATTTGAATGAAAAAGGTACCAAGTTTTGCTTGAATTTTCAACAACTTCTCATTAAGGTTTGTCATTTCTCAGCAGAATCCAGAAATCGGTCGTTAATATCAGGTTTCATCTCTTCCGGAAAGTAAGTTTCAAGGCACTTTTAAAAAATACAATTTCACTTTAGGGTCATTTAGTTGATGCGAGTGGTTTGACGTGTTATTCGGTTTATTTCAAGTAGGCGATCGCGTCTGATTGCCATGCAAGTTCTTCACTGAACTTCTATGAAACTATTTCAGTAATGCCACTCACTTTGAGAACGATAAATGACATTTATATCAGTTCAGTGCAAAAAGAATTTTATCAACACTCTCAATCTAATGTTTTTTTCATTTCGTGGATAATGAATGGATTCGAAAGTTGCGAGTTCGAAACTTGATCCAACCAGATACCGTCGTGTATGTGGGGGGGGGGTTGCACGTTAAATCTATCGGTCTCAAATGTCCTCACATTGGCATGGATGTGGATGTTTGGAGAGTGGGGTGCCAGCTCAGATGTTGACCTCTTCATCTGACCGTGGTTCAAAATGATGAGGTGGTATCCTCCTAACAGCGGTTAAAATGCAAAGTTACCCATTAAATTTTTATGGTTAAACAATCGGAAAAAGTTTAAATAGCGTTGCATATCACCTGTTTTATAATAGGTTAGACCGGACATTAGTTTCAATAGCAAATAACACAATTTCTTTAATTTTCACCTAAAAATATCTACACAATTTCTTTCATTTTCACCTAAAAATGTCAACACAATTTCTTTCATTTTCACCTAAAAATGTCTACTCATTAATGAGTCGAAAATAAAATGCTTTCGATATGTGTTTGTCATTCTTTCTGTCAATGAAAACATCAGAAATATTTAAATTTTAATATTATTAAATTGGAAATTTTAATTGTACCCACAAATTCCAATTTTACTTACCTTGGGTAATTGATTATTTATATTCATACTGCCACCTTACTGTAGCTATATTACAGCGTAGAAAGACCAGAAGAATGGAACATGCAACAGAGGGAAAAACGGTGCAATTATAAAACATTAACAACTGCATTATAAGCGCAAATCAAAAATTACATAAAAAATGCTAATAAATAAAATAAAATCACGATCGAAACACAAGCACAGAGGAAAGTCAAAAACTTAGTTTTCAAACGTTAAAGTTACAAAATTACTAAAATGTATCAAATCGTCAAGGAAAATATTAAAGTTTGGGATAAATTATTCATCAATCTGACAAATTGGGTTATTTTTAGGGAGTTGAATTAACGTCGCACATGAGCTACACAGTGGGCTATTGGCGACGGGAGACAATCCGGAATAGAAAGATCCGAGGACAACACACTTCGTAAATTTGAACCACGGTCAGATTACGAAGTCAACACCTGAGCTAGCATCCCACTCTCCAAACTACCGCACTATGCCAACGATGCGTTATTGGTATATTTTCAAATAATTTTGCTGAAAAAAGTTTCCTGAAAAATAATTTTATTATGATTATGAAAAGAGGGTACGTGAATATTTATCTCATTAATTACGCCGGTACACTTTGCTTCATCATATAACACATTATAAAAACAAAATTAACACGAAGTTCTGCATTCTAGGGGTCCTAGTTCACACTTTACTTTTGTTTCGATGGCTTTACAGCTGAGCACAGTACATACAATCCAATATTGAAAGCTTTTGATTGCTAAAGACGTGGTGAACATTCTCCCTTTTTATGGATTTTTATATACTTCTGTATATTCGCAACAAATGTATTCATTATTTTGTGAATTATTTGTAATTGCCAAATCGATGAAGTGTATTTTTCTTTTTTTTTCAGGTAAGCAGTGAATGATGCACTTGGTTTAAAAATTATCTGAGATAATTCTTTTCTTAGACAGGTAAATACGAAAAGTTTTAATTTAAATTCGAATGTTCGAAAATTTTGTATTATGATGCATATTCTCATCTTTCTCTTTTACGTATTTTAAAGTTCAAGTATGACAAAATTATTCATTTTTTATCTTAATTTTTAAAAGACCACACTGAACATAAGTTAAAAAATATTTATCTATCTACAACCTACTTTTCACCTTTCTCATATCATGATTTACATTGATCTATTTACCTTTGTATTTTATTTATTGTATTTCTCCAATTTCGATGCTCAAACGTGTTTGGTAGTCTCGGTAAAATCCTAATTAATGGTGTAGCCGTGTGATTTCAATTTTTCATCGCCAAGCCAATGACAAATGGTACTCGTGAGTAGAGATGTAGCGATGAGAAAACTTATTTTGAGAACATAATTAATTGTTATTGATAATTTGTGATAATTATTATAAACTTCTAATATTAAGAGCTTCATTAACAGTTCGTAACAGATACCAACAGTTTTAATAAATAGTAACTGTTAGAATTCGACGTTAACAGTTCCCTTAAATTATTAGTTGCTTCAACTTTTCTTATTGAATTTTTAACTGCAATACGATCGTAACAGATACTTAATTTATTAATAATAGTAAGAGTTAAATTATACTGTTTAACTTATCGATAACACAATATTTTATAACAGTTGGTGACTGTATTTGTAATGACTGTTGTTTTAACTGCTATCGGAATAACAGAACATCTCGAATGCTTTTGATAAAACGCCAACATGGCGAAATTTGGTGACCGCACCGTGTACTAGGATTTAACCGAGTTTCAGAGGTTAATACTATAAATGGTCATACATTTTTCTGGGTTACTACCTCTTTAATGAAGTGTAATATAATTCCTTGTAGTGAAATTTATAAAATTTTACTGTGCCTGTGTATATGAGTAGTCTTCCTTTATTCCAAAGCTATAAAAGAATGCAACGAGCATATACATAATTCGACTCTTGATTGGGCAATTACTTCAAATTGGCACAAAAGTGAAGCTCTCCGCACAAAATGTGTCTTACTTTTATAAAATAGCCTCATAATTATAGTCATGGTTCTCTATTACAAAAATATCTCTCGTGACAACAAAATACATAAGGTAACCTACTGAGCAGCCACTAAATCTTTTTTTTTTTCGTAATTGAGGTTTATCCTGGAGCTGTCCAATTTGTTGAGACTTGATTCCTTTCACCATCAAACGAATGGGAAATAGACTTGCTTCTACCTTTGAATTGGGATCCATTTTTAGTTTGTCTGATGAAGACAAACCAACTATCTGCTTCCAAAATAGAACCTAGTATTGCTAGGATTGGGAAAATTGAGAAGAAACTATTTCTTAGAGATTTTAGGACATCATTAATAATGATATTCAATGTAGCATCGGTTTTTAAAGTCAGAAAAACAACTTTCCTTTTAACGTATTTTTCATAAAGTATTTTGAACGGATGCCAAATTTTTGGTTCATTGATAACTTCTTTGTGGTGATGTTTCTTTGCAATTATATTGGGGGCGTTGTGGCTCAGTGGATATGCCCTCTAAGCTAGCAACCTTCGAGTTGTGGGTGGCACAAGTTCGATTCCTGTCAGGTGCATTCTTCTCTGGGTGTATTTTTCGCTTGTGTGGCAGTAAAAACTTTCATCGTGCGCGTCTATTACTTGATATTGTGTCTTGTGCAAAACATGGCCAAATATGACCCTCTCGCCATCAAACGCCAAAACCAACCAACTTTTTAATTATACAAAGCATAAATATTGTATAGAAGATTTCAATTGCTTCAGTTGAAGAACATTTCACTAGTTTTTAATCTACATTATACTGAATTTTAGTTAGTAAATATTTTAGTTTAATATTTGACTATAATAAAAAGTAACTAGCATTATGTAGTAAGATGAAAATTATCTCTTCAAATTATAAATCATTAATTTATTTAATAGATCGGAACGTAAATTTAAAATTTATCCATGAAAGTATCTATTTAAATGACTAAAATATATGTCGATTCGATTAAATTTACTCAATTTTAATTCATTTAAACATCATCGAGTATTAATTATTCATACAATCAAGTTATAGCAATTAATGGATAGTTATTTAAAATTCATGAAACATCCCTTGCGACATTATTGATCAGTATATACGCACATATCTGATTTTGACCAACCAATTTTAATAGTTTAGCTTTGGTCATGGACAGAGTAAATACTTTACGCCAAATCTAACTGAAATAGTTGGTGCTTCTAAAGCAAAGAAACTCAAATCCAATTGCAGTTATAACGGATGGAAAACAAAATAAAGTAACTTTAAACTACCATTTTACTTTATTGCTTGAAATAAAAAAATAGAAATCGAATGAAATAGATAAGGACAATGAAAAGTTGCAGAAACATGGTCTTTAATCTCTATGGTTCTAGAGCGATTTATATTCTAGAATGATAAAATAAACTTATCGAAACTAAAAATGAAAATTTCTTTCCTTATGAAATATCAGTAGTCAGAAAACTAAACAGAGTTCTAGAAAAATATTTAAATTCAGCCTGAATCAAAATAAAATTATGTGATACTGTAAAGGATTTCATTCACCCCAGGGGAAATTATTTTAAATAGAATGATAAAAAGTGTCTCGCTCAGATAAAAAAAAACCGCTGTTAGATTGTATCGAGTTTTTACAGTCGTCTACATTAATCGAAACAAAACTGTTTACTCCTATATTTCTGTTCTGATTATTGAATCGTCACATAAATTATTATCAGTTGTGATATTCCATCCAGATTCAAATTAAATGCTTCGATGATTGTACTACTTTTGTGAATCAATGTCTGGTAAATGAATTTGATTTCCCTTTTTATGAAACGAATTCTCCTAATCAAGCTATTTAAAAGTCAAAAATAAAACAGCTGAAAAGTTAGTTTTAGCTAAATGGTAAAAATAGAAGTTTTTCAAGCAATTTCCCTTAGTCATTATCTGCAAAACATCGTGTACTATACAAATAACCATAACTATCAAACAAATGCAATATAATAATGGTTGTTGGTTTGGGGTTTTATGAATCTAGGGCCATATTTGGCTAAACTGCAGCAAACACAAGACATGGGAGAAAAAGCATGGAGAGAAGAAAGAAATATCGCCTGGGCATCTTGGGGTCTTGGGGACCCCATTTTAACCAGAGACAGTAGAGCCCATGGGTAAAGAATAGATGACTTGGGTACCTTGGGTTCATGAAGCCCGTACCTATCTAAAGATGTGTTCCTGAGAGGATAGAATAAAGGAACCACAAAACCATAATATTCAAGAAAAACAAATATATTCCCAAGCCGCGAGTTGGTATTTGAGTCATGTGATTTTGAACGATTCCACTAGTTTGACTAGGGCATGAGTTTGAAATAAACAATGCTTTCGTATAATCGGCGTCCTTAGCGAGTTTTCTGCATGTCAAGCATTACACAACAGAATAAAATGTTTGCAGGAATGTTTACAATTTGGTAGGTCTGAGGTTTTCTATTTGGTGACTTGGTCACATTTTGATTTTATGGCATGCCACATTATTCTGACAATGGCATGTATCATTCGTATTGCACAAACGATTTTGATTCGTGTAACAACTTTTCCGAAGATTGAGAAAAAAAGATTTGAACCTACACATGGGTGATTGGTTTTACTTCGAAGAGTATACTGATAGTTTGAGAATTTTTAAAGATACAAAATACGCGGAAGCATTTGCTCTTTTAAGAAGTTTAAATAGTGTCTCTTCATAACATTTTAGAGATAAGTAAACCGAAAAGTTTTAAAGACCTATCGAAGTCAAGTTAACTTGATTATACGAAACTGTCCCACAAAAACCCCGCTCTGATTTGGAGCTGTCGTGGCTCCGTGGTTATACCCACTGCGCTATCATCCTACGAGTTGTAAGCAATACAGGTTCAATCGCTGTCAGTTACATTCCTATCTGTGTGCATTTCTCTCTTCTGTGTCAGTAAAACTTTCATTTGTGTGTATGTCTATTGATATTGTATGTCATGTGTCTATCGCAGCATGGTCCCTTGCGCCATAACACCCCAAAACAAACCAATCCGAGAGTGAAACACGCATACATACGTCACTCTAAACATTTGATTTCATAATAATTCCGGATTGTATTGGATATTTATTCAGTATACTTTTATTCTGAGAAATATCTAACGAAGCTAATTTTTATGGTGGATGCTTGTAATGCACAAGTGCATGTAATCGTGTTAAGTAGACCCAAAGTGTATGGGATTGACACGTCTCGACATGTAAAAGCGATGACCGAAAATGATTTCCCATCTGACACATTTCCTGAATAACTAGTATTTTAAATGACTCGTTTTCTGAAACCTTCTGCATCGGTACATCACTTCATCTTCACAACGATTTGTCCTCAAGTGACAATATTCGATGATATTACACATTGACTAGTCATTCGATAAATTGTGTCTTTTATTTCGGTGAACAAGTCAATCAAGTAAATGAGTCCTTAGGAAAATGTGTCATTCTTTATATCAATGAATTGTGTTCGTGACTTTCAACGCATGTCACAACGGTATAGAGGTTTCGAAAAACAGGTTTTAGTTATTTATATGTATTTATCTTTACTAGTTAGGTTTTGAACGAATGTTATTTTAAAGTTTATCGATATTATTGTAATGTACATAAAGGATAACGGAATTTTTACATCAATGTCGATCGTCAAAATATTTCTTCTTAAGTTATGCATAGTTCATATATCAAAGTGAAATTTGAAAAGATTAAAAGAGAAATAAAACTTTCTAGAATAGATTACTGACTCAAAGAGTTGTGAATTAGGTACAATTTACTTTATTAATAAGTGAATAGGTATTAGTCTGATATTTAGTCAATTTGAAAAGATTGAAAGAGAAATAAAACTTTCTAGAATAGGTTACTGACTCAAAGAGTTGTGAATTAGGTATATTTTACTTTGTTAATAAGCGAATAGTTATTAGTTTAGGTTTTTTCGATGGGTAATCAAGATGTTCCTAATCTTAAATCATACAACACGTTAGTATTTTTAATTTTGATTGGCTTTATCTTTATCACACTATTCTACCTAAAAATATCTTGTATTACAAGTTAATAAAACCAAATATTTGATTGAATTGCATTCTTTTAACCATCGCTTGTGTGTATATTTTCCTTAAAATTTTCAAAACTTATAGTCGCAAGCATTCAGATAAAAATTCTCTAAACTGTTAGAATACTATATAACATAATGCTCGTTACTTGCGTTTAACATAAACCGAGTTTGCATTTAAATAAATTCCACTTAATTAATTCATTGCGCTAACGATTTCGTTACTTTAAAATGAATGCACAAATATACATCTAAATAATAGTTAAATATTGTTGATTAAAAATGTCTACTCCGTCTATTATGTATATTTTTCAACTGAACTACCAGCGCCAGTGATACTTTCTTACTTCAACAGTTCATTTGCATGTTTCGTGAATTCCATCCGGTAATTCCTCTCAAAGAGCTCTTGAATGTTATTCCTCTGGTATTTTATAAATACTGAATGACACCATAGGAAAAAGTATTGTCAGACGCACTTTGTCCAGATGGAATGGAGAAGTTTGCGAGAAAAATCATTCAAAGTACAATTTAAAAGTTTTATATAAAGTGTCCCACACAAAGCTATAACCACAAACCATTCTTGTAAAACTCATTGTTATACAGTCTTAAAAAACCCAATTGCTTCCACCTGAAATTAAAGGCCTTTGAAAACCAGTTTCAATTCGTTGTAGGTTCTTTGTTGAGAAGAGATGGAGGGAATTGTTAGTTAAACCCTACCACAAGATTAGTTTCGAGATCTTTTAGCTTCGATTCCATTTACCACAATTGTAGCGCTTCTTACTTCGGTTAATTCTTTATTTCCATTGCAGAAAGTATTATCAATGGAGTCAAATTGGTTAAATGGTTTACAAATTTCAGTGTTTGTAACTCCCATGGGGATGCTCATTGATCCAGGCATTCTTTGGTTTCTCTGAGCACTTGTGGCATGAACTCGAGACATTTAGCACGTCACATTTGAATCTAGCAGAAGTGAATGCTCCTCTACACATTCTTAATTAAGCTTTTAAAAATTAATTATTCGTAATTAAATGCGTCACAAGGAAACCCAAAAGGTCGTTATTATGCTATTCCCTATCCGCTTTTCCTGTATCAGGAACCGGCTTTATTCACACCAATAAAGAAATATATTCGCTCTTTATTGGCAATTGTTCAAATGTCACTCTAATTTTTGTTTTGGAGTCCGTGCGGAAAACGAAAATTGAAGAATTAGACTCTCAACGGATGTCTTATAAACCAAACGAGGATTTAAATTATATGTATACGTTTGAAATCACTTTTCTGTGGCTTAATTTGACGTTAACAACTTGATAGTCTGGAGGAATAAAATGTGAACAGTATACTGTGAAAACAATTAGATGGTTAATTTAAGTGATTTAATTTAGCATACGATATCTTTAACTATCCTTAAATTATACAAATTAAACTTGACCATTTCAGCCTCATCAAAGCAATTCTTTAAATAACATTAAAACTTTTATCTTTCTCTGCCCACCCTTTAAGAAATAAAATATTTGTAGCGTAGGATTCCGTGACAATGATCTGCTGATAACTGAGATAAATCTTTCTAAATAATTGAAATGATTATTGACCTAGTTTGAATTACAATAGATACTTTTAAGTGATGTAGAATCTGATAATAAGTTATTTAAAATCTTATTTTTTGGCCTGGGTGCGTCTAAGTTGGCAAGTTAAATAATACGTTGATATATTGTGTTTTGTGTTTGACACACCCTAAAACATCATCTAAAATCAAGCTCTTTTAAGTCCAACGCATTAAAATTTCTTTTTGTGATTTATGAAATGGAACTAGTTCTTGGTGTTTTTAATTTACATTTGATTTATTTACCAGCTCATATCAGTAAAGGTACACTTACTGATTGTGCTGAACGTATACCGATTTGTCCAAAAAGTTTGTTCGGTTAGTTAAACTCAACGAAAACGATCCGTTTTTGAGAACAAATTGTGTCGAGCGATGAAAAATGGATGCTGTACAATAATATGGAAAGGAGATCATGGGCAAGAAAAATGAACCTCCATAAAATCACCTGATAGTCTGGCCTACATCCAAAGTAAGTGATGTTGTATACATGGATTGGAAGGTAGTACTTACGATCTCCCTCAGCAATCGATTCATTCCAACGAGTACAGCTCATAATTTGACCAACTGAAAACAGCACTGGACGAAAAATTGGTAGGTTTTTTCGAAGCCACAAACCGTAGTTTTGACGTGGATACTCGAGCCTGATATTGGGTTGTGGAATAAAGCAGACATAGGAAGTTTGAGCCTGATGTTGGGTTGTGGAATAAAGCAGACATAGGAAGTTTGAGCCTGATGTTGGGTTGTGGAATAAAGCAGACATAGGAAGTTTGAGCCTGATGTTGGGTTGTGGAATAAAGCAGACATAGGAAGTTTGAGCTATTGTTCAATTTGAATGTTCAGCAATGAATTTACATTTTGAACGATTTAAGTACAGTTTGATAGTAATAGTGAAGAATAATTTTATTGATTAAAGGTCTGATTGTAACGTAGTTCGGTAGCTTTAGAATGACACCACTTTCACGCAGTCCTCACTCCACGCAATCTAAAGTCCCACTGGTCCAAAGCTCGCCCAGCACCGTATAATTTCAACATATTGCTGACCCCTCAGCGCGCTTGCGCACTCGGTCCCAAGATCATATTGTTCGCGCATCGTTTGTGTACACGACGCTATATTTATCTTCTAGATGTTTCTCCTACTTCTGAAATCATAAGACAAAAACAGTAGTTATGCTTTTTGTACCACTCGACTTTTCATGTATGCCCCACACAATGCAGTTCTGATTTTAAAGACATTCACGTCAAAATGTCTGGAATTAATCAACAGTAAAGACGTAGTCTCCCTTCACGATAACGCTGCACCGCATGTTTCTTTGATGAGCAGGCAAATACTGTAACAGTATTTATGGAAAGTTTAGATTCACTGCCTTATACACCAGACATTGCACAGTTCGTACTTCCATTTATTTCGACTCTTGCAAAATTTCCTTAGTAGAAAAACGTTTTTTAAAGACTGCGAAAGGCACTTGGAACAGTTTTTTTGCCCCAAAAATATAAAAAGGTATTGGTATTTTTCAATTAACGTCGCACTGGAGCAACACAATGGGCTATTCGTGACGGTCCGGGATCAATCCCAAAGGGAAAGATCTGAAAAAAGGCTTTGAGAAGAGAGTATTTTGAAGTTGTCTGAAAGATGACAAGAGATAGCGATTTACATTTTTCAATAATGTCATTTGTGACAGTGAAACATGCTACTCAAAAACCGGACGAACTTTTTGGACAACCGAATACTTTCAACTGGCTCATGGTTAAGTACCCGCAAATTGACTTGATATCATTTCGACAAAATGTTGGTCATTTAGTATAACTTCCTAGCTATATTTCATTATTGTTCAATGGCATGGATAGCACATTTACTTTGTAGCTGTGTTGCTAGGAATATTGATCATTTATATATTTATGCTCTAGGGAGTTAGCCCTTTCAAAAACTGGCGTCCATCATCCTCTGAAAGGGTTAATTCTTGAGTATGTAAATATATTTTTATGTGTGCTAAACTAAGATATGTACTCGTATATGTTCTTTCATTTGATATTCTGATGTCAAGGATTACTCAAGAGCGTTTGGATTTAAGGTATTCCATCTACCTCTCCCTTAAAAAAAGCTAAAAATACTACACATTTTAGGTGCAAAATATATTCATAAAGTCAGGTCTCACCCAAAAAGGTTTTTTGGCACAGGACCATCTAAGGACTAACCGTATCGGGCAACCATTTACTATGTATAAAGTTGCTGATATAACACTAAAAGTTATTTGAATAACAAATTAGTTTGGTTAAAGTTTTCTCACTTTTTAAGTGCTTCAAGAACAGAAAAGGAAGAGAACAAATTTAGTGACAAATAACAACATTCTGACAGTTTTCAAAAGCGTGTTGCAGTTCAACACCGACCAAAGCATACATTATTTCCAGGATTTCCTTTTCCCGAATTCTTCATTTTTAAAGGCGCCATTTTTCTGTCTTTTATCTCGGTTCCAATTACCGTGAAAATCGGTTCGATTTTTTTTCATTCCATGAATCAATTCAAGCGCGTGTTCGCACTTTCGGTTCCTGGAGCAGAAAAAGAAATAGCGACTCGAAGACTGTTTTGGAATTCTAAAGTTGTCATTAGAATATTTTCTTTCCCCTTTATAAAACAGTCTTTTTAAGTAGGGCCGTTTTCCGCACTTATCCACCCTTCCAGCACTTGAGCTAAAAGTCGATCGTTCATTTTGGCAACAAAAGTGTCACAACTTCACAGTTCTTTATTTATTCAAAAACGTCATTTCTATTTTATGCTATTCCGATAAATATATTGTTTTCTGTATGGGTTTTCTTGATGATGGAACGAGCTGTGAGGTCGCTCTTTTTACCCTCGTTCTTTACATGGATTTTTTCCGCCATTTCGTTAAGCCGGTTTTTTTTATTGACCATACATTTCAACTCCTTAACAAGCCTCGCGGGTGGCAACTTATTAATGTTTCCGATAATTCCAATAACCGCTGTGGCAACAGCTCTTCATCAATCGTAAACGCTACTTTCTGATGTAATGAAAATCGAGTTTTCTAGTTGAAAAAAAGATTCATAGTTGTTTTTGTGAAGATATTCGTAAATATATCGTTCAAAAGAATTGAGTTGATAGTTGTTACTAAATTTTTCCTTTAGAATGGATGCATCTCATTTGTGCTTTGATATTTTTGTAAGTGATACTTTAAATATTAAATAGAGTTCAATAGACATTTAATATAGGAATATAAAGGAAATGAATTTATGACAAACATAAACGACTTTTATAAATCTTTTTCCGGAGCGTTGATTAGTTAATATCAGCGCTAGATTCGTTAGTAAATTTAACCACTCGAGATCATTTTATTGTCGTAACAGTTGATTAATTATTTTCAAAAGATTTTCTGTCGTGTGCTGTTTTAAGAAAAAATGTCTTCCATTTAATTGCCTGAATGAAATACAATTGAAACAGGGAAAAATGCATGTGATTGTAAAGCTGTTTAAAAAGTTATAACAAAATGACTTCATAAATTTGTCTTTTGTGAAGCCATCAGGAAAATTAATTAATAGCTAAGGGATTTTATAAAAAAATGGGAATGTTCTAAGTTTTAACAAATGTAGCACGTTTTTAATTAATGCGTATGCAAGCCATTTCTTTAAAAATCTTTGTTACAAAGATTTGGTTTGTTAGCTGATACTTTTAAATCCATACGATATTCCTATAGGAAATTTTTCTGTTTTATTCCACAAGACTATACTGTCACCCTTTACGTCAGACAAAGAATTTTATATAATTTAGTAGATAATTAATCTGTTTAATGATAGACAAAATAGATGATAATAAAGAAAATGTTTCATATAAATTGTGTATTTTCTTCGTATAATAAATATAACTAAGTTGTATAATGTGCTTTGAATCTAAGATAACAACTTTTATGTTTAATAAACTTATAAAAATACAAATAGTTTCATAATTAAATGGGACCTAGGTGACATTAATTATAGTTCGTTGAGTCAATATTTGATTATTCATGTCGTTAAATTTTGCATTTTCCAAGCTCCATTTGCAAATGATTGTGTTACCTGTTCTCTATTCGACCGAATTAAAACCTATGAAGTACATATTTAGAATTTTAATCTCATGGGGAATTATGTTTCTTTTCATCGAGGTAAATATGTTTAATGATCCCGCATAACCAACAATATTCTGTTTCAAATTAAAAATTTAGATATAATACAAATTAATATTATAGCAGATTTTCCCTCAGAATAGTAAAATTAATTCATCCATATTTTTGGAACTAGTATTTGTGTTTACAAACTTTTAAAGTTATGTATTTTAATTATCATAAAACAGAAAATTAAATATTTATTCTACTTTTCAAATTTATTTGCAAGAACGTTATATATAAGTTTATGGATTCCGGCAATGTAGTCAAACGCTAATATGGGTTTGTAAGTCAAACACAGGGACAATGATCAAAAATTTTAATACATAATTGCTTAGAGTTACATATTTAGTAGTTTGTCTTGTACAGGAATTACAAAATTGTAGAGAATTTCGTTCAAGTAGTTCAAACGGTCTTCATTTAAAATGACTTAAAAGCACACTCTTAAATTTTGTGTATGTTTGAGTATGTTAATGTAATAAGTGTTATTGTGAAGCACTGAAATGTAATAAATGATATTGTTAGCATTAAATGACATTGTTAGCTTTAAATGACATTATTAGCATTAAATGCCTTTTATTATCAATTATAGTAATTAGTTTATATCCATTCCTTGATACGTATAAACAAAATAAAGATGAGATTACAATATTCAGTTGTTTTTCTCAATGCACTAAATATTTGTTCATGCATTATTCATATAACTATAAATTCTTTACGTCAACTAATTGTTTCCTTTAAATTGAGGTCATGCTGTTTTTTAATTAGTTAAATAATTGGCCATCCAGAGTAATTTTGTACAAACTTGCTTGAAGCTGAGAAAACATGTCTGTATAGCATAATAATTAAAATACACACAATATTAACATTCACGAAATTTAAACAGTTTTCAAACTATGATTTTAATACATAATTTCAAAGCTATAATTTTAACAAAGCTTTAATTTAAAAGAGCCTGTGATTAATTGTATTTTTCTACAATGTTCTTCAAAAAGAGAAAACAAAATTGACTTGAAACTATTAAAAATAATGACTTTTGTGATATAGTTAAAGATAATAAATTCCAGTTTAAATAAACAATCTACATAAAGAAAATTAGTTTAGATTGTTTCTTTTGCTGATTGTGTGACTATGTTCTTTGTTCATTTTCTTTTCTTTTATTCATAAATAGGAATTGCTGCAAATAACAAAAATATAAGCGGGTTATAAAATTTATTTTATTTATCAACAGAGGGCTAATTTAAGAAAACAGATATATCTGTACACTAGTTATTGACACAATTGGCATCTCTAAATCGTTCATCGGTAATGAGCTTCCAAGAAAATTACGGAATTCAAAGGACGCAAATTATTCATAAATATTTTTGACATGCAAATGTAAATACAAAAAAGTACTTTTGATTTTCAGTTTTTTGGTTATAATTTAATAACTATCGGTTTTAAAGATGTTTTGTTCACTCGATGCATTCAAGTGTTTTGAATTGAAATGCATTAAAATCAATTTTACACTATTATGAAATGCGAGCATTAAATATATTTGTAAAGTATACAGGACCGAAAATTGGGTCTAGATTTAAACAGTGATTTACTCTTCCTTTCGTCCTAAACTATAGTTTTAAAGAAAATGTTGGGGCCAAAATTTGTAAGATATTTTTTCTTATTTTGTTTCAATATACAAGTCGATTCTAAATTCCCTGGTCAAACTTTGTAGAGTGATAGGTAAGATTGGTAGTTGGATTAGCTTCGCACTGGAGCAACTCAACAAGCTATTGCCGCCATTCCGGGATCCATCCCAAAGAGAAAGATCGAGGACAACACCTCGTCATTCTGAATCACGGTCAGATGACGAGGTCAGCACCTTCGTGACTCAGTAATTATTCCCATTGCGTTAGCAATCTGCGAGTTATTAGACTGCCCGGATTCGATTCCTTTAACTGATCTGTCTTGTGTTTGGCACATCATGGCCAAATATGGCCCTTTGTGCCATTAAACCCAACCAACCTTACCCTGATCAAGAATAAATTGTTTCTTATTAGAAAAAATAAACGACTGGCGCTCACACTTTGTTGTGCAGTGGCAAGATGTTTATTTTTTCTTGCTGTCTGTAGTTAATGCTTTCAATTTTATAAATAGCAATTTAATGTAGTTTGACCTTAACAATTTATGTAGTTTGACCTTAATAATTTAGGTAGTTTAACCTTTATAATTTAGGTAATTAAAACCTTAATATAGATTAAGTAATTAGAAAATAAATTTCTTTCGTATTAAAACCGTAGTTTTCAAAAACTAAATATCAAATTACATTGTAAAGCTCTTGACTAAATAATTCCATACCTAAGTAATTGCTTTAAAAGGGATAAAAGACAAACAGAAAAATAGCTTGAATATTGTAATTTTGCATTTTTATACGAAATTAGTGTCCAATTATACAAGGTAAAACTGCTGGACATGCAACGTCAATATACATTCGAAAACACATGAATCTAACCGCTGGTTTTGATTCAAAATTTACATTCATTCGGAGGTTGTCGAACACATTTAACCAAATAACATTTTACGCGTTCTTATTTGTTCCGTAATCTGGAGCTTATGTTGGCTATAGAAGCACCTGGATAAGTCGTATGTATTTTTTTACAGACGCGCGTTGTTACTTTTATAAAATATATGTAACGACTGAAGTGATTATATTACATAACTAAGATTGTATTTATAAAATTAATTAAATCTTACTTCAACAAATATCGAATTCAAATGTTTTGTATTTGGATAAATACTGAAAACGCACTAAAGTACAAATAATAAGTTCATATATAGCTTGCAATCTATAAAATCTACTCCCTTAAAACCTCCTCTCTAAGACTAAATAAGTTAAAGACGTATAAAAAGTTTTTATCATAATTACTTCATTTACACTTAGTACACCAAATTTGAATATAATGTTCTCCTTAAACCGTGTTTTTGTTTTAGGAATTGAATGAGTAAATAAGCGCTGCTATAATGAGTTATCTGTTTGGGTATTACGAAAACTAAAATAGAATTTAACATGAGCCGAAAAGTATGGTAATTACTTTTGTTAAACGAAATTTTATATGCTTAAGACGAAAACCAACTGGACTAAGTAAACAATTAAAAACAATTCACGGTTTTGCATAAAAAGAAATTCAACACAATTCTTTCTATAGCTACAAGACCCCCTAATTATGATTGATTATCAAAACCGTCAATAATTGAACCCCTCTGAAGGATACTTTTAGTATTATTTTCCTCCCTCAACATTTGCATACAAAACTCATAACTGGGAACAGACATTACTTTTATGGGTCTTTAAGTAGCTCGATAAATTACATTGTTCTTCTAGAACGACATCTTTAGCAAAAGAAATAAGGGTAAAACTCATTTTAACATAACATTCCACTGGACCTTATCCGTTGAATGAAATACTCCTTTTCTTTGTAACTTTTAGTATTAAATGCTCCGCATTTTGACCATGTAATTGTCGCGATCCATCAATGTCAGAAGAGATTTTTATTTTGTTTTCATTCCTTTTCGTCTTATTCTCGATTACGGTGCTATTGTGTTCTATGCCGACAGATTTGGTTTCATCCACTTAGAAGACTGTTTTCATCTGTGTCTCCATGAACCTTAATTCTTAATTCTTGTTTTTTCCTTTCTGGACTTCGAATAATCTGCTTTTTCGTGAGTGAAACATTTATTGAAGTGGTATTCCATGATTGAAGAGAATTCGACCAACGGGAGGTGGGTTGATGTCGGTGAGATTCGACAGACGATGGGTATTATCAAACTACCAATTTTGAAACCCCCATGAAAAATTTCAATACTATTCTATAAAAATTTCTATATATATTTCAATACTATTCTATATAATTTCTATATAGTATGGTTCTTGCGCCATAAAACCCCAAACCAATCAACTATTCACTTCTATAAAAATTCTATACAATTCTATAAAACTTTCTATACAATTCTATTAAAATTTCTATAAAATTCTATAAAACTTTCTATACAATTCTATTAAAATTTCTATACAATTCTATAAAACTTTCTATACATTTTTTTAATTTCTATGCAATTCTATTAAAATTTTTATAGAATTCTATAAAAAATTCTAAAAACATTTCTATACAATTCTATAAAAAATTCTATACAATTCTAAAAACATTTCCATACAATTCTATCACTTCAATACAATTCTATAAAACATTCTACACAATTGTATTAAAATTCTATACAATTCTATAAAAAACTCTGTACAAACATTTCTATACAATTCTATAAAACATTTCTAGACAATTCTAAAAACGTTTCTCTATAATTCTGTATAATTTTCTATACATTTCTGTAATATTTTCTGTACAATGCTATGAAACATTTCTATATAATTCTATGAAAAATTCTGTACAATTCTATTAAAATTTCTATACAACTCTACAAAAAATTCTATACAATTGTATAAAACATTCTATGCAATTCTATTAAAATTTCTATACAATGAGGTCTAAAGAATCTTATAGAATTATGGCCCGTTCTTCTATGCACTCTAAAGTAATCTCTATAGAAAGTATATAGAAATTTAATAAAAAAATTCTATACAATTCTATAAAAATTCTATACAAATCTATAAGAAATTCTACACAATTCTATAAACATTTCTATACAATTCTAGAAAAAATTCTATACAATTCTAAAAATATATCTACAATTCTAAACACATTTCCATACAATTCTATTAAAATTTCAAAACAATTCTATAAACCTTTCTATACAATTGTATTAAAATTCTATACAATTCTATAAAAAATTCTATACAATTCTAGAAACATTTCTATACAATTCTATGAAAAAGTTCTATACAATTATATAAAAAATTCTATACAATTGTATAAAACATTGTATGCAATTCTATTAAAATTTCTATGCAATGTGGTCTAAAGAATCCTATACAATTACGGCCCGTTCTTCTGTGCGCTCTAAAGTAACCTCTATAGAAAGTATATAGAAATTCGATAGAAGGTCTGTTGAAACCTGGAATTCTATAGAAGCTCCTTTATTTTGTTTCACGGCTTTACTTTCCTATAGAACTTCTCTAATACATTTCTATAGAATTAGGGCTCGTTTTCTCTTTAGAAACCTCTGAAATTCTATCGATTTATTTTCTATAGAAACAAAATTTCGTTCCTATAGGAATCTAAAGTTCTATGGAACTATAATTTTTTTCGTAAGGGAAGACTCATGTCGCTTTATAATAGGTGAAAATGAAGTCTGCGAACTAATGTCGTCCATGTGAGAATGTAAGGAGTAAATAATTTAGCCGGAAATTTCCTACGGTCTCAGTAGATTTGCCCACCGTGCTCGCAGTTTACAAGTTATAGGTGGAGTAAATTCAATTTCTTTAACTACCATAGGTCTATTTCTCTTCTCTGTCCCAGTAAAACTTTCTCTTTTTTGTATGTCCATTGCTAGATGTCAACCATTTTGTGTTTGGTTCAGCTTGGCCAAATATGGCCCTTGCGTCTTACAACCCACCCACCCAACCATTTCCTGTGTGAATATCTGAAGGAATGGATTATAATGTAGAGAGCAGAGTGGTGTGCCAAAAAAAAAGACGACAAAGCCGAAAGACAAGTAAAATGTATTTTAATTGAAGAATATACATTATGCACACAAATGAAATCGGTGATTGGTATCCTTACGTTGTAGGCGCTGTAAAAAGGGACATTGAACGTAACTCAAAAAGGCTTAAGATACCTCTACCCATCTCTTCCAATCGCCTCCATCTGCTTCCTTTTCTTGACTCTGGTGGACAGTTAATTTACCCTCCAAGTGGTTTCGACGATATATCTCGTCCATCAAGATCTGAATAATTTTGCTAATGACGAGATATCTCGTAATCGAGTTATGTAGTGCCGATTTTTTGATGATGAGATCAAGATCTGATCAATTTTCCTTTGATGACGAGATATCTCGTTCATAAAGATCTGGTTGATATTGCTTTTGACGAGATACCTCGCCGGAACAATCATCAGGAGGATTAGGAGCGACCGTCGTGCACCCTTTAAAAAACATCGGGACCGAAAGACCTTCCCAATAATTTGAGATTTATTATCGGTGGTCAGTGTTGCAGGTGTTGATCTCTGACCCCGAGCCGTTACAAGGTGTGCGAGAACAAAGCACGTACACTTGGGCACCATACGACTATCCTTGCAGAGTTTTCATCGCTAGGCCTCAAACTTTGACTATCCTTATGAACTTCCTACCTGGAATAGTGACTACAGATATTCCATACCTAGTAAAACAAATCACCATAAGTTAAACCTTAATTGCACGTAATATCACTGGAATTTTTTAATTAATAAAATAAATTGGGCTCCTCAAACCCTACTCTGAATTTCGGTCCACCATGTATAAGTATCTGATGCTTCACAATACGAGATAACAGGAATGATCCATTTTTATTTAACTCTTCAAGTGGTTTCAACGAGATATCTCGTCCTTCCAGATCTGACCAAATTTTTGGTCAGGTTTTTTAATGGGGAAGTACCTCGTCGAGACAACCATCAGGATTAAAGTGCTTTTATTTCAGCTGTGTCCTTGGTATTAGATAATTAAGTAAGGGGCTGCATCTTATAACCTTTAACACTAAATTACCAAATTTGGCGATACTATCTTTACTATAGCACGGCGGTATTTACTATCGCATTTACCAAGAGAAAAGACTCCCATCCATTGATTAATCACGTGATTGGTGCGCGCGAAATATAAGTAGACTGGAGGTTTCACCATTTTTGTCACACCTACCCTGTCATAAGATGCTATATCGCCAAACGAGACGATTAGATACCAAATCGGCCAACCAAGTCATTTTTTCACAGCGGTCACGTGACTGCTAGTCGACATGTAGGTCGCTTTTTTGAAGTTCCTCTATATAGCGATGCTTAGTCTACTTATATTTCAACAACACGTGTCATAAGTATCAACACTTTCGACCGAGTTTATTGACTTGAATTTACAATCATTAAAATGAGTACAAGAAAGTTAATTTAATACTGGTTTGAGTTTTACGTTAACGACTAATGACGTGCTAATGTTAAAAATTGTTACAAAATAAATTATTCGAAATATTCAATTCTTAAACATTTTTGGAATTCGCGATTTTAACTTCCTCATAAACTTTTATTATACTCTAAATACGAGGAAAAATGCTTCCAGAAGATTGAAAGTATAAAAACGACACTTCCACGTTCTGAGAGCTTTACCGAAATCGTAAATTCCTACACACTCCTCTATATATGATGCAATCTTTCTTGCTAAATAACAAATTCAACCAAAATGTTCGAACTGAGTTTCCGGAAGCAGCGTGTGACACTGTTGAATGCAGAAAAAGCCTTAGGAAGGTTTTTTTATTCAACAATGGAACAAACATTTGTTCGAAGCGTATAACAATATTTCTACGTCTTCTGTGCAAATAAACAGGATGCTATTTTCTATGAAATCAAGCGGAAAATTATCCTTTTTTATTGGACAGGTGTCTTTGGTGGATTCGTACCCTGATAACAGTTGATAATTGTTTAGAACATTTTCACTTTATGATCGTCTTTATAAAATGGCTTGCAACAGCGTGACCTTAAAGCTATAACTATAAACATGATGAACTTAGTAATATGGGTTCCGTTATTCAATCATGCAAATAAAGTGTTGGTTTAGTGCTCAATTTATATGCTAAGAATCAGTAGGAATTCCAATAAGGTCTCATGTTGTACTGAAGCTAAACCCTGTTGATTCCAACAGCCCTTAGATCCTACTTATTATTTAAATCTCGGAAAAATATTTTTTCTCTAACTGTATATAAAGAGAAAAGTTTTGAATTGGCATTGACGTAAGAAACTGTCTTTAGCTGAAAAGTAGAATTCCTTTAATGTTTATGGAATAAAAATAAGGTTTGATGCGATAAGGTATGTGGAATCGTTTAAAAACGTTTAATGCTGAATTTATTTATATTTATATGGAAATCTACTAAAGTCAAAACTAAATATCATGATCTAAAAGTGATGTAAAGTCATATTTAAGCGTCTTACACAAATTGAATAAATCATTGATTTAGTTTAGAAACAATTTTCCCTTTCAAAACTCTTCCTCGTGGTTAGCTCATTCACTTCGAATGAAAATTAATAGCTTAAGGGTTCGTGACCTTTATTCATATCTTCTATCAATCACCATTTAATATTCATTTGAAGCATGCAATTTTACTCATATCCATCCAGTTTGTTTATCTAATATCTGTTTTAGGAATGCTTTTATCATTTACTTTAATTACAGCGCTAGGATTGGTTTTCTCGTAAAATCTATCATTTTGCAAGGTTAATGCGTCAGTAATAATTCTTTCCATGAACATTTATTGGCAATACTGTCTTGCTGGACATAAAGGTAGGATTTTCATTTTTTTCACTTGGAGTTTACGATGTTACATGCCGCTTGTATCTGATCCTTAACAACACTAACAATATTGATCACTTGTAGTGAACTTGGCTACCACTAACAAATTTAACTTACAATACCATAGGTAGTGTAACACGATTCCACCATAAAGTACTTATTGGTGTACTGACTTACTCAGAATTTTATTCTCACTAAAAGCATCAGAAGGAATTTTTGGTTTAAACCACTTTTAATTATCTCACAGTCACAGTACAGGCACGATATACAACTTAAAATAGAAGGTAGAACATCTCAAAATCGACACATTTCAGTTTCGATCATCACTCTTTTCTTTCTTAAAAGCTAGTGTCCAACCACACCCATTACCATCTCTTTCGTCCAACCAAGTCCTTCTGGGCATGTGCAAGGAGCGCCATCTATCGGTCTCCGCAGAAGTCTTTACATTGGTAAACACAGCTGCACTGTCTTACGCGTCTTGCTAAATTGTGAATGGTAGACGTGATGTGAACACGCTCACTTTCTAAAACAAGCCAAATGGCGCTAACCTCAATCGACGCACTTCAATGCATCCATTGATGAGTAGTTGAATTGCCAATGCGATGCATCTCACTTCCAATAACTATCTGAGACTCTGATAACTGACTACTTCCACTTCTATCACAGCTTCACTATTCGTTGTCTCAGTCTCATTTCAACAAACTGCCGGCTGCACTCATTCGGATGCTAAAGGCAACACAGGAGAGTCAAACGGCCACAACCATCCATTGCATGGTCACGCATACTGAAACCTGGGTAGCCCGGTTGGAAAAGTAGTGGATTAACAACCAGAGGGTTGTAAGTCGAAACTCATTTCAATATAAGAAATTCGTGTACTCAGGTGTTCACATCGCCATCTGACCTTTGTTCAAAATGAAGAACCGCTTGTCCTCCGAACTTGCTCCTCGAAATTGATCCCGGACCGTCGCCAATGGCCCGTTGTGTTTGCTCCAGTACGACGTAACTTAATTTACCTTCCTCTCTTAAATCATACATTTATTAGCAGCAGATTTAATAATTCAAAAAATGATTCCCAAAAATATTTATTTCATAACATGTCTAATTATATAATTTCATTCATTATAACGATAAATCACATATTGATAGTACATTATGACATATTAATCACATATTAATAGTTTATTACAATAATAATCACGTATTGATGAAGAGAACAGTGAAAGAGAGCAATTTAATTTAACCGAAATCGAAAGTTAAAGATCTCTTTCTCAATCTAAAATGCATTTCAATGGAAATGCGCATTACATCATTCTACATTAGCAAACAAATGGCACTTTAAAATCCTCAAGAAATTGAAACATTAATAAAGAATTAATGTACCGAAACGAAGAGTAATATCGAGTTAAACAATTATTAAAAGATTTACTCGTGTTAAAGACGCAACGATATATTACGCAAAACCCACTTTAATTGCTTTTGGAATATTGTGGTATTTGTTTTTTGAAATATTTCATCTTTAAGTGATTTATGTGCAGTAAAAATTTCTTGCTGCTTAACGTTAAACTAAATAAGTAGTTTTAAGGAGATAAATAAGAGTTCAATTTAATTACTCCATTCATCACATACGTTTAAGAAGTCATCTTTTATGATCATTAGCACTGTAATGATATATCTCTACTATCTTCAGTAATCAGAAGAGTAAAATAATTCTTTTCATAAAGAAACATTAAAAGCTACAGAATCACTAATGGGGACATGATTTTTCAGTTTCATGAAGTATAACAAAGTTGCATTTAGTGTTGTAGTTGCGTGAAAAGGGAATTCATCATTTGGAACTCTTAAAAAGTGTTTTTCTTTTATTTCGCGTAGGCCTATTTACAAAGCGATGAGAATAAAGTTGTCTGGAATAGAATATGATTGTATAAAAACATTTTCAAAATAATTTAATTTTCTTTCGACAGACGTGGGTTTGCTCAATTGTTAAGAGCAGATGTGTGTAGAGTTCCTAAACATTATTTGTCTTTAGAGTTTATTCTTTTCATGATTACAAAAGTTACTTTTTTTTAACTTGTTCGGTTTCTATCATCAGAGTGATACTGTACTACGTGCCAACTTTTTTACTAACTGCATCATTTCGCCAACAGTTAGGAATCACATAAAACCAGGACATATGTGCCATAGACGTCGTCCTTTGTGACACTATGAGAGATGTGTTGGATTATATGTACCAGCATGTTTATTTAACCTTGCCATATGAATCGCGGTATGTTAATGGTGTGTATTTGCATATCTAGTGAATATATAGGCTTGCTTTGTTAGTTGGAGCATTGAACCATTTCCAGCAATTTATGGCCGAAATTCAGAACAACGTATTTCTCTCTTCCATAAATTCAAAGTACTCACTATAAAAATTCTTTTAGATGGTCTCTAAAGTTCATGAACATTTTAATTTGTTTACATCACACAGATTTTACAAACCAAAGTTTGCCAAAACAATTTACTGGGAAGACCTTAGTGGCAAACTTGTCTGGAAACCATCGCTGGAATCTTTAGTCTCGGAAACAGCTTTAACAGCAAATCTTTTTCCATTATTGTTTTTGGAATTTATCCAAATCTCTTACGTACTTCGTTCACAGAAACCAGACTATTGGCACGAAAACCATCTAAGTTTCACCTAACTGAATAGCCAAATGTGAAATGAAAAATGATCCTAAGCTTGGTTATTCCATCCGCTAAGGGATAGTGTTTAACCAAAATCTACATATTTAGATGCAGTCGTTGATGCGAAAATGTACTGATTTTTAGGTCTATATCACGAAGAGTCTTAGGAGCTATCAAATTCCTCGATGTGATCATAAGATCTGTAAGAAGTGCGGTTACCGTATTCTCAGACACATTTAAGTTCCATCCTATGTTCAATGTGCATCTCTATCAGAGTTACTTTCAACACATTCAGGAAACCCTTTAAGCTTCGTGCAAATGTCACTCTAATTAAAATTGTTCAAAATCACTTAAAGTGTGCAGTTGCTCTTTCACTAATTCACTTCAAATAGCGCAATAAGAACAACTTTCAGGCGTCGCTGTTTCTTGTTTGTTGATTTTGGTATTTCTAAATTGTTCTAATAGTCAAAAATGTAAACAAGATTTCATTATTTAATACTTGTCATTAAGAAACAATCGCACGCGTGATTGTCTGGTAAATGACTATCTAAGATTTTGTTCAAATTGTTACTCGCGGGTACGTAAGTAGTTTAATAACGTCGCACTGGAGCAACACCACGGGCGACGGTCCGGGATCCCTACCGAAGATTGCCTCCGGTTGCTTATCCGTTGCTCTTCCAACTGGACTACCGCGGTCCGTTTCCCTCGTGTACTGCGATAGTACTAAAAATTCACATTGAAATAAAACCAGACTAGCTTCCTTATAAAATGAAGTTATGTGAAATTAGATGCTTTTAAACCTTTCATAGCATTAGTCAAGTATTATAAATTATTGATATTTTGGAAAGAATAATAATAAGTTCAAACACACACAATTATAAGAATTTATATTTTCCAATATTTTTTGGAAAATTTTTTTTCAGCAATGCTGGTAAAGCAATCTGAGTTGCTACCTCAATCGTAATGATACACAGTGTTATTCCTGTGGGGATTTTGAATTATTTTTTGCCCCTTCTGCACACCAAGGACAAATAGAAAGGGGTTAATATGTAGCCTATATGTCCCGTAGAATTCCACAGGATGAATGTACAAAATTTAATATGAATTGGTCTGACATTAATAGTGCAAATACGCAATGTTATTCCTATGAGGATTTCGAATTGTCTTTAGCCACCTGTACCATATCGACGATAATAAAAGACCACATTCTATAAAAATAATCTTATGATATAGAAATTTACATTCCAATGATAAAGCTACAGTTTAAGAATTTACAGACGGGATACATTAACGATGTGATACTGAGCTATTTTCAGCG
Organism: Meta bourneti; assembly: GCA_933210815.1. Lineage (NCBI taxonomy): Eukaryota > Metazoa > Arthropoda > Arachnida > Araneae > Tetragnathidae > Meta > Meta bourneti. The sequence goes on from OW119926.1 coordinate 7,047,179, forward strand.
CAACCGCACCCATCTGCGATTGCACCATACTCTAAGATTCTAAAAAAGCTCCAAGGTCATCTTGAGAGCATCCTGTAGATGTTAACTCTGACGTCATCTGCACAGCCAGATCGGGAGAGAGCGCCCCCTAGCAAGTACTCTGTCCAGGATGGCGGGATGTTATGACCCTCTGCACATTCAAGACAAATATAACGGGGGTTAATATGTAGACTATGTTGCCCGCAGGATTCCAAAGAATAACTGTACCAAATTTGGTGTAGATTGGTCAAACGGTGTAGATTTGTATAGAGGACAGACAGATGCAAACTCTGCTTTTTAAGTATAGATTTCAACATGCAATTAGCTTCAGACTTCATTTTCTGGTTCTTAGGTCAGTCTGCAAGTAACATTCTCTCGATGCTTCAGACAGAGCAGTTATTTGCAATTGCAAATGGTTTCATTGTGATTTTTATGCAATGTTTCTCTTTAAAGTAAGAGAAACATTGTTGATGTTGTACGGCTTGTTTGGCGCAGCTTGTCCAGATATGTCCCCCGCGCCATAAAATCCGAAAAAAAAAACAGCTTTCTAAAGTGCGTGTCCCTTCGATTCTTAAACTCTTCCAGGGCTCCCTTCTCCCCCCCTCTGAGGGGTTCACGCGCATAATTCCATCTTTAAACCTGCAATCTTCCTAACATGACTTCTGATCAATTTTGACCTCGACCAATAGCAACCAAAGGAGCAATAGAATATTTCCAGATGATCCTATTCCAGGGAAGGGGCTATAGAATCTTTCCAACGAATTCTATTATAAGGAAATGACACAAATAGATTCTTTCCAAAGATTCTATAGAAGGAAGCAAAATCTTTCCAAATAACTCTTAAGAAAAGGAGCAATAGAATCATTACAAAGAAAGATTGTATTTTAAGGAAACGGCCAATAGAATATTTCTAAAGGTTAAAAGAATCCATGGATTCTTTACAAAGATTAGTTATTAGGTTAAGAGGTTACAAGGAAAACATCAATAATACAATCTTTACAAAGAAGGATTCTACACTTCTGGCCATTAAAATTACTACACCAGGAAGGAATGCAAATAACAGAATGATATTTATTGGACACATACATTATAGTGGGAAGAATAAATGATTAAATTTACAGGAAATTTGGATGTATAGATCCTGAGAAATCAGTACCCATAGCAGCCACCTCTGGCAGCAATAACAGCACTTATCCAACCGGGCATGGAGTCAAACAGAGATTGTATGACATGTACGGGTACTGCAGTCCATGCAGCTTCAACACAATGCCACAGTTCATCGGGTGTCGTGAATGGCGAGTGGTGACGTGCCAGTCGCTCGGCAACCATTGACCACACGTTTCAATTGGCGAGAGATCGGGAGAACGTGCTGGCCAGGGAAACAGTCGAACATGTTCTGTATCAAGGAAGGTTAGGACAGTACGGGCAACATGCGGTCGTGTATTGTCCTGCTGAAACCTAGCGTTATAGAGAACTCGAAGAGCAGAGCCACGGGCTTTAACACATCAGAAATGTAACGTCTGCTGTTCAAAGTGCCGGCAATACGAACTAGATGTGATCGAGACGTGTATCCAATGGCACCCCATTCCATCACTCCAGGTTATGGGCCAGTACGACGATGTCGAATGCAAGCTGGCAATGAGCGTTCTCCACGATGCCGTCAAACACGGATGTGGCCATCATGATGCTGTATACAGAACCTGGATTCGTCTGAAGAGATGACGTGACGCCATTCCTGCGTCCAGGTTCGTCGTTGATCACACCATTGGAGGCGCTCCTGCCCGTGATGCAGCGTCAAGGGTAGCTGAAGCCACATGGTCGCCGTGCTGTCAGTCCATGTTGCTGCAAACGTCGTCGAACTGTTCAAGCAGATACTTGTTGTCTTGCAAACGACTCCATTTCTCGATTCAGGGCTCGTGACGTGACTGTACGATCCCTTCTGGCCATGCTGATAGCATGTCTGTCTTCTCGGCTGTTAGTGATGGGAGCCGCTGAGATCCTGCGCGACGTTCCGTATGACTGTCCTGAACCCATTGATTCCATATTCTGCTGACAGTCATGGGATCTCGACCAACGCGAGCAGCAATACTGCGGTACCATAAACCGCAATCCCAGTAGGCTATAATCCTTCCTCGATCAAAGTCAGACACGTGCTGGTAGGCATTTATGCTTCTTACACGAGGCATTACAACAGCTTTCTTACCCGAGAACAACATTCAAATGCAATTCCAGTATGAGAAACCTGCTGTCAAATATCTTCTTTTATAGCATTGTAGGTGTCGCTACCGCCGCTTGTTTTCAATGAATGCGTTGAAAATCTAATCATTTGCATATCACAGCATGTTCTATCTGTCATGCAAATTTCACGTGTATGGCGTGCCGCCTTCCTGGTGTAGCAAGGACCAATGGAATATTTCTAAAGTTTAAAAGAATCCATGGATTCTTTAGAAAGATAGTTATTAGATTAAGAAGTTACAAGGGAAATATCAGTACAATCGTTACAAAGGATTCTATTTTAAGGAAAGGACCAATGGGAATATTTCTAAAGGTTGAAAATATCCATGGATTCTTTAGAAAGATTAGTTATTAGGTTAAGAAGTTGCAAGGAAAAGATCACTACAATCGTTACAAAGGATTCTATTTTAAGGAAATGACCAATGGAATATTTCTAAAGGTTAAAAGAATCCATGGAACTCTTTAGCAAGATTAGTTATTAGATTAAGATGCTACAAGGGAAGATCAATAAAATCGTTACAAAGGATTCTATTTTAAGGAATGGACCAGCGGAATATTTCTAAAGGTCAAAAGAATCCATGGATTCTTCAGAAAGATTAGTTATTAGGGGATAAGTGGTTACACAAGGGAAAGATCAGTACAATCGTTACAAAGGATTCTATTTTAAGGAAATGACCAATGGAATATTTCTAAAGGTTAAAAGAATCCATGGATTCTTTAGCAAGATTAGTTATTAGGTTAAGATGCTACAAGGGAAAGATCAATAAAATCGTTACAAAGGATTCTATTTTAAGGAATGGACCAACGGAATATTTCTAAAGGTCAAAAAAATCCATGGATTCTTCAGAAAGATTAGTTATTAGGGGATAAGTGGTTACAAGGAAAAGATAAATACAATAGTTACAAAGAAGGATTCTATTTTAAGGAAAGGACCAATGGAATATTTCTAAAGGTTAAAAGAATCCATGGATTCTTTAGAAAGATTTGTTATTAGGTTGAGGGTGTAAAAGCAACACTACACAACAGAAAATCTCGTGACTCTCGTAGGGTTAACCATTTAATCACAATACTACAAAAACGTTTTAGGAAAAAAAATTATGGGTTTGATTGATCACCTTGATATGAATGTATTCTGACCATAGCAAAATTTAGCAGTTTCAATTTAAAAAGGAAAGTGGGACATCGTATTTCCCGCAGCCTTTCTAATTACTTGTCATCAGAATATCAAATGAAAGGAAATTAATATAACATACACTTATTAACCTAGAATATTTATGTGCTCTATCTAAACTCTTTCAGAAGCGGTGAGACACCAGACGTCCAACCTTCACTGCAATAGTTAATCACGATATTATAGAAGCCATTAATCCTTGATTTCCAAATCAAATCCATTACTTTTATTATGGCGTTAGTAAAACTTGTACCCTTAGACTTGACAGTTACATATCAATTGGGTCGAGTGATATGAATACACCAAAGGTCCAAAGTCTCCAAGGAATTTGAAAGTAATCACACCAGGCAGATAATTACTCACCAATCATCAACTGCCCGATACCCAATCCCCACCGTGGCTTTTGAACCACTAAAGATAAACCGATTATTTCAATAGTTTGTATAAAATTTGTAATCTAACTGTAGCGAGAGGAAAACACGACGTCGATAGATATGTATGAAGCATATTGGTGCTAACCTCCAAACCCGACGAATCCTGCAATACGTATCAAGGTGTCAAAACAACGCTATTCATTGGAAATACTTGATACAGAGTGTCCTAAAAGTTACCGTACTCCACCTTTAAAAAATCATTTGCCCGTGTTTTTTTAATTATTGAATTTTATCGTCTGCCTATAATTTTATGGATTCTTTAATTTTTATCGTTTGGTTTTCCTCTCGTTCAAGTTGTGCGATAATAAAGTTCCATGTCACTTTGTTCTTCATTGCAAAATGAGTTTATCACGCATTCAGATAATTGCGCTGCTTGAGGCTTATTTTCAATGTAAATTATATGAAAGTTGTAAAGAATTTTGGCGACCTAAAAATCCAGATCATGCAATACTGAGTAAAGATACTCTACATCAACTCGTTTGGCGATTTCGTGAGACAGGTTCGGTTGAAGACCGAAAGTCGCTACACCAGACTTTATGCAAGAAACTCAACGTAGGATATTTCTATCTCCTCATCAATCCGTGAGGCATTTGTCGCAACAAATGGGCACATCACGTGGGGTCGACACATAAGGCTTTAAGAGCTTTGCATTTACTTGCTTATCGTGTAAAAATGTTACAGGAACTAAAGTCAACGGACAATGAGAAGCGGCTTTATTATTGCCGATGGTTCCGAGATTTATTCGCAACAACATCAACATTTTGGACAAAACATTTTTCTCCGATGAGGCATGGTTTCATTTAAGCGGTTATGTGAACGCGCAAAACTCCCGCATTTGGGCGACGACAAATCCCCATTCATTAATGCAAAAATCTTTACATTGTCAAAAAATTGGCGTTTGGTGTGCCGTATCACGCAAAAGGATTGTTGGGTCTCTGTTTTTCGAGTCAACTGTTGATGGCACTGTATACAGAGAACTTATCCAAAATTTGTTGCATTATTAGAGGTGAATGAACGAGATTATTGGTTCCAACAAGACGGTGCAACCTGCCATACAAGTTATGAAACCATGGGCATGCTTCAAGATTTTTTGTCGATCGACTCATCTCAAGAAATCTTTGGCCACCTCGTTCCCCTGATCTGAGCATCCCTGACTTTTTTGTGGGGATGCTTAAAGAACAAAGTTTATGAAGATAATCCCCAAACAATAGTCATCTGAAAATTGCCATTATTCAAACGATACAAGTCACTCCCATCATCTTGAAATGCGTTTCTAAAAATATGCTCAAACGACTTCAGCTTTGCCTCCATGAAAGGAGCGGACATTTTGATCATTTATTATAAATGTGTGTTCAATTTTTTTCCTACGTCATGTTAAAAGTGCTTTTCACCATTAGCATAAAAATAATTGTTTTAAAGTTTGTTGTTTTTGTATAATAAATTCACGAATCGTCAGAACGGGCACTTTTAGGACACTCTGTATAACTAAACATTTAACACCCAAAAAGCCCTCTAACCTTTCGAAATGAGCAAGAAAATAACACTGGATACCCAAAGGGGCTGGTGCAGGGAAAGGGGACTGGTGCAGGCAAAGGGGGCTGGTACACGTTAAATCAGCCTGGGTCCCAAATGACCTCACGTTGACGTGGTGTGGAAGTTTGGAGAGTGGGGTGTTAACGTTAGTTAAATACCTACCTTCCATGTCAGGGCAAGACGGATTAATGATTTTTGATAGGTTCAAAGGAGTCAAGTGCGCATCATAACTTTAAAATAATATATGCTTAGAATAGATACTAAATGAATCTGAATTACGATTATTTGCTTCTTTTTCTTACTGAATATTTCCGAGAAAGAAATATTCAAATTAAGATTCTGAGAAATAGCCATTTTGACTAAACCCCTTTTGCCCTTACGTGGAGGACACAAGCAAGGAGCATGTCTATTCCAATATGTCTGCTTCTCAGATTCATAGGAGTGATTTTCTGGAATATAGATTTTGGAAAAAACATCAGGAGCAGAATACTTAATTTACTCTATTCCCAATATTTGATTAATCTATTCCTGTCCCAATTCAATCAATGACAACATGAGTCGTGTGTTTCGAAGGAGTTGCCGCGTGAGGATGTTATGTAAAGTTTCTATGAAGCACACCTCTGCCTATATGTATTTTCAAGAGTTTGAAATGTATTTATTTAGGATTACTCAGATCTACTGTTAATATTCTTCTTAGTTGGGACACACAGCCCCCTCCGTTCCGACAGCTGGGTCACTAAGTATTAACAGGGGAGGCCCCAGAGAATTCGGCAATATTGCTCTCTAGAATTACTGGACAAGACTCAGAATCAACAGGTGCTCATCAGCCACTGGCTGCATAAGATATTGCATCTCACGTCCACGTCTGTTCAGAGGACAGATTGGCCTTCGGCACAGTCATCCATCCAACCAGTATAGTCGTAGTTCAACTTAAGGTGTGTCGTGCGACGTTTTCGACCCATAAATGGGGAGCACAAACTCAAATATGCTCCTGATAAATAGAGTTAACTATATGCATAATAATGCTTAGTAGCTAATTAATGAATTTTGATCGAGATCAATGGTTGAGCATCTCTTCGGCGCAGGAAGTGCTTTATATAACCATCACCTGGGCGCTGCCTTTTCTGGAAGGACTTTTACAAACCGACCTGCATTTCTACTGTACATATTGAAACCGCCTAATGTCATGAAGACTATTGTCTCGAATTTGATGGAATTCATTTAACTTTTTCGTAACTGCAAAGGACGTGGGTGTGGTTTGTCGCTCTACGACCACGTTTAACTATCCAAAGGTTAATTACCCTTAATGAAGGTTAATGACCGTTTCTGTAATGAGAGCTGACTTAACTTTTGTGTTGCGGTTTTACTTTCTGAAGTTGCTTTTTTAATCGTTGGCAGGATACATCTGAAAGTGTGTTTAAATGTAATGTTTTTGTAACAACCCAAACAACGTCCATCTATTTGAGGCATTCAAAGGCGGGAAAGTTTTCCAAACATTTCTTCGAGGGCCGAGGTACTTCCAAAAGAGTAACTGGTTAGCAACTGGAGGGTTCAAATCCAAAGACCGTCGTGTACAAAGGGAGCTGATGCACGTTAAATCTGCCGTGGCCACAACGTTGTCGTGGTCTGGAAGTTTGGAGAGGGATGCCAGCTAAGGTGTAGCTTCGTCATCTGACGGTGGTTCAAAATTAAGTGGTATTGTCCTCGGATCTTTCACTTCGGGTTTGATCCCGGACCATTGCCAATAGCCTGTTGTGTTGCTCCAGTGTGCGACGTGAATTAAAATACCTACCTACCGAACATGTGTTCCATTCAGAGATATTTGCTGTAGAATTCTATTCACATCGGTTATATACAGCAAATAAGCCATCTTTAACCGGAATTAAGAGGTTAGTTTTAACCGAAAACAGAATTCTATGAGTAATTAAATTGCAAATTTATAAATTCAATCTACAAATTTGGGCTGCTCTATCTACCTCTACCTCCGATACTGGGAGGTTAGAAGAGGTTGGTCTCATTTTTCTATTTCTCTTGTGCACACTTTTGTTTCTAACCTTTGTAATGTGTCTGAAATAAAACTGCTTTTAACTCTACACCAAGTTTTATATTTAAATGTTTGCGAACATTTAACATTTTATTAACCCAAGATGAAGTATAAACACGCCATTGAATTTTCAACTCAATGTTCTTATAGTACACAATGTTGCTGAAAGTAAACGCAACCTAAAATGGAAGCCCTCAGGAACTTGCCTCCATGTACACAATGCAAGCCCCCCACGTACACGACGGTCTTTCCTTGAACCCCTCGCAACCCTTCGGTTGCTAATCATCTACTCTTCCAACCGGGCTACCGTGGAAAGCAGAAATATCGATAAGAACTATCAGAAACAGGAATTTAACTAGCAAAACGACCTCAGGGGACATCGGCTTTAGGTATGTACGTGTATCACGGTCCCGAGGTACTCTAGTGATGTTTTCTTTTCCTATGGCTATGCTGTCGTTAGTAAACAAGGGGTTTTGATCTCCCGGGATACCAAAGCGATCTTTTCTTGTTCTCAACCCAGTATTCTACTCCCAAACCCATCTTTTATTCAACTTACTACATTTTTGCGTGAAGTTGTCGGCGCAGCTGGCCAAACATGGCTCTTGCGGCATGAAACCTCCAAAACAACCAGCCTACCTAAAATGAAAATAAAGACGATCAAATTCGTATATTGGTTTTATGTAACATAAAATTGGATGTTATAATATACAGCCCTGAATCTCTAAACTTCAATAAAATACACTTGTGCTTTTTTAATTTCATTTTGTTTTTGGCGCAGTTTGTCCGATTGCGCCATAAAACCAGCCAAAGCTAGTCAGGAAATAGTACAAAGATGACCTTACTGATTTCTAGAAAGCTATGTTAACCAATTTAAGCTGTATAAATTAAAGTATCAGAGCAAAAGAGTTTTGACACAATTTCAAAAAGAGCAAAACGTCGGGTCTTCCAAATGTCAGGAATCAGTATAAGCATCGGATAATCCACCTTGAGCAACTTGTCATCAGTAACTTTTGTGGCACACAAGCCTCCAATAACTACATACCACGTTCCAGGTTCAGTCCATGGTTGGTTTGAAAAACGAAAGGTTTGATTATTTCTTAAAGATCAGATTAATCAGAATTAAATTAATCGAATTATTCACAAGATGGTACTTGGAATGATCAAAGTTGAAGCCATCTCCGAGTAGAAAGGGTTCTCTCTAAGGCTTCTGGCTCTTTCAGACTGGCGAGAATTTCTACTTGGTCTTTTAGAGACATGCCAATAATTGGTAAAAAAGCATGTATACATTGATTGACCTCTCCCCAGTTTATCCTGTTGCTTTTCACCTTAACACTGGGGTGCGAAGCTTAAGGAACATTATTCTTTGATGAAGCTAGTCATATATATATATATATATATATATGTGTGTGTATGTATGTGTGTGTGTATGTGTGTATGTGTGTGTGTATGTATGTGTGTGTGTATGTATGTGTGTGTGTGTATGTATATATGTGTGTGTGTATGTATATATGTGTGTGTGTATGTATATATGTGTGTGTGTATGTATATATGTGTATGTATATATGTATATATATATGTGTATATATATATGTATATATATGGAGAGAGAGACCATCACCACAAATCAGGACGGATCTGGCAATGTTCTACTCTCCTGGCTTGCGCGGCAACATTCGGTAAGGTAATACTTCGCCTGTTCTTTTGATTCCTAACCTTGGTAACAGGTAGTATTTTTATGATTTCTTTCTCACTGGTAGTACTTTGAGTTTTCGGGGGTAACTTGTGTTGATTTCTTCGACCTGGCCTCACATAAGTATAGAAAAACTCAAAGCTTCACACTTTCAAGTGAAAACCTCGCTTTGCTCCCCTTGAAAAAGTAAGCAGGCTGTCCGGAACATGGTGCTTACAGGGTGTCCCGGAACTTCGTGTACTAACTTGGAGGGGTGTAGAGAACATCGTTAGGAACCATAATTACATAGGAAAGCATGGGCGGAAACGTCACCCTCACGTGATAAAGAGACACAAAGACACAGTAAGGCCACAATACAGAAAGCAGTATAAAACGCTTTATTACACAACAAAGGAATACAATGTATGACTTACAAGCATCACAGGAGGTGTTCGAAATTGCGCCCATTGGCATGGATCCACGCACGACACCTACGCGACATGGATTGACGAACATTTTCGAAGATACCTGGCGTTTCACGGATCGTAGCAGCAGCGATGGAGATTCGTGCCACCAGGCCAATTTCAGAATTTACTGGCGTGTCGTACACAATGCTCGTCATGGCAACCCAGAGAAAATAACCAAGAGGAGCTAAATCAGGTGATCTGAGGGCCATGCGACGGGACCGTCACGCCCTATCCAATTGTTTCCAAATGTCCGGTCCAAATGGTCACGTACGCATCTTGCATAATGAGATGGCGCCCCATCATGTTGAAACCACATTCCGTGTCGAACATGTGCGAGGACATCGTTAAGCATTTCCGGAAGAACCTCCTGAAGAAAGACGAGAAACTTGCGAGCGTCCAGTCGAGGTGGTAAGATGTATGGCCCGACTAAACTGTCCGCCACGATACCCGCCCACACATTAACAGTGAAGCGTTGTTGTGCGGCTCGTGTTACGTGCGCGTTGTGCGTATTGAACACCCTTTCACGTGAAAAGGTTGCTTCATCACTGAACATAACAGAACTGGTAAATTGCTGGTCGGCCGCACTTTGCTGAAGAAACCACTGTGCAAACGCGACACGTCGTGGGTGATTATCCGGCTGCAGTTATTGAACTCTCTGAAGATGAAAGGGATGTACGGCTTCGCCCTGCAGAACGCGCCAGACAGTTGATCGAGACGTTCAGGTGGCAGCGGCAAGCGCTCATACACTGGTTCCGGGATTTCGGTCCACAGCATGCAACAGACCCCTCTTCCAATATGGGTGTTGGTGCTGTTCGCGGCCGCCCGGTATCCTGCATCTTTGCTGTGAAGGATCCACGTTCCGCAATGTTCTGATGTACCCGAGCGAACATTTGATGATTTGGTTGGCGCCTCGCTGGATATCTTTCCAGATACAACCGACAGCAGCGCGTCCATTTATTTGGCTAGGCCGTAGACGAAGTGGATATCAGTCAACTCGCCGTTTGTGAAACGATTCATGTTGATCGCACGCAGTCAGCGTCTACAATGAGGAAGCCACACGTGCCGACCTTGAGAACTCGCTTACAGCGCCATCTATCGATTTCCGCCCATGCTTTCCTAAGTACTTATGGTTCCTAATGATGTTCTCTACCTCCCCTCCAAGTTTGTACACGAAGTTCCGGGACACCCTGTATATATATAACTATATATATATATCTAGTTATATATATCTAGTTATATATATTATTTTGTGATCATACACAAACACACATGTGTGTTTATGTGTATGTTCAAAAAATTAAAATACTCAAAACATTGAAAATGCTAAAGAGCTAAAAATTGCAAACTAGTAAAAAGCCAAAATGCTAAAAAATGCAAACTAGTAAAAAACCAAAATGCTAAAAGATGCAAACTAGTAAAAAAACAAAATGCTAAAAAATGCAAACTAGTAAAAAGCTAAAAATACAAACTAGTAAAAGCCAAAAACCTAAAAACCGGGATATAAACATTAGTCAAACAGATCTGTCCATGTATATATGACAAAGCAGCAGACATAGCATGGCGAGTAAAATAATTCAATTAAAGAACGAAAGAATAAAGAAGACAATGCTCGTTTTTGAAATATTCTTGAATTTTATTTAATTTATTTTGAAATATATTTGAATATATTCTTAAAATAACGAAACTTCTATTCAATATATAAAATAGAATTTTCGTACATTATAAGTGAAATATACATCTGCATTTATCAATAGTCTGAAAAGAGTAGAAAAAATCACAAACGCAATGCTCATTTAACATGGAATTGTGTAAAAGCAGACTGGGCCATCCGAAATTATTTTCTAAATATTTCCTCGATTCAGAGCGTTTCTTAGAAAGTCAAATGTTTTCGTGAAGAAGGAGTGGTGGCTTGCTGAGGTTTTCACATGAGCAGTTCATATCTCATAAAAGGCTCTGTTTACAATGTCATTTACTTAAAACAATGTAATGCTTTTCGTAACTTCCTTAGTTTATATCAGACGGAAAAGAAAAATATTAAATTCGTATTTCAGAAATTTGGAAGGTAAATTCGAAAAGCTACTTTCGGAAAGCCTCTATCCCAAATGTATCCGTACTCTTCATTTGAATAACGTATGTGCTTGAAAATGAGTTTGTCTTTCAGTTTTGATGTCAAATGTATTCTAGATTTTATCAAAACTTTTAAATACGTTAGTATTCATTAAATTTATTTTGTATTATTATCTTGTGAAATTCCCAATACAAAACAGCCCTTCTTGGAATATTCTAAAGTCTATAATATAAGAAAATATAACATTTATATTCTGTTTTTTTCCCGAATTCTGCGTTATAACTAGATTCTCATAAGGATTCTTGAAGCTATCCATTTTCTGGAATCCCTTTAAGATTTCCTATGCAAAGAACAAATCTATTTCTGGCTTAGCAATTTATTTTTAATCTCTCGAAATTGTATGTTTTCTCACATTTCTTTCAAAATTATGGGATACAATTTATTTGGCTAACATCTTTCCAAATTTTTATCAGTCCGAAATGCATTAGCCGTATGTGAGAACGATGTGGTTCAAAACGGTTTGAGGTTTCTTTTACCTCTGGGAAAAGTGAGTCTCAACATCCAAATACGAGGTATATGTGATGGATAAGATACTTGAAATTAAATGCCTTTATTCCGCAAATTAAAATCCTGAAACGATAAATCCTTGTTCGTCGGTCGTAAACGTGTTCGTCGGTCTGGAGCAACACAACGGGCTATTTGCGGCAGTCTAGGATCAAACCCGAAGGGAAAGATCCGAAGACAGCACCACGTAATTTTGAACCACGGTCAGATGACGAGGTGACCTGAACTAGCATCCCGTGACTCCCCTAAATATTCCCGTTCCATACGACGATCTCCAAGTTGTCCGGAACATCGTGTGGGACGATTGGCGCAACGAACTTGCAAAGTCCCAACAATTGGAGCATGCAAAGTCACAGCAAGCTCCACATGCATTATGGCGTGCGTTACAAATACGACACTCCGATGTACTTTTAACTCGCCTACGCATCGGATATACGCGTTTTACTCACAGGCATCTTTATTAGGAAAGACTGCGCCTGTGTGTACCGCGTGTGCAATTCCTTTTATCATATCTTAATTGATTATACTGTTTTCAATCGTCACCCTGTCCCCTTTCCATAACACAATTTTAAACTTGCAAGATATGGTTGGGGAAAATCCCCACCCAAATCTATTTTAATTTAAAGAAAAATACAAAATTTTTGAATTCCATCTGATTTTTCTATCTTCCATGCTTTTAAAACTCCATCACTTCAATACTTTTTATTACGAGGGGTGTTCAAATGAAAAGGTACGAAACGTCAAAACAACCAAACCGGTTGAAATTTGAATATGCCGCTTTGGGATAACGTAGTGAGACATCTAGAGACGCGAATGTACGAGTACCGGCGTGGTTGTGCGCATGCGCGGGCGCCCGCACATGACGCAGGAGAGAAGCAGGCAGTTGTGTGTTCCGTCCAATTGACGCGGCAGTGCGTGTGAGGACATCACGGCGTTCACATTGCAAAGTTCGACGATTGAGGAGCAGCTAGGTGTTATCAGATTTCTGATTGCGGAAGGTGTTAAACCGGTAAGTGAGACACTTCGTAGCCTACGCAAGTCCATCAAGAGTAAACGGCCTGGGCTGCTCACGGAGGGAGTGATTCTGCTCCACGATAACGCGCGTCCACACGTCACCAGGGTCACACAAAGTGTACTGGCCAAGTTCAAGAGGGAGAAGCTTGAGCGTCCGCCCTGCAGCCCGGACATATCGCCCTGCTACTTCCATCTGTTTTGTCCGCTAAAAAACATCTCAAAGGGAAGCGCTTCAACTCGGACGACGAACTGAAGGACACAGTGGAGGACTGGCTCTTGTCACAGCCACAGGAATTCTGGGAACAGGGAATCCTTCGGCTCGTGAAACAGTGGGATAGTTGTGCTCAGGCCTCTGGTGATTACTTTTGAATAAAGACTTCAATTATACCCACAGTGTCGTTTCGTACCTTTTCATTTGAACACCCCTCGTATGTTCATGACGAGAATAATCCTATACCTTTTTACGGTCTAAATATTTTTAAGCAATTTGCCTACTTATTTTTAATCTACTTTTATTGACAGACAGATTTTTAAGTAGTTTATTCATTTTACTAGGTCAAATTTTGTCTTGCGTTTGGCGTAGCTTGTCCGCTATTGGACCTTCCGCCATAAAACACAAATCAACCAACCAACCTGAGCTCGCACCACACTCTCCAAACTTCCGCACCACACCAACGTGAGTACATTTGTGGCCACGACATATTCAACGTGCGCCAGTCCCCTTTGTACACGACGATCTTTGGCTGGATTCAAACTCACAACTCCGATTTCAATATTATAGAGGATCAAAGGAATTTGATTGCTTGAATGGGTGCGGTACACTTGAGACTTTGATACCATGACCAGAAACTTTGATACCTTGTACAGAACAGTATTTGGTTGGATTCGAATTCGAAACTCCTCCAACCGGGCTACTACGCCCATTCAGTGTTGGATGACTGTTGAGTCGAATCTTTCATGTGTGGCTCAACTATGCCGTTAATATTCTAGCCCTGTTGTAATTACCGATGAAATTGTTTCCCGAATGAAGAAATTGTCCCGAAATGAAAAAAGAGTGGAAATAAGCTTACTTAGATGGTTCAAAATGATTACGTGTCTTTCATAAAACGACTTCGCAGTACAAAACTATATTTATTGTAAAAAAGTATTTTGTTTCGTATAGAAAAATATTAAATTTATCTAACGCGCAGTTGCTTTTGTGAAATTTTGATAACTCGGCTGTTTTATTTCACTCTGTCAGAATATTACAAAATCTCGCACACAGAGGCACATCTCCTTGAAGTGTGTACGGGCTTTTCACAGTCCCGAAGTACTCTAGTGATCTTTTTCTTTTCGCATGGGGTTCATTGTCGTTAGGAAACACGAGGTAGCGTTCCCGGGTTATCCAAGTTATCTTTTTTCCTTTCATCCCACTCTATTCCCCAATGTCCTTTTTTTCCCATTTCATGACATTTTATACTTGACTTTGAGTTTGACGCTGCATGATCAAATATGGTCCTTGCGCCATAAAACGTCAAACCCACCAACCAACTACAAAAGTTCAGTAGCAGTGCCTGCCTAATAAAATGTGTGATTATAGAAAGCAAAAGCTATATCCTCTATACTGGATCATAGCATTTAATTTTTTTTACCATCAATACCATGTAGGGTAAAGACAACATGTAGGGTAAAGACACTTTAAAGCAATATTTATACTATAAATTCATGTAAAAATATAGTAGAAATAGTTCAATCAAGTTAGAATTCATTGTAAGTTTTCCTAAATTACTCTACTTTAAGCTTAATAAATGGTTTCATACAAAAAATTATCCCTGGAAGATATTTTTTTAGTATATATTGAGAATAAATAATGTAAAATCGGTTATTGACACCTTATGGATGAGTAATTGATACCACAGTTATTGACATCCCGTCATTCTTATTTAGTTTACTTTTGCAGTTTAAATGGACTTATGCAAAGGAAACTATGACTGATCTAACTTACAAAACATGCTCATGCTCTTTTCTTAGCAAAGACAGAAGAAACCGTCCTCTTAACTAGTACCTTGTTTGTATACTTGATTACTGTTATATTACATTTCTTGATGTTTACAGTTTGAAAATCTTTTAACACAACTGACTTCTATGATTCACGGGGAATTTTCCCCGCCCTTATTTGAAACTGAACATTGACAAGAAAGCTTATTTTTTAAAATTAAAGATTAGGGTGTCAATAACTGTCCGAGGTGTCAATAACTCTTTACACTAGTACAAACATGCTTCTCCAACTCTGAAAATAGTGTCATATATTAAAAAAAATTGGTAGGTTGTATCGAGGACATAAACCGTGAATGGTCGAGACTGATGTTGAATTGTGGGATGAATAAAGCAACATAGGAAGTTCGAACGATTATCCATTGTGAATATTCAGCAATTAATTTAGTTTGAACGATTAACGTGCAGTATATTAATACTGAAGGATAATTTCATTGATTACAGGCGTGTAATTGTAGCGCAGTTCGGTAGCTTTCGAACGACCATTTGTGGCGTCCACACTCTATACAATCCAAAGTTACACTGGCCCAAAGCTCGCCCAGCACCGTAGAATTCGACATATTGTGGACCCCTCCCCTCTCTCAATGCGCCTGCGCACTAGGTCCGAAGGTCATGTCAGGTGCGGAAATCCTTTGTCTACACGAATTTATTTTCATCCTCTAGATGTTTCTTCTAGTTCTGATATCTTCAGACAAACACATTTTCTGTAACGCTCGACTTTTCATGTATGCCCCAGTACTGTTCCAATTTTAAAGACATATTCACGTGAGAAAATAGAAAAAAAAATTTTTAAATAAGCTATGTATTATGCAAACACATTTCTTTAACACTCTCTATTTACATTCGCTATTCATTTCTTGATTGAGAACTTCTAGGCAGATTTACTAATCCAACCACATTGCATTACTATCTCATGAGGGCTCTGTGCGTTTTCATACTGCGCTAGCATCCTGTGAGCTTTAGGCGACGCAGGTTCTATTCCTCTGCGTGTATTTCTCTCTTATGTGTCAGTAAAACTCATTGTGTTTATACGCGCAGTATAAACACAATGACAGATCAAGTATTGTCCATTACTTGATCTGAAATCCTTGTGTTTGGCGCAGCTAGGTCAAATATGGTCCTTGTGCCATAAAACTCAATGCAACCAACCCATCTCATGAGCTAATTATTCAAGTGCTAAATTTGCTGATTCTGCTGTACCTTGCTTGTCATTTCGCACATTTTTCCTTTCTTCTATCACTCATTTGTCCCTTGTTTTCAATTCGTGTTCATAATGTCGTCATATTAAATCTTACTAAATCTACTTTTTTAAATCCTTACTTCTATGCCCATGGCGACAAATACAGAACAACATTTGTAAATAAATTTTTAAAGGAATCGACTTGATTTATCTTTAAACATTATTATCTTTAAACATGTCAGACATTCTCCATGCGTTTATATATTTATACTACGGAGTTAAGTGCTATAACTGATTGTGTTTAACCCTCCAAGTTGTTTCGATGAGATATCTCGTCCATCAAGATCAGACTAATTATGCTAATGACGACATATCTCGTCTCATCAAGTTATTGCACATTCTTTTATGATGATGAGATCAAGATCTGGTAATTTTTCTTCTAATGACGAGATATCTCGTCCATCAAGATTTGGTCAGTTTTCTTCTGATAAGATATCTCGTCCATCAAGATGTGGTCAGTTTTCTTCTCATAATCAGATCTCGTCCATCAAGATCTGATAATTTTGCTTCAAATGACGAGATATCTCGTCCATCAATATCTGGTCAGTTTTGATAATGCCTAGACCCCTCTTTAAGAGAATCACCTGGAGGGTCAAAAAGTGATTCATCATGATTAAACAAATATTCCATGGTATGAAGAATTTCATTGAGATTTCTTCCCTAGTTCAGACTTGTAGCTTGAACGTTAAGTTTTATAAAATTATCCCAAGCTTCTGATTGGTTTCTTTATTGGTGATACATTAAGTAACAATGTATACCGCGTTTGACGCTTCACTAAGTAGTATACCAAGTAACATATCTTATTAAAGTTAAGACGTCATTCTTTTAAATTAAGCAACTTCGACGACGCTTTCAAAACAGTGCCAAATGCTTCCTCCGCTAATGCATGCATAATGGATACATGCTATCCACTTTCAAATGACGCCACCACCGCGTTAAAACTAGCGGACACGTTATATAAACGTAGTCACACCATGCTACACTCAAAACCACCTCGTGTTGCAAAGTCTTCACCCTTCTCTCCCAAGAGCTGTTACACGCTCTGTGTGGTGCATGTAATTGACTTTTCTGATACTGTCCACGAAAATTGAACTCTGAGGACCTTAAGAGCTTTCCATTGCCGTGGGGATTTCAGGCACATTTTAAACGCCAACTGTTGCGACAATGTGTTACCGGTAACAGCGTGACGCAATCATGGTGGAGATCTCGTGGGACACGAAAGGGATTATTCCAGAAACGTTGGATCTATTTGTTCTCTTTGAATGCTCTAGTGGTGCTTGGAATGAAAGGGATGCTATCTATCAACAGTTTCTTTGTTACCAGTGGGGTATTTTTCAACTCTGATATCACGAAGGGAATTGGTTCATTGTGAGGTATCGGTAGTGAGCTTTTAGTATTCAGGTTTGTTATAGAATTTTCTCTAATGTTTACTGAACCAACTATATATATATAATATATAGATTTTCTCGTTTTCTTACATTCTTATTGATCCATAATGATTCGATTAGATCCAGATCCTAAAAGAAACTTCATGAACCCAAAGTACCTTAACCCCTTAAAGCACGAGTTTTTTTCAGAAAAACTGGTAAAGAATGATCGAGTTTTTTTTGACAGAAAATGAATACATAAGTATAGTGTAAGTTATTTTTTGCAATTTCAGTTGTGGGGGGGGACTAGGGAGCGGGGGGTGAGGTTTTTTTCTAATTATACCTTGTAGTATAGTTATGGCTAAAAATATATATAATTCTTCCATTGTAATCGGTGACGATCCTGGATGTTGAAATGCATATCTATTTGTTTCACTTAGAATTATGTCCATGAGAGAGGTATCAAAAAATAATTAAAAGTATGACAAAACATCATAGCAGTCTGTCAAAGTAAAAGAACAGCCAGGGTTTGCTACAATTGGAAATCTCGGTGGTGCAACATTTGGTTGATTTGTACTAATTTGATACCAATTTCTTGCTACAGCCAAAATCTCGTCATCATTATCTTCGGATTCACTTCCATCACTCAAGAGATCATCACTTTCATCGCTGAAACTTTCTGATAAATTGGCATATTCAAAATCGTCAGGGTCGCTCATTATCAGATAACTTTTTCTAAACAAGTTACAAAAACACTTGGTAAAAATTAATTTCTGGTTAACTGTTTACTTTTATGATATTTAACGTAATAAAAAATGGATATATTACCTTTTCCACACAAAACAACTGCTTTATAACAAAGAATTCCGGTAAATAAGTTTAATTATAATCTAGCCTATCTATTTTTACTAGAACGGATCTCAGACAGGCATTAGAAATAAAATAACGCGAGATACAAGAGAGCCCGTGTAAGACACGGGCATGTGCAAATTTGCCGGTAACTTTTGTCCGTGTCAGACACGGGCAAATGCGTTAAGTGGTTAATGATCTATTCTTTTCCCATGGGTAACATGGATCTCTGATAAATATGGGCTTTCAACCTCATGTTTACCCCAAGCGACCTTTCTCTACTTACTTCTCTCCATCCTTTCTTTTCACAATTGACGTTGTCTTGTGTTTGGCGCAGCTTGGCCAAATACGGCCCTTGCTCCATAAACCCAAAATCAACCAATCTGAAAGAAACGATTCATTTACATTATTTCATAATTTCTAGAAATGAGTAAAATTAATTAACTTAACTGTAATTCAATTTAAATGTTTTCAGGTTATAAAGTGAAGATTTGAAACATGGAATCAGGAATACACTGATATCCAAAAGTTAAGCATAATTCGCAAAATGCGAAAAAATCAGAGTAAATATGGATACAATGGCTCAAAATCACTTGTGGAAAATCGTGGGACGAAGGTAAACTATTGGGCATATGCAAAACAGTTCAGTCGACGTAGACATGCGGAAAGCACCGGCGCCCTTTTCTTTCAACCCTTTGGATAATAAGTCATGATTATCCTTCTTTTGCATTGTTTTCTTCTATTACACCCGCATACCGCGTTTGCTTCCATACGATGTAGATTTTCTGAAATATTCACATAAACAGCAATTAGGCTTAACTTTTAGACATGAATAGTTTTTAAAAAAGTGACAAGTTGACGAGTGTAAACTTGGCAAAAAAAATATCCGTGTACTTATGTTCCTCGTGAAAAGCTATGAAATAGCTTGGAGTATGATAATCTTTTTATTCTAGAACTAAATGTAGATGGCGTTAGTTTTTTGAGATAGAATGTACTTCCTGTACTTATTTAGTATTGGGTATATTGGGTAACCAGAAGTAAAATCCCAGTCTTGTGTTGGTTTGTTTACATTGAAAATCCCACTCCGAATAAAGGGTCGACGTGGCCAAATGGTTTTGCCCACTGTGCTAGCAGTCAGCAAGCTGTAGGCGACACAGGTTCGATTCATCCCTGGGTATATTTCTCTCTTCTGTGTCAGTAAGGGCCAAGGTAGCCCAGTTGGAAGAGTAACGGATTAGCAACCGGAGGGTTGCGAATTGAATCCAACCAAAGTCCGTCGTGTACAAAGGGGACTGGTTCACGTAGTGACCACCTCAAATATCCTCACATTGACCTGGTGTGGAAGTGGGGTGCCAGCTGAGGTGTGACCTCTTCATCTGACGTTGGTTCAAAATGACTTGATGTCCTCGGAAATTTCCCTTGGGGATTGATCCCGGACCTTCGCCAATAGCCCGTGTGTTGCTCCAGTACGCCGTTAATTAAAACTACCTACCTGTGTCAGTAAAACTTTCTCTGTGTGTACTCTGTGTTTGATATTGTCTGTCTTGTGTCTATCGCAACATGGTCAAATATGGCCCTTGTGCCATAAGACCCTACCAATCCAACTCCTGTGCGTGTACGTCCATTTCATCATAAATTCTTTAGTGCCTAAGGGCACATAAGTCCTTCAATCTAGATCGCCAAAGTTTCCTGTCCGATGCAGCAAGTCTAGCTTCATACCAGCTCGCCCATCCAGCCTCACTTCTCTCCTGTTCCATCATACGTCGCCACGTCAAACGTCAAACGCTTTCTATTTCCATCAGGGGTTCAGGTCAATGCTGTATTAGGAATACTGTCCCTGTTCGTTCTTAAAATGTGTCCTGTGAACTTCCAACATCTAAATTTGATTTCATTTCCTATTTCATTAAATTGTGCTTTATTTAATAATTCTTCATTTGAAATGTAGTACGGCCAAAAATTCTTTAAGATAATTCTTAAAGATTCATTTTGAAAAACATTTAGTTCATTGCACTGTGTTTTGGTAATTTTCCATGTTTCAGAACCGTATAAGAGAACTGAAAGCACTGGTGATTTGTACAGGTTTAATTTGGTTTTACATGTTGCTCTCCACAATTTATTAAGATTCTTAAAACAGTTACGAGCTTTTGAAATTCTAAGATCAATATTTTCGTCAGTACCACCATTTTTGTTTATTGTTGCTCCCACAGATATGAAAAGGTGCTTACATCTTCTATTGAGTTACTTTGCACCATGATATTTCTTTAATTCTGAGGACTTTTATTTTATTCTGATTGATTTTTAGTCTCACTAGTTTAGCATTTTCTGAAAAGACATTCGTTTTGGTTTGTAAATCTCTTAACCTGGACGACAACTTGACGATGTCGTCTGCAAAATCAAGATCCTCCAAAACAGATCTAAAATTCCATCTTATTCCTGTTCTTTGATTTCTAAAAGTTGTTATCATGATCCAGTCAAGAATGATAGTGTAAGTCCATTTACTTGACCGAAAACAATATTGCTTGGCACAGCTTGGCCTAATCTGTCTCTTGCTCCATCAAAATAACAACCAACCATACTCAGAATATGCGCTTACAAAGTTTGTTTCTAATATCTGACGTATAAAGTTTGAGTGATTTTCTCTCGCTATTATAAAAATATGGAACATTGAGTACGGACAGTAAAAATAAAACAGATGCATTCTGTAGAATAATAATGGTTTATTTGAATTGCATAAACATCATCATTTGTCAAGTAATAATGTAAAGTGTACTGGTATAATGGATAAACCAATATAACTCTAGTTGCCTATAGGGGTAGCAATGATCTCTATATCAATCAATATAATAGTCACTCATTTTTTCTAAACCAGCATTTGCTGTCGTCAATGATGAATAAGTGGACGATATTTCAGCAGTTTTTCTGCAACTTTCATGCATTATTAAAGAGCGACCAGATGTTAAAATTGACTTCTAAATTTTATTTTAAGCTGGGTGAACAAGAGTACTGAAACTAGATATGTAATGTACCAAATTCACTTTCGGGTTATGGAATTTATAATTACGCGACTCATATAGCTATAGACACTTACTAAAACTACCCCCTTTATTATGTTAGTAATATCGTTCAGTAATTGTGTCGAATTTGAAACATAATTTTATGCATACAAAATTGAGATTGGACAGATAATGGATAGCAATTTTGCCTACTTATGAATTTTAAGAGTTTTCATCTTGATCCTGACAAAAACAAGATGCAAACTATCATTAATAGTCTATTCTAACCACATTTTATTCAACAAATGTATGTTTTATTTGCATAGCTTACTAAATATTTTAAAATAAATTCAGTAGGTTTTTCCAGCTTCATTTTTCCTAAGATACAACCGTAGGGTTGCGATTTCGAAGCTTGATTCAATAAAAGACGGTCGTGGGGGGCTGGTGCACGTTAAATCTTTCATGACCGCAAACGTCCTCACGTTGGCGCGGTGTGGAAGTTTGGAGAGTGGAGTGCCAGCTCATGTGTTGACCTTAGAGGAAGTATAACAGTAGAGAGTGATCATAATCTTTTTGTTTGCCCACGATAAAGTGACCAAAAGTAGTAGTAACGTGACCCTTAGACTACTTCAGCTGCTGGATGGAACCTAATATTCATAATCTGATTGGTCCACGGGACGGGAGAAGACGCCCATCCTATTGATTCATCATCTGATTGGTCCATTAATTGATCATCAGACAGTAGTAGACTAGCGATTTGTCCACTTTTAACACCACTCTAGAAATGCACATTCACACACCTGCCGTACCATACGATGTCATATTGCTAAACGAGGAGATAAGATACTTAATCGGCCAATCAAATCAGTTTCACAGAACAGTCACGTGACTATTAGTTGACGTGTTGGTCACACTTTTGGAAGCTGCTTCCAATAGCAATGCTCTATCTACTTATATTTCACGTCCAAGGTGTTGACCTCGTCATCTGACCGTGGTTCAAAATGACGAGGTGTTATCCTCGGATATTTCCTTTGGGGATTGATCCCGAAACGTTGCCAATAGCATGTTGTGTTGTTTCAGTGCGACGTTAATTCAGCTACCTATATTACGTTAAAACCACGTTCTATTTTTAAAATGGAAGAATTAAATGCTTCACATTTTTGTCTATGCAACAGTATTAACTGAGCCATATTGATTAGTCATTTTGGTCATTAGTCATTTTTGTATAACACTTCCTAATCTTTTTAAATCCTATTCTCTCCCCTAATCGGTTCTTTCTTCGCAGAAACTTTTCTACTGAAGCCTAACAATAGATTTAAAAAATAAAATGAATATCATGTTGTGTAATTTATTGAAAGTTATAGATATTTTGAAACGATTTACGATTTGTGTGACAATTTTTTACATTCACATTGGTATGGATCGTTTTCGCTGAATCATGCTTCATGAAATATATGACAATTGAGTCTAGAAATAAATTTCCAAGTGCTAGATATATCGATATTGTTTATCTCATATTGAATTGTTTGTGTTTATTTTATGAGTCGCACGAGAGTGACATTAATAATCTAAGAAACATATCTACCCTTAGGTCCTATTTACGGCTGTCTACATTGAGCTGTACTTCATGGAATATTTTTCTTTCAAATTTTTGGCTTTGTTATTTAACTCAAGTATTTTTCAATGAAATTTAATTTCGTAAATAATACCTTTTCTGACCATAAGAATAATTTTCATACCTAAATAAGTTTTCATACCTAAATAAGTTTTCATCTTTATTACCATGAAAGACATTAATGGATATTTCAATATGAAAGGTTAAATGAGGATATGTTTTGAAATTCTAATGCAAATTATCAGATAATGGATAATTAAAAATAGACTTTAAATTATACACATAAGGCAGTGGTATATTTTTATAATGCGAATTCATGGGTTAAATACAATGTGGTTTATTTTGTTTACGTAATTCCTTTTTATTTAATATGAATGTGATCACTAAATAATTACAAAAGTTGCAAGAACTTCGAAAAGGCAATTCCACTCTGGTTCAATTAAGATAGATTTAAAATAACTGGGTCCTCGATTCAACAAGGTCTGCGTTCGATAGGCATGGATACTTATAGTGGTTCTGTTCCTACTTTAAGTTGTAGGTCCAGTTGGCAGCAAAAAATTGATCGTAGAGTGACAAACCAAATCCATAATCTTAACAGTAGTCCCTATTTATACTTACCCTCTTTTAGAAGAATTGGTAATTCAAATAAGATTTTTGGTCTACAACTCATTATAAAATCCCATCAAAACTAAATTTCACGTTTCGAAAGAACACTCCGAAAAGAAGAAAATAACTCGGTTGAACATGTGACCTTTGAACTTTCAAACAATCCAACCAGACCTTCATGTACGTGAAGGCTGGTGCAAGTTCAATCTGTCGTGGTCTCAAATACCCTCACGTTGGCAGGGTGTGGAAGTTTGGAGAGTGCGGTGCCATCTCGTGTTAATCTCGTCACCTGACCGTGTTTCTCTTCGGGATGGATCCCGAACCGTCTCGAATATCTCCAGTGCGACGTTATTTCAACTACGTAGCCATCAAAATGCTGAAATAAAAGTACTCCTCAACACCAAAGCCATAAGCTATTGGCCCAAGAGGAAAACTATTGCCACGAAAATATTTTCCATCACTTGTTTTCTTACCTTCCCAACTTGTCAACAAAATAACTAAAATATATTTCATTTTTCGGAGAAAAGATACATTTTACCTCCTAATTCAATTGGGTAGCTTTTATTAACGTTGATAGATTTCTTGTCCAAAGTGTTTGCTTTCTTTCAAACTCCGGGAAAGCTTTGCGCGAGGATTTATCAGAAATCCCCGGAGCACATGGCCTGACAAAAAAAATGTCCTGTCCCCCTCAACCTTCTATCCCCGGTCGGTGGCACCAATTTTCCAACAAAGTAAATGTACATTAAATCGCTCTCCATAGGAAGCAAATACTGTTTGCATACATTTAAGTAAAACGTCTCTTTCCATTAGGCACTCAGCCGTGATTTCTTTCCCCAACGTAGCGAGGAATAAATTGAATTACGAAAGTTTTGGGGAGGGGTTAGATATAAATTTTAAATATCGTCAATACTCTTTGCTAGTGGGTTGGTTTTTTGGGGATTTTATGGCGCAAGGGCCATATTTGGCCAAGTTGCGCCAAACACAAGATAAACAACTCCAAGTAAAAATGTCGAAAAATGGAGAAAAAAAGGAATTGGAAACACAATAGTGGGAGGAAAGCAGAAAAAGACCCCGTGAGTGTGATTGTCGTATTTTAAGACAGTAAACCCCATGTGAATAAAGGGCCGCGGTGGCCCGGTTGGAAGAGTAACGGACTAGCAACCGAAGGGTTGCGAGTTCGAATCCAGCCAAACACCGTCGTGTACAAAGGGGGCTGGTGCACGTTAAATCTGTCGTGGCCTCAAATGTCCTCACGTTGGCGTGGTGTGGAAGTTTGGAGAGTGGGGTGCCAGCTCAGGTGTTGCCTCGTCATCTGACCATGGTTCAAAATTACGTGGTGCTGTCCTCGGATCTTTCCCTTTGGGATTGATTCCGGACCGTCACCAATAGCCCATTGTGTTGCTCCAGTGTGACGTTAATTGAAATACCTCCCTCCCCCATGTGAATAAAAAGGATCTTTAGAGTATCTGAGGTGCGTGAAGTCCTTACATACCTAAAGGCGATGTGTCCCTGAGGGCACGGTTAACTAGTAAAATTCCCTTGTCTCAGATAGTTATTATCAACATTTCCGGGTTCCACGGTAGCCTTGTTTGAAGAGTAGCGGACTAGCTGTCGGATGGTTACGAGTTCGAAACTCGATCCAGCCGAAGACTGTCGTGTATGTGGAGACTGGTGCAGTTTGTAGTAGTTGTAAAAGCAGCTAATCGTATTTTGTAGCATCGTCCGAATGAAAAACGCATTCCGAATTTGACTAGGCACAGATGTGCAGCCACTATCCAAGGAAAGGGAGGTTTAATTATGTGTAGAAACATTTCTCTACGGTCGGATGACGAGGTCAACACCTCAGCTCATTTGAATCTACTTTTCAAAGTCGTGGCGTAATGTTTGGTAATGGTAATTAATTACCTTAACGTCGTACTAGAGCAACACAACGGGCTATTGACGACGGTCTGGGATCAGTCCCGAAGGGAAAGGTTCGAGGACAACACCATGTAATTTTGAACCACGGTCAGATGACGAGGCAACACCTGAGCTGGCACCCCGCTCTCCAAACTTCCACACCACTCCAACGTGAGGACATTTGAGGCCACGACAGATTTAACGTGCACCAGCCCC
Organism: Meta bourneti; assembly: GCA_933210815.1. Classification (NCBI taxonomy): domain Eukaryota; kingdom Metazoa; phylum Arthropoda; class Arachnida; order Araneae; family Tetragnathidae; genus Meta; species Meta bourneti. The sequence goes on from OW119926.1 coordinate 7,073,215, forward strand.
CTTTGTACATGACGGTGTTTGGCTGGATTCGAACTCGCAACCCTTCAGTTGCTAGTCCTTTACTCTTTCGCGGTCCCGTAATGTTTGGAGAAACATGGCTTTTTACTGCATTCTGTAAGTGCATTTCTGGTAGTGATGCTCAAAGTAACGTACAAAATATTTTTATTGAGGCGTTGTAATACGCCATTTAGTATCACAATATTACTCGAAAAGGTCATGTCATTTTTCGACATTCATAAACACCATAATTTGCTCAAAATTCTCATATGACGACAGAAAATGCTACTTATGAAAGGGTGGTGCAATAATTTTCTCCCCTATGGTATATGCTTATTTGAAATTTCTTATGACATGCTAGTTTTAATTCTAACGCTCATAAATCAGCCCAACTGCGGTGGGGAAATACGAAGATAAGTGAGTTCAACAGCAGAATGATCAATTTTAGGCGTACTTCAATAAGAAATTTTATATTCGTGTTCTTTTTCCACCTTTCATTTTCGTCAATAGATTATCTGTACCTGCTCATATGAAATATTGAAGATACACTGGAAAATAATTCAAACCATTAACTATTTTTTACTTGTAACACAATTTCCGTACCATGGACAACACGCAGAATTAGCCAAAAGCAGTCATTACATTATTACTTTTGCTAAGATCAGCTTTGATAAATAGGTTTTGAATGATTCATGCACTTGAATGGAACTCATTTAAATCCTCTTGCAATTCATCTTGGAGATTTTGATTTGAGACATTTCATCCTAATCGGAGGGGATAAACCATGACAAATGTTCCCCAGTCGCATGTAATTTCCCTATAAATTTTTGGGTAGATTAATGAATCGAGCGATTCGATTAATATATATTTTTCTATTTTAACCCCCTAAGCACGTATCTGTCCTTTCGGGTTTCAATCTCAACAAAGAAACCAACCCATTATTATAACAGCACGCATACATGTCGCTTTACATTTGTCTTCTTCCCTGTGGCAGTCCGTATTTGATAAAAAGTCTTTTAATCGATATTTACATTTTTGCTTAACCCTCCAAGTGGTTTCGATAAAATATCTTACCCATCAAGATCGTACCATTTTTGCTAATGACGATATATCTCTTCCTTAAGACTTGGCAACTGGCGCAGCATGGCCAAATATGGCCCTTGCGCCATAAAACCCCAAAACCAACCAGCCTTAAGATTTGGCCGATATTTTTATAACGATATCAAGATCTGGTCAGTTTTCTTGTAATGACGAGATTTCTCATTCATCAAGATCTGACTAACTTTGCTTACGACGAGATATCTCGTCATTAAGATATTGCTGATTTTTTTAATGATAACGAAATCAAGATCTCATCAGTTTTCTTTTAATGGCGAGACATGTTATTTATACTAAAAGTTATTTGTACTAAGAACTAAATTGTCATAGAAGTATGCTAATAATTAGGGTAAATGTTATTTACAGATTTGTGTGATTATTTTTTTCTATCTATCTCGAAAGATTTGAACGTTTATACGAAGATAAAGAAAGCAGAAATGAAAGGTTTACCACTAAAATTATCACGACAATCAATTGAAATCTTACGTAAGCATCAAGACACGAAAGAACAGTCCATCTATCCATTTCTTTAAAAATGCATAAAATCTCTGTGTCTATATATACACTGCTGGCCACCCAAATTGCAACACCAAGAAAGACAAGAGATATCACAACAAAATTTATTTTGTAGATAACATGTTGACCAAGTATCAAATGATTAAATTTATAGACTTCTGTGAAGTGTGGTTCCTGCCAAAATCAGTAGCCAGAGTAGCCGCCATTGTTGGAGATCACCGCTGCCACACGCCTCGGCATTGATTCAAAGAGACTTTGGATGTGTTTTTGGGGTACAGCAGACCAAGCAGCTTCCACACGTTGCCAAAGTTGATCTGGTGTGGCAGCTGGGGATGTATTCTGGGTCAATCGTTGAGCAACCATGAACCACATGTTTTCTATCGGCGAAAGATCTGGAGAGCGAGCTGGCCAGGGAAGCAATTCAATCTGGCGATTGACGAAGAACCCTTGGACAATGCGTGCCACGTGTGGTCGCGCATTATCCTGTTGAAATATGGCTGTGGGCAAGCCCTGAAGGTAAGGAAGGACAACTGGCTCCAACACCTCGGAGATGTAGCGCTGGCTGTTTAAAGTACCGGCAATGCGTACTAGAGGAGTGCGAGAGTGATATCCAATACCGCCCCATACCATAATACCCAGTGCAGGACCAGTGTGGCGGTGCATAACGCAGCTGTTCAGCATCCTCTCTCCACGGTGTCTCCAGACTCGAATCCGACCATCGTGGTGTTGCAGACAGAAGCGTGACTCGTCAGTAAAGACAATTTCATTCCATTCTGCCGTCCACATCCTTCTTTCATCGCACCATTGGCGGCGGAAACGTCTGTGGTTCTGCGTCAAGGGTAGACGAAGCAATGGACGTCTTGCGGACAGACCACTCTGCTGTAAACGGCGTCGAATGGTACGCGCAGACACTGGATGATGCGGTACAGACTGAATGTGCTGTGCTATGGTTCGTGATGTGGCTGAGCGATCCGTCACTGCCATACGCACAATATGCCTGTCATCACGTGAAGTGGTGCACTGAGGTGGATGCGATCGAACACGTCGGTCCGTCGTACCCTCCTGCATCCAACGATCACATATCCGCATTACAGTTGTTTGGTTTCGTCCAACACGACTACCGATTTCCCTGAAAGATAATCCACAATCTCGGTAGGCCACTATCCTTCCTCTGTCGAACTCGGATACTTGATCAAAAGATGATCGCTGTTTTCTACGAGGCATAATTGATCGTTTTTTTGAAAAAACCACAAGAAAAACACAATTGCCGTACTTGAAATCGTCGAAATCTCCAAGCCTTAAATAGCGCTTTGAAGTGGCGCCACAGGCGCGCGTGATGTGCGTCTGCGCTGAAATTCTAATCATTTGCATATCTCACCTCCGCTAATGCATGTTGTAAATTTCATATTATTTGCATGCTTCCTTCAGGGTGTTGCATTTACGGTGGCCAGCAGTGTATTTGCATCCGAAGTAAATTGTAGAAGCTATGAAAAAGTTAAAACGATGTTAAAAAATATTTTCTGTACACTAAAATGATGCTTGCATTTTTGTATGAAATGGAATCAACATTTAGCCAATTCAACCCGAGCAACGCTGGGTAGTTCTGCTAGTCTTTTGATAAAAGCAAGAATCGTCTGAAATACCGGAAATTGTGTAACATTTCGCAAATGGTCTCATCGTGTACCGCATAATTATGTTACCATACCTATGCATCACCTTCATAATTAGATAGTTTATAGAGTGGAGTGCCAGTTCAAGTGTTACCCTCGTCATCTGACCATGGTTCAAAATGAATCAATGGAGCAACACAACGGGGTTTTGGCGAAGTTCGGGATCCATCCCGTATGAAAAGATCCGAGGATAACACCTCATCTGACCGTGGTTCAACATGGCGAGGTGTTGTCCTCGGATCTTTCCCTACGGGATGGATCCCGAACCGTCGTCAATAGCCCGTTGTGTTGCTTCAGTGCGACGTTGATTCAACTAATTTGGTCAAAGAACTCAATGAATTCATGAACCCTATTCGATATAATTTTAGTAATTGATTTGAGTTGCAATCACGACGAGATTTTGTATGCACGGTAATAAAGAGCTAATCGAAAACTATTTTCAATCTATCCAATAATTAACAACAGCATTTGCTAAAAAAGTATCAAACATAATTTTGTGCTGGTTCATTCCATATTTCTTAAGGGTACAGGGTCCGCCGTGGCTGAGTGCGTATGCATCCTTCAAGTTGTAGGCGGCAGAGGTTCGATTCTTTCCTGGATGTATTTATCTCTTATGTGTTAGTATAATTTTCCTTTTGTGTGTATGTCCATTACTAGATGTTGCCCATCTTGTGTTTGGCACAGCATGGCCAAATATGGTCCTTGCGCCATAAAACTCAACCAACTTTTTAAATTCGCTTTTATATTTTACCCGGGGCAGCGTTAGCCCAGTTGGAAGAGTAACGGATTTGCAACCGGGCGGTTGCGAGTTCGAATCCAACCGAAGACCGTCGTGTACAAAGAGGGCTGGTGCACATTGAACCAATCGTGGCCTCAAATGTTCTCACGTTGGCGTGGTGCGGAAGTTTGGAGAGTGGGGTGCCAGTTCATGTGTGACCTCGTCATCTGACCGCAGTTCAAAATTACGTGGTGTTGTCCTTCGATCTTTCTATTTAGGTTTGATCCCGGACCGTCACCAATGGGACCGTCGTGGCTCAGTGGGTATGTGTTGGAATCGGTCTCAAACCTCCAATTATAGTGCCGTGTGGGGCACATCAATATGGAAAATTGTGTAAATTGAATGTATAAAAGGGTGGGGGGTATTTCAATTAACGTCACACTGGAGCAACACAATGGGCTATTGGTGACGGTCCGGGATCAATCCCAAAGGGAAAGATCCGAGGACAACACCACGTAATTTTGAACCATGGTCAGATGACGAGGCAACACCTGAGCTGGCACCCCACTCTCCAAACTTCCACACCACGCCAACGTGAGGACATTTGAGGTAATGTATAAAAGAGAGGAGATAATGTGAAGTGTATCATGAGCTGATCAGACTTCTTGTTGTTCTTAAAATGTATGTTTTTAAACCATAAGACTTGGCTACGTAATAAAATTTATTTTTAATGTATAAAACTCTGTCTTCAATCGATAAAACCCAACAATTGGTTATGGGCCACAGACCTTAAGCTGAACCTGAATTCTGCCACTACCGGTTTCCAGTATGATGGGTATTCAAGAAATGTCCATGTTTTCCTTCCCGAAGTTATCGGATTTCAACTATGCCACGTGGAAGACGGACATGAAGGTATTGCTAATGGACCGGAACTGCTGGGAATTTATCACTAAAACGGAACCTCTATTATTGGAAGATGCTCCAGAACAAGAAAAAAGAGACTATCGTTATAGGAAGCAGAGGACATACACAACTATCTACCAGGGCATAGACAGAAAATATCAAGTCTTAATTTCATCTACTGAGGACGGTAAGGAAGCCTGGGATATATTAAAGACCAACTTTGAACCAGCATCTAGAGCACGATTGGCAGGCCTTGTGGACGAGTTCTTTTCAATCCGCTACCAGTCGGAGGACGAATCCATTGGACTCTTCTGCAAACGAGTGCATGAGAAGCTGTTACAGATAAAAGAAGGTGGATTCGAAATCCCAGACCTCTTAGTTTGCTTTCAACTAATAAGACATTTGCCTCACGAATACGATAATCTGGTACAACTGCTATACAGGATGGATGACAACGAGTTCACGCTAGACAATTTGTCTAAACATTTAATAACAGAATCCAGCCGGATCGACCTGAAGCGGAAGGACGAAGACACAAAATTAAGTATCGTGGCCGATGCTTATGCTACAAGAAACAAGTCATCTAGATACAAGGAGACACGGGCGTCTACTCCTGATCACAGCAGATGCGTACTGGACCCTGAATTAATTCCTTCAAGCCCAAGAAAGTCGACAGTTTGTCGTATGGGGCCGCGACCATTCTGCAACTACTGCAAAAAGTCGGGACATTACGAATCGAAGTGCTTCAAGAAATGCAATCGGCAGAAACCTGGTGGTGAATTATTTTATATGGAGGACAATCCAAAAACTGATCTTCAACGTGCCTATGCAGTTTCAAATTTTCCAAATGAAAGACCGAGAGAATTTCTCATTGATTCTGCTGCAACTGCTCACTTCTGTAAAGAACGTGATATGTTTACGACATTCAGAAAACTACCACCACAGAAGATCCTAGTCGGAGACAAGGACAGCACCTCGGAAGTATTAGGTATGGGTGATATTCAATTTACAGTTTTAGATAGAAACCGAAATTTTGATTTAACTTTGAAAGATGTTTTATACTCGCCTAATATGAGAAGAAATTTAATTAGTGGTGCTCGTATTGACCTTGTGGGAAACCAAATTAAATGGGGAAATAACAAAATGATTATTTATAATAGTTATAATAAATATTTGTTTACTGTTCCCAGAATTGGAAAATTGTATATCTTGAAAGGTTATCCCAAGATTAAAAATTATACATATGTAACTGGTTTAGATCTAGAAAAAGCCCACCGTAGGTTTTGTCATGTTAACATGCCCTTAATTGAAAATATGAGTAAAATTAATTGTGTAAAAGGAATTGAAAAACTTAATTGTAAAAATATAGATAAAAATTGTAAGATTTGTGCTATTGCTAAATCCACTAGAATATCCTTAAAAAGAAACTATATGTACGAAAGGAAAACTAAAAATGTTTTGGAAAGGATCCATATGGATTTGTGGGGTCCTGCTCCAGTTAACTCTCTAGGTGGAAACAAATACTTTTTATCTATTATTGATGATTTTTCACGTAAAGTAACTGTTTATATTATTCGAAATAAGAATGAAGTTTTTGATTACTTTAAAAAATACTTGGTTAAAGCTGAAAGACAGCTAAATGCTAAGTTAAAATGTGTCCGAACTGACAATGGTTTAGAATTTTGTCACAAAGAATTTAAAAAGTTTTTAAATGATCTAGGAATAAAAATCGAAAGAACTTCAACTTATACCCCTGAACAAAATGGCATTGCAGAAAGGTTCAATAGAACAGCCATGGATTGTGTCAGAGCTATGCTTCAAGACAGTGGTTTACAACCACAATTTTGGTCAGAAGCACTTTTAGCATTTATTCATACTAAAAATAGATGCGAACACAAATTAACTGAGGGTATATCTCCTAACGAAATATGGACTGGTTTCAAACCATCAGTAAAACATTTTAGAATTTTTGGCTCTTTGGCATATGTTCATATTCCTAAAATACAGAGAAATAAATTACAACCCAGAGCAAAACTTGGTATTTTGACAGGATATGGTTTGAAAACTAAAGGTTACAGAATATATATCCCAAACGAGAAGAGAATAGTTGAAACAGTCCATGTTCATATCGACGAAAGTAAGAAAGCTGTTGATGTACTATTTGGTAAAAACTTTGAGTACGTTTCTTTCGATCTTAATTCTAATATTCCGATTTATCAATCAAATGAAAATATAAAAGTAAAATCGGAAAGTGAAACTCAAGTTTTAGATTCTAAAGATTTAGTTAAAACTGAGGACTTAAAAAGTCTTAACATTTCAAATTGGCGAAGAATCGAAAAACCTAGAAATAAAAGCAATAGGATAGATGTATACTATTATTCTCCTGAAAATTTGAGAATGAGATCTTTAAATGATATTAAAAAATACTGTACTAAAAATAAGATTAGGTTTGATCCTGTAAATTTCAATTTTAAGCCAGAAACTGAACATCCTAATGTGGATATTTCTAATGTGCCATCTACTTCTAGTGATGAATCTAATTTTTTAGACCAACAGATGTACGACATGTATGATCAGTGTTACAATGTCGAAATCCCCAAAAGTTATGAAGAAACGCAAGCAAGTAAGGATAAAATTAAATGGAATACTGCCATGAATGAAGAAATTCAGATAATGAAGGATAGGCAAGTATGGAAATTAGTGGACACACCCCCAAATACAACCATAATTGGAAGTAAGTGGGTGTACAGCATAAAAATGGACGAAAACAATATACCTAAAAGGTATAAAGCTCGTCTTGTTGCTCAAGGTTTTAAGCAAAAACCCGGCATTGATTTTAAAGATATTTTTTCACCAGTTGTGAATTTTTCTATTGTTAGATTATTGTTTGTACTATTGATTTCTATGTTGGGTTGGTATCACTGTCAAGTTGACGTGAAAAGTGCATATTTATATGGACACCTTAAGGATACTATATACATGAAACAGCCAAAAGGATTTGTGCTGAAAGGATCCGAAAACAAAGTATGTCTATTGGAAAAGGCTATATATAGTCTGCATCAAAGTGGCAGAGAATGGAATTTGGAATTAGACGGTATTTTAACTAAATTAGGATTTTCTCAGTTAAATTGGTGTAATTGTGTCTACAAATTTAAAGATGTAATTTTAATTGTTTATGTAGATGATATGGTTTTGTTTTCAAAAAGGGAACATTTGATAAATGAAGTAATCGAATTATTGGACAAAAAATTGGATCTTACAGTCCTAGGTAAAACTAAATATTTGTTAGGCGTAAACTTTCAAGAAATTGAAAATTCGATTTATTTACATCAAATTACCTACATTGAAAAATTAATGTCAAAATTCAAAGATCTTCCTAAAAGTTTTGTGAATTTACCTTTTAAAATTGGTTGTAACTTACCTGATAAGGTTAAAGAGGAAGAAATAATTGAAAATGATTTAATGAGGAAATTTCCCTATCGTTCCTTGATAGGATGTTTATCGTTTTTGTCAGATAGATCCAGACCAGATATTGCATTTGCTGTTAATATAATGTCTCAGTTTTGTAATGGTTATACTTACAAACACTGGTCTTACGTTGTTGATATTATGAACTATGTTTTTCTTACAAAGGATTTTAAAATTAATCTTTCCAATGTAGAAAGTTCAAATTTGATTGCTTTTTCTGATGCAAATTGGGGATGTGGTCTCACAAACAGACATTCAAGCAGTGGCTATTTAATTTATTTGGGTAACATCCCAATATCATGGAAATCTTCTAAACAAAAGTGCATAGCTCTTAGCTCAATGGAATCTGAATTTATTGCACTAACCGATTGCACTAAAGAAGTTATTTGGTTTAGTAGAATTATAAATGAATTAAGTTTGTGTGATCACATAAGACCCCAAGTATATTGTGATAATCAATCTGCTATCTATTTTTCAAAAAATAGTCAGGAAAATCAGAAAACTAAACATATTGATATCAAGTACAAATTTATTCGTAAATTAATAAAAGATGAACTATTTAACGTAAATTATATTTCATCGGAAAATAATTTGGCTGACTTTTTAACAAAGCCTTTATTGTTAAATAAATTTAAAAATATTATTAGAAAAATATTTTGTTAGATTTATATATATATATATATATATTGAATTGTAATACATCTGCTGAGGTTTTACAACCGATGGGGCCGCATGTTGGAATCGGTCTCAAACCTCCAATTATAGTGCCGTGTGGGGCACATCAATATGGAAAATTGTGTAAATTGAATGTATAAAAGAGAGGAGATAATGTGAAGTGTATCATGAGCTGATCAGACTTCTTGTTGTTCTTAAAATGTATGTTTTTAAACCATAAGACTTGGCTACGTAATAAAATTTATTTTTAATGTATAAAACTCTGTCTTCAATCGATAAAACCCAACAGTATGCCCATTGCGCTAGCAATCTTCGAGTTGTAGGCGGCGCATGTTCGATTTCTGATAGTTGCATTCCTCCCTTCTGTGTCAGTAAACGTTTCATTCTGTGTGTCTATTACTTGATATTGTATGTCTGGCGCAGCATGGCCAAATATGGCCCTTGCGCCATAAAACCCCAAAATCAATCGCCACCAATAGCGAGTTGTGTTGTTCCAGTGCGAAGTTAATTAAAATACCTATCTTTATATTTTATCCTTTAAAAAAATTTTTAACGAATCGATACAAAAATAAAACTCGTTTAACTGTTACCAAATACTATCATGAGATTCATATCGTGGTTTAACCCTCCAAGTAGAGCAAATAAAAATGTTTACTGCTTGGTCTTTCATTTCTGCACCTCAGTGTACCCTCTTATGGACATACATCCTTATGTGACAACGGTTTTATTCTGTGTAACCCTGTTTATTCGTTTATTGTAACGCCTGTTAAAGCGAATGGTCAAGAATCATTCCCAAAATGATATTAACCTTCCAAATGTTTCAACGAGATATCTCGTCAAGATCTGGCCAATTTTGCTATGGACGAGATATGTCGTAGAGACAAAATTGCTCTATTACTTCAAGGTTAATCGAGATCCAAGCAGAAAAACAAATTGTTCCTTGCCTAGAACTGGTGACAGATCGGAACAAGGTTTTGCATCAGAGGCTGGACACAACAGGGTGATTTCCGACACCACCAGAAGTGTCGAATTCAGCAAAAGCAACTAGCCGTAATTGCGAAAAACCAAATCAATCCACGTAATCAGACAAGTGAAACTAATTCTATTAGTCATCCAGTTAATGTATATTTTCCTGTTAGCGGAAAAATTCGCTCCTATTTTTTAACTTCAAGGCATTTATTTACTGAGTCGAAAAAAGTCTAAATGGACCTAGTAGAGATCCTTAAAATACATCTTTCCGAACGCGAACAGAACGTTCTTAACAATGAAAACAAAGCATTATAATTTCCTGTTTGACCGAGCATATGAATTACTATGTCCGGAGCACTACTTTTTACTACAAAAAATGGACTTGTAGTTAAACTACTTGGACTACAGCCAGCCCAATTGAAAAGAACGAAATATGGCAAAAAATTATAATTCGCGAACCATTCTGGTCGGAAATTCTAACTCTACAGAATTTTCCAGGCCTAGAATCCATTAGTTGAAGAAAATACCATTAGCGCACTTACTTTATACATCTTTCTTCTTTAAACATAAAAAAATTTAATGGAGTTTTTATGTAAATAATCGTCACGGATTCTGTTGGATGAAAGGATTGCAAGTAAAAATATTAAATATACCCTCGCTTCTTTTCGTCTCTAAAGAGTCAGGTGGGAGAAATGAAATTAAAATAGATTTTCTCTCTGCATAATTTTATTTCTTAATTGTAGCGCAAAAGTAGTCACGATAAATTAATTACAAGTGTTGTAAATGAAACATTTAAGTTCACGAAAGAGAAGAATGACAGGCGTAGGAAAATTTATTCTAGTGTTACAAAAAATTGTAAATTTCATTTGGGCAGGGTGGCACGTGCTGAATGCAACCATATTTTAATAATCACGTGCACTAAGAGCTCTGGGAAGATTTATTTCTACTCAGTTTAGGATCTCGTCAAAGAATAAAATGAGAGGGAAACTTTCAAACCGCATCTTATAACATTTCTAGATTGTCAAAATTATTGACAAGTACTGCCATCTGTTGGGGTTCTATATAATTAAATTTTGTAATGTGTAATAATATATTCATGGTTTGACAGCGATAAGGCGTTCCTAAAATGGAAAAATTAGATATAATTTTTTTACCGACAGGATGTATTTTTATGATTTATTCATTTGACTTTAAAAAAATAAAGAAAAGTGAAACGACATGAAATGTTTAGTTTTCTGTGATGAATAGATTTTTTTAGTAACTTTTTAGATGCATGGGAACTTTTTACAATTTCCATTATACTTTATTTTTAGAGTCATTCAATTAGTTATAATATGCCATCCTAGAGTTTTATTTTAATTCAAACTCGTACAAACATAAAATAATTTATTCTTTCAAAGTAATTGTTTAGTGTTTTGTATAACGCCCAATTTGATTACTAAATAAACTAAAATCTTGCATTGCATTTATTTGAATAACATCTTCGAATTCCTTAACGTATACTTTTACATTTGTTATGAGTGATGAGTAGATTTTGTAAGATCTCTAATACTGAAATTTGAATACATTGTTTAGGCAAGTTATCAAGTTAAAGTTTTACATAATAAATAACTACAAGTAGAAGATGTTTGCTTATTGACGAATGAAATTTATTTTTGTTGAAACATTTACAGTTTTAAGAAATGTAATTTATGAGCTTAGAAAGACTTGACTTATTTCATTTTTCTAAAAAAAATCTTAAAAAGAATGTAAGACAAAATAAGAGCTATATGCTCTTATAATATTTAGATCATTATCTCAAATTAATTAACAGTAAATATTAATTCTACTGAAAATTAATTCTAGGTACTTCGGCATATGTACTTGAAACTGTCAAATGAACTTTTAATTAAAATAAACTTTCATTTACTATTAATTTTCTGCTATAAGCTTTCGATATTTGCAATTTTATTGGCAGTTAAGCGGTGTGTAAGTTTGGACAGTAGAGTGCCAGCACTAGGTCATCTCGTTGTCTGACCGTGATTCAAAATTTCGAGGTGTTGTCCTCGGATCTTATCCTTTTGGGCTCATACCGATCTCTCGCCTGAAGCTCGTATTGCTCCAGTACGGCGTTAATTCAACTACCTACCCTTGTGCCACCACTGCAATGGAGATCTTAGGATCTAGCATATTTTAACGTGTCCTGTCTATGGTATTTTTATATTAACTTTTTAAAAAACTTCCTCACCTAGTTTGCATGCCTTGATAAGTAATCTGTAATCCTCCCCAATCTACACTTCCGTTTTTACTCTATCCTGGATGTTTTTTACATGAATATAGCTGTCATTTTTAAATAAATAATCATGCATTTTAGCTTATTCATGTAGATGGGTAAAAAACCTATCCACGTTTTAACAAATACCATTCAAACCCCTTTTAATGAAGCGGTTCTTTATGTCATATCGTTTAAGCTACATAGTCTCATCTATTTTTAAGGTTTTAAATCACTTTTTATGTAGATAACATTTAACTTTATTTACGTTTTTCAACTTTTTGAATCGTTTTCATGGTGTGTTGGAAAAAATTTAGGCTATTTATTATTACTTTTGGCAGTATGTGTGGTTTTTTCAGTGTTTTTATTGGGTATATTTAATTTTGCGTTTGATGCAGTTTGTCCGCTACCTCCTTGTGCCATAAAACCTAAATCAATCAACTTATTTTACTGCTGGCATATTTTTCGTATTTTTTCTTAATTTGTAATTCTTTTTAATTTAATTTTTTAATTTTAATTATTTTTAATTTGTAATTTTTTTTAATTTTAATTCTTATTAATTTAATTATTTTTAATTTTTAATTCTTTTTAATTTGTAATTCTTATTAATTTAATTGTTTTTATTTTAATTATTTTTAATTTTAATTTTAATAACTTAATAACTTTTTTCGTTACAGTTTTTCAGTCATACTCAGTTAACAAAATTTCCAATTTTGCACTAATGGATTGTATAAAGTAGTTGGGTTCGAGATTGATGAAAATCATCTGGTCATGGTAATTGCCTTAGGTATCTCACATTGAATTACGCTGTGATTGTGTCCACGTCCCCGTTTTAAATAGGATCCGCGGGAGCCTGGTTGGAAGAGTAACGGTTTAGCAACCAGAGGGGTTGCGAGATCGAAACTTGATCCAACCGAAGATTGTTGAGGCTGGTGTAGATTAAATTTGTCATGCCTTCAAATGCCCAAATGGTGTAGAAGTTTGGAGAGCGGAGTGCCAGCTCAGGTGTTAACCTCATGATCTGCCGTTATTCAAAATGACGAGGTGTTCTCCTATCTTTCAGTTCGGGATCGATTCCGGACCATCGACAACAGCCCGTTTCGATGATACGAATGTTTGCTTCAGTGCAACGCTAATTCAACAACCAACCTCGTTTTAAATGATGTTGCAACTACTGGCATTGTCATTTCCAATTACGATTTTTCATTAAATTATTTTCCAATTTCATTAATTCCAACGTGAATTCTGAAGTACCTATTATCTTTTAAAGCGTTTATAACGCGTTGTCGAATGATACTATTCAATGACAGATCTGTTGGTCTTTCGAAAGACCGTCATTGGATAATAGAATATAGTGCAGCTCCGACGAGAAGACAATTTATCTTGTCAATCGATTTTTGAAGAGGCGTTAAACAATAGGTTGATTGAGTTGGATTTTATGGGTCGAGGGCTATATCGAGCCGTGCTACGTCACAAGACAAACAACATCAAGTAATGGATATACACACATCATGAAAGTTCTACTTACGCAGAAGAGAGGAAATACACCCTGGGTGGAATCTGCACCACCTACAACTCGTAGGTTGCTAGCAAAGTGGACATACCCACTGAACCACGACGGCTTTGTTTAGGTTACCACCAATTCCCTAATTTGGCGAATAGACTCGTCCATAATCCCGTGACTTGACTGTAAAGTCCCCGATAGCCGGACTATTGCTCTCATGATGTTGTCATCACTGTGCCATCATCGACCTTCTAATGAAATAGATGGAGCATGTTGGTGGAGTCGCTATCGTAAGATTTCTGAAGGGTAAACCACGTGGGCTTAGGAATTGACAAAGCCGATTGGCTTTGTCAATTCCTAAGCCCACGTGTTTTTGATCGCTGACTAGTCGTTGATCGTGTCGCTGACTAGTGACTTGTTACTAGTTACTTGAAAAGAAAAATATGTTTTCAGGCCCAAACTTTTATGTATAAATCAAAATTTTAAAGAAGAGAAAAATTATGTTCCCAGGCCCTGTTGGCCAATCTTTTCTGTTAAAAATTTTAAGAAAAGAAAAAGTTTGTTATCAGGCTGTGTTGGCCAAATTTCCTGTAAAAACCAAAATTTTAGAAAACAATAAATGGTGGTGCCTAAGGTTGTTCGGGGGCGTAGGTGCTCACATTGGATGATGAGGGTGTGCTTTCCCTGTGGGACAGGGTGGTTCCCGTTGATCCTTATTGGGTGCTGGGGGTCGCTTCTTTCCCCTCCTCTCATTAAATACTCTAAACCGTACAGGTGAGTAGGGAGGAGGAGGAGGGTCTATAATCACTTTAACCAATCATACATTTAGGATTCATACTTTTACCCACAAACACGTGGCAGATTTTCAAACCGAGAAATAATATGAAGCTGCGGGCACATGCCCCGTCTATTTCATTAGATGGTCGTTATGTGCCGTCATCTCAATTTCATATTTTAACGCATTTTGTTGCAAATCATCCAAATTCTACTTATGGAAGCTTTCCAACTTCCCATTCATTTGTAACTCTTATTTCCCCTGCAGAGGAAAACGTGCTACCAATCCTATCCACACAACACTTTTGTGTAAAGCTTATAAAAATTGAAAGATGAGACCCCAACCATTTTCAAATTGTCAAGTGTATCTCATTTCCTACCGTCAGATTCCTTGGCCCTCAAATGCAATTTCGACGGTTCTTCAAAATTGCTCCTCGAAATCACATCTTGTCGGAAAATTGTTGAAAGGACGGATGGGTTTTGTTTCTTAACTTGTAGACAGAATAAGTCGTGCGTGTGACATCTGAAACATCCGATGAATTGAAATGAAACACAGTCGTACGGAGATGTCATAAAACCGAAAGGTATTACGGTCGTCTTAAGAGAGTAAATAGAATACAACTGTGTTTCGTTGTAAGCCTCTGTAACAAGTTCAGAAAGGAAAAATGCGTTTAAGGTAGTATGTAACGGGAATTCAGTTATTCTTATTAAAACGCATAAATAAAAAAAATCTGATAATCTAAATTGGACGATAGTTTGTTTTGTTGTTTTATGGTTAGTTTTCATTCAAAGAAGGCAAATTACATCGAGACTTTCCTTAAACCGGGTTCGGAACGACTGATGTACCAGAATATCATGTGAACCAGAACATCCTTCATACAACTATACCATTACCAAAACGGCGTTCTTATAAATTTTAAATATATATTGTTAAATATACTTTTCTTGTCGAGTAAATTCTTAAGTGCTTTAATCTATTTTACTTGGTCATATTCAGTCTTGTGTTTGAAACAGCTTGTCCGCCTTTGGACATAGCGCCAAAAAACCCAAGCGAACCAAACAACCACAATGATGTCCCGGACGTGATTTCGTCCTGAATCAGATTTAATATTTTTATTGCTTTACTTTAATGTGCTCTAATTTTCACATTCCATCTTTCGCTCCCATACTTGGGGTTACTCTGATGAATCAGAACATCGCATCTAGAATGCACTCGCACGCATGCTTCTTTATATCACTTTGTATTAAAAATCGTCGAGCAGCTTCTGTTAGAGATCCAAAAATAGAGCTGTGAGATGCTGGCAGTCAGCGTTCGCCTATCACTGACTTGAAATTATAAATCATTATAACGTGGAATGCGCATAGCTTATTAATAAAAAGCGTAACCTTCATACATCCACACCATTGTCAGGGGCCGTCGAGGCTCAGTGAGTCTGTCCACTGCGCTAGAAACCTGCAAGTTGTAGGAGACGCAGGTTCGATTCCTCCTGGGTGTATTTCTGTTTCAGTAAAACTTTCTTTGTGTGTGTATGTCCATTACTTGATGTTGTCTGTCTTGTGCTTGGCGCAGTATGGCCAAATATGTCCCTAGCGCCATAAAACTCTATCAACCCCATCATTATCAAACTACCATCACGTATTCTCAAATCAAATTAGAACGTGGGGATAGACTCTACTTCCTAGTGAAATAGACGGAATTTGAACTCGTAGCTTCGCGTTGTTTCACCCAATCGCGTGGTTTGAAGATCTCCAGGTGAAGGTCAAGTGGTGTTGGGAGAAAGCAGAAATTCTAAAACAGGCCTGATTAGCCGCCATTTTTTCGTAGCAGCAGAATGGTGAACAACTGTTCGAAAAGCCTGCATAGGATACTCATTTTATAATTAATTTGATTGTTTATTGACATTTTAATACAATTTTACGCCACCTAATAAAGTGTTCGACCAATTAGTTCATATTAACCCTCTTGTGGTTGTTCTAACGAGGTATCTCGTCATTAGCAAAACTGACCAGATGTAGATCTCGCCATCATAAAAAACTTGGCAAGATCTTGATGACGAAATATCTCGTTATTAGCAAAATTTTTCAGATCTTGATGGACGAGATATCTCGTCGAAACCACTTAGAGGGTTAATGTCTCTTTCAAAGTTGCGTTCAAAGTAGCAGCTAGTAGACCATATCACGTAGAAAATAAAGTATTTTTCACTGGCACATTAAAAGCCTTTTTGGCTGGTTAATACAAATTATCGAGTGTGGTTAAAAAGACTAGTTTGCGCGCTTCGATAGTCCATAGGTCGAAGTCGATTCCTAAACCCACGTGATGAACAACGTAGATATTACGACAGTGTCTCAGTCCACATGATCAGTGTCTCATTAGGTCGACAATAAGCATGGTGTCTTGTTCCTTCAAGACAGAACTCCTTACTTTAAATGCTTGTATGCACTGGCAACCTCCTTGCATACAAGCATTTGGGATGCGAAACTGCCTGGTCCTCTTTAATCTTCTGATCTTTCACCAACGGGTAATCATTCTTTCCGGCACTTAGACAACTTCGACTGAAAAATGCTTTAGCAATGGTGCATCAATCAGATAGAATTAAAGTCCAAAGACAATGAATTTTTCAAACGGCATAAACAACCTGTCCACCTGTTGGCAACATAGCGTAGATTCTGATGGTGATTACTTTGATGAGATAAATGTACTGCTTCACGTTACAGTGAAACTTCGATTAACCATCACTCTTTTAACCGTCAGTTTCTGTTGACCGTCAGTCCGTTATAAAAAGTTAATTAATTAAATATTAAAAGTTATTAGTACGTACACACATGCATACATACTGTACTCATACATACTAAACTTCTACGTAAAGTACGGAACATTGCCGCTCAGAAAGCATGAGCCTCGAAGAAACGAAAGAAAATGACAGACTATTTTAAAAGTTGAATATGCATGTAAGTCTAGAGCGTACGTTCATGTATCAATATGTACATATGTATTATACTGTACATAATGTATATTGTTTGTTTCTGTAAAATAAAATACACGTACAGTTATATTCCAATTCGTAAGCGTGAATTTTTTTATCATTCGTTCATATGCAATGGATAGGGGTGGGTTGTTGTTTAAGGTTTTTCTGTTATCCGTCTTTTCGATTAACCGTCACGGTTTCGGTCCCGACCCTGACGGCTAATCGAAGTTTCACTGTATATCCTGTTTCTTTTCAATCATTCATAAATTCAACCATTTGCAACAACTATTTCAAAGCTATAACAAGAAGTACAATTTCAAGAACTCTACCTTAAAATACAAATTGGAAAAGTCTGGCTTCGTCAAAAAAAATACCCAAAACAACATACTGTTTTACACCAGAAGCTTTTATTAAGCTCTTTATAACCGAGTTTTAGAGTAGTGACACGAGAAATCGTGCAATAGAATTTCATGTCTTTTAGGTTCTGCAGGGTTAAATCCATTACCCATCCAACAAATGAATTTTTATTACGCTCATGTTAAATACTTGATGCATATGAGAATACTAAATACTTCTCGCATTATTTCTAGATTTAAGATTTTACTTGGTATTAGAATTAATTACAGATTCTGAATCAGTGCTTTATTGCATTTATTTTTATTTTCAGTTCCGGCTTATATTCGGTTCCGGTAGTGGTTCAAAGTTCATTTTAAGTTCAGTCCTTGCTCATATGTCATTCGTAAGTTATTACATGAAACATGGTCAAAAATATATTAATAAATTATCAAAAATTGATAGGTACCATGCACATTAATTTTCCATGTATTGTCAGAATTTTCATTCACATAATAGTTTATAAACATGTAAATCAAATTAACTCCATGTAATAAGTGTATCTCTAAATTGTAAGGTGAAACCTTTTCTGTACTAAACTATCTAAAATCTTACAAAAAAATTTCAAAACATGATAAATTTGTCATTTGCACTTAGATATATACAACAGATTTCAAATACAGTAATTCCTCAGTAATTCCGGCAGATATCAGACCAGAGGACTGCCAGATTAACGAAACGCCGGGTTAGTAGAGATTCATTAAAAAGAACGCATTTTAATAGCAAAACCTATATTTATTGCACAAAATGTTACAAAAATTATATATTAAAATGGACATTAGGGTGTTGTAAAAATTACGAAACAAGATATTGCATTTTCCTGTAGTTTACATAACAATAAGTAGACATGCGTTAGGCATGTTTCTCAACTAGAGATAAAGTTTTATGTCTTCGTTTGCTCTGTACGGACATTTTTCACTCACAGCAATAATTAACCCTGAGACAAAAAACGGTGCACGTGGGATTGCATGTGCAATGACGCGTGCAGATCGCTAGACTGAGCCTAGTGTTTACATTGTGCTAAGATCACTGACACCGACATCAGTGACTTGTTTCTCATTCCCGCTTCGCTCTCGCCCTTCTCAAAACGCCGGACTACTGGAGGGACCGAATTATAGAGGGACCACTGTATTATCCAAAAAAAAATTAAGTAAATTAATTGAAACCACATGCCCACAGGGGACATTTCGAAATCAGAAAAATGTCCAATAATCTCAGTCCGAGAGACGCGTTTTTGTTTTGTAGACTTTTACCACACTTATCTATTACTAGCAGAATTATCCGACCTTACTCGAGTTCAATTGGTTAACTTTAGATATAAATGCGACCATAATAATCACGATTATCTTTCGTAGAAAAATGCCAAATCATTTTGAGTGTGAGTAAAATAATTTTTCAACACCTTTTGGACATTTTTATACCGTACCCTTCTACAACTGTGGATATAAATTCTATACATGCATATCCATCTATGTAGTACATTTCTCATACATCGACACCCTTATGTATAACAAAACTACAAAATGACGGAAGGTGAACCTAAGGTATTATTACAACTATTAAAACAAACGATTTTGAGGAGGAATTAGGAATGCCTTTTTTAAGTCCTTTTTCTGTAAAATGCTCAACTCAATTCGTAAAAATGACGAATCTGGCGAATACTTTAGCACTCGTAGTTTTTCCACCAAATTTTTTACTTGCTACACTCATGCACCAGGCATGCGCAATTTTCGAATTTCGCCATTTTTAAGGGAAGGATGGCAAAGTAATTTAATATATCCATCACTAATTTTTGAAGCGATTGTATTTTTTCATAAATTCAATTTTCTGGCGCGCGCAAGAACAAAAGAACTTGTTTTAAAATTGAATACCTTCGGTACAGAGAAAGCAAAATTAATCTGTTACCAGTTTTCAAAAAATGGTAAATCGATTTGATAGTGATTTTTTAAATAAAAATCACTCTTTTCAACGAATTTCTAAAATAGATATAAGTTTAAACATATTTTTAACTCGTAAAATAAGCAACCTTGACCTTCTGTCACTGACAAAGGGATCTTAATATTTCAAAACTCTTAGTTCCGATTTTTTAGCATTAACATTCTTTCATTAATAGTGAAATTCCATTTAAAATTTGCTTTAGTCTAACTTACATGAAGCTTCAAGTTAAACTCTTTGTGGGGTGTTACGTGTGATGAATAGGAATAATAATATGTTAAAAAAATATTTATTAAATTTACAACCACAGAAATTAGCAACATAAAACTAAAGTATAATAAAAAAACAAATTGTTCTAAAGACATTAATTCCTGATTAGTTTCTATCTCGTGATCTTGTATAGTTGCTACAACTAAGAATTAAAGATAGAACAAATTTTAAAATGCGAAATTAAATTCCGTGTGAAAAATTCAAAATAATATTGCTGCACGTAGTGAAAGAACACGCATCCCCTTATCGTTGAGCACGCTCTACACTTTACAGCATCTATTTCAATTCTAAGATTTAGATTTGAATGGAAACCACACCCACTTCTTTAGAATAAGAATGGTGATGCTACTTGCCTATTGAGTGCAACTTTCAATAAAACCAAGTTATTTTATTTGAAGCATGAAAAAGAAATGCAAGTTTAATAAGATCGTATATCCTTTACTTGATGTTGTCTGTCTTGTGTTTGGCGCAGCATGGCCAAATATAGCCCTTGCACCCTAAAACCCAACCAACTTAGGCAGATGAACTGGACTGATTGTCAACATCCTTTAATTTTAAAAATATATCCCTAATTTCTTTAATATGATTGAAGTAGAAATTAAGGATCTCTTTCGAATTGAAGGATAATGATATAAAATATCGAAGTGCGTGTGGTGAATCGACAAACACAATTTTCATCAGAATAATAAATAATACACAAGCCCCCTTTGTTAGCCTTTAAAGGATTGAATATTGTTAGGCCGAATACTTTGCTTATTGCTCACATTTATTGGCACATTTTTTTGCAAATAGAATATCTCCAGGCCCTTCGTTCCGTTGCATAAAATTGAATCAGAAGAGCTTGTGGAAATGCGATAGTTTTTGCCGAGCAATCCTCAAAGTTGCTTATTCAATCGAACTATCAATTTCGGAATCAGAGTCTCGCGCCAGCTACACTATTGTACTCCGGCTTTTCAATCAAAGCGTTCCGTCATGAATACAAAAACTAAGCCTGCTCCTGGTAGATTTAAAATTCAGTTTTGAGGTGGTTTCCGCCCTTTTAAATTGCGCTTGTTGCCTGCGTATCGAGCGGTTCATCGGTGCACTCGGGGTTGGAAAAGTGTTGTTTGGTCAACTGCTTATCTGTTTGGAAAATGTAAATTTTCATCTGTCACACCTAGGAAAAGTTCTGTAATCAATTCTTTTTTTTGTCTTGTATTCTAAACAGGGATTGCTGAAGTGAGGTGGGAACATATATCTTTATTAGGTTACGTATCTTCTGCCTCCGGCACTTGCAACAAAAAAAGCCTCATGAAAGTCAAATTGTGTGCTCTTACATGACTGGTGAATGTAAATACTTTTACATTTCAGTTCTTGCTATTGTACGTTGGCACTCAATTCTTTTTGGTCATTAGGTATTTTAAACTAACCATGATACACATTCATTTACCATTTACTTTAATATACAAAAAATTCTTTTTTTTTACAATTTGTTGGATAAAGTGATAGCTACAGCATATGGGAAAATATAAGAAAGTTAAAATTATCAGCTAAAATGGTGTTAATTGGTTATCAATTAACCTTCCTGGTGGTTGTCTTGACGAGGTATCTCATCATTTGAAAACCATTAGCAGTTCTTGATGGACGAGATATTTCGTCATTAGATTGATCAAATCTGGACCTCGTCATCATCGAAAAATCAGCAATGTCTTGACGACGATGTATCTCGCCATTAGCAAAATTGATCAGATTGGATTGGATTGTACGCCGTAGGCGGACATTGTTTCACCTGTGCGACTTTCACCTATGCCTTACAGAGGAGTTTCGGGGATAAGGGAGAACCGAGCAATCTACTATACATATAAAACATTCAAGATAGTACACATAAAAAACTAAAGATAAGTGAAGGGCAAAACATGTAAGCACAAAAATTCAAAATGGCGTAAGTAAAGGATTACAAAATTTGTAAAATTTAGAAAACCAAATGATAATAATATAATGCATATACGAAAAACGGTAACAATACACAATGAACAAGGATAAGTATTTAGAACAAAAAACATTTTTCTAAGAGTAATACCTTTAAAAAGAACTCTAAGATACTGATATACTAATTTCGTAAGAAAAGCTAGGTTATTTCGAGAACTTTCGACTTCTCAGCTCTCACAGATATAATCAATGGAGCTGAGAAATTGCATCATATTATGGATTTTGTGATGGCAATGTCTATTCTTAGCAGTACTTTGGCACCAATGAGAGTAATTTTGTAGAGAAGGTTTCGCCAAATGTCACGGTCTGAGATTACAGTCAAAAAGGTAGTGGATGGGATCACCTCGACCGCAGATGCACAGCGCACTTGTTTTTAGATGGAAGTGTTCTAGATACGCCGGAAATGGACCATGGCCAGCGAAAAATTGTACCAGCTTTAAATTCTGGTAAATACGTTCGGTTGAAATCCTCGGAAATAATTGATAAGTGTATCTCACTTTGGTAGAAGCATCCCATTCTGCTTGCCATTGGTCCAAGACCCAATAAATTGAATTTAATAATTTGCTTCTAAGCCACTTTAAATTGGTTGTTTGATGGGAAATCCCATTTGCTACAGACTTCGCAAGTAAGTCTGCTTGTTCGTTTCCCTCAATGCCAGCGTGTGCTTTTACCCAAGACTTGTTAATTTGGGGTATTGCAGTGGTTTCAAGCAGTTTTTCTTGACTTCATTCATGATTGGGTTGTGGGAGAACAGATTATCCAAAACCGTAGTACTTGATGCACTGTCTGTAAAGATTTTGGCTGCTATTCTCTCGGAAACACACTAGTAGACTGCTTCCTTAATAGCAAGCACTCCAGCTTGGTATACAGAGTTGCAAGGATGTAGGGTACTGGCTCAATGACAGATAGCGGACTGCTAACGCCTTTAGGAGTTTTCGAGCCGTCTGTATAAATTGCTGTTGTGATGCTGGGAGAGGGTGTTCCTATAACTGATTGAAGATTTGAGCGGGTTGGGTGAGTTGAAGAAAAACATTTTTGTTCATAATTTGTGCAGAGATACCATTGTCCAAATAGCTTAACGTTTCCTGAAGTTTCATTATTTTTTAAATAACATCTGCCTTTTGGACGACAAGGTGCAGGGGCACAATACAAGCCAGTATCTGAAGACATGCCGTTGAAGTTGTTCTGTGAGCTCAAGTGATCAAAAGAGCGATGCTCTTTTGAAGGCTCCCTAGATGGTTTTTCATTGCTACAGTAGGATTCATACCCCATATACTAGCTGCATAGCAAGCCGCCCTCTCGATTACTGTTATGTACCAAGTCTTCAAAATTGATGGACGAACCCAAGTTTTAGCCGTGAATCTCATGTTCCTGATGGACGAGATATCTTGTTGAAAACAACTTGGAGGGATAAAAGATCACTGGTGTAAAATGTTCAAAGCCTTGCCAATGGACATCTTAGAGGGACTAAACGCCCTTCATCGTCAGGGTCAAAATAAATACGAGTGGGTAAACTCGGGTAAGTAAATTATTATAAATAAAAGGAAGTGTGGGGTCAACTGTTTCTTTCCCAAGTAATCCTTCCAGCCAACCTGCAAAGGCTTAGAAGCACTAGTTCGTTAAATAGTGTATTCTATGGGTAAATTTTTTACCCCATAAAATTTATTATTCAAAAAATTACATTTCTGCGGATTAAATGTGGAGTTATATCTATTTGAGTACCTGAGATTACTATATTTGTACTAGATTACTTGGAAGGACCATTTGTGTGTTAGAGTACCTGAAATGATCATATTTGCATTGAGTACCTGAAATGACCATATCTGTACTAGAGTATCTGGATTGACCATATTTGCATTGACGTACCTGGATTACCTGGATAGAGTATCTGTGATGACTATATTTGTATCATAGTATCAGGAGGGACCAGATTTGTATTACAGTGTCTGGAATAATTATATTTGTATTTGAGTACCTCGAGGGACCATGTTTGTACTCGAGTACCAGGGATGACCATATTTGTATTAAAGTACCTGGAATGACTATATTTTGAGCACATAAAATACCATACTTGTTTTTCGTCAGGGCTCGTTACATAACTTGAAACTTTTGGAATGTAGATGCAGGTTCTTGGAGTTGTGAATGTTAAAAATTAATTTTACGAAGCAGCCAATCTTAAACCCTCGATCATTCTGAACATCTTAGTTCTCATGTGCCTAGTAAATAAAACTTGAGATGTATACAACTTAGTTGGAGTTACTATTAACTGAACGCAGCCATTTTGATCTCAAGTTTTGTGTATCTAAGCTAGCTGTGAATGGCACTAAAAGAATCCATTCCATTGATACTAAAATAACATTCTTTTGAAAACAGATGCAAAGAGATATTCCTTCCTACTTTATATGGAATTCCATGTTTTCTTTTCCTGCTGGCCATCGGTAAGCAAATATACTTACACATGTTCTGTAGTGATTCACATCATCCTCAGCTGCTGCTTATCTTCTTGAACACTGAGTTGCACTTTTTACATCTGAATAACAAACACATTTTCAGTATATTTTGAGTAGTGCAGACGTTTTTCTTCTGGCTTAAATTCGCATAGAAGAAAAAACTTTCGGTCCCTTTTCTATTTGTTCAGCATATATTGAATCTAACGCTTCTTTGAATGTGTGTTCTTTCAATTTTTACATTTATACAATACGTTTCTAACCTCTTGTAGCCCTCCCTGGCAATGTTCGACAACGTTACGGTAACATATATTTTCGGCAGATTTTTATTTCGTTTATTAGTTTGAAGCTCCGAAGTGATTTATATAAATACCTAGAATAGTGGTTAGACTGGGATACATTCTGGTGTACGTCAGTGGTCGATACTGATCTCCAGGGGTCGATAGAAAATACAAGCCATCATTGTACGGGTAATATTTAATTCGGTTAACTTGGATTACCACCATCTTGAATGACAACGCAATTAAGAGTGAATCGTGGGAACAGTGACATGAATGGGAACTGTAAGATGGAGCAAGGTCATGAAAATAGTTACGGAACGAATCAAGTGGGCCAAAATGATGTATTTGCCATGATTTTTACAAAGAAATAAGCTAGATAGGAATTACATTACGATTTAAAGCTGAAATGTACTAATTTTGAACCCAATACTAATCTTGTCAAGAATCACGAAGAGCACCCTTCACATTAACAACGTTAGTAAACTGTATAATAAGTTAATAAGTCTTATTTTCACATATATAAGAAATATTGTTATTTTGTTATCTAAATTAAATTTTATGTATTATTTATCCCTCCTGTATAATATGTAATTTTAAGAAGGACTTCGAAAATAAAAACATATCCCTTTGACGTTATAAATCAATATAATAATATGTACTTTATTATACAGGGTGTGTAAATTGTTTTTACAAAATAAGAGGGGTGACAGTACCCATCCAGACGAGCAATAATTACCATGGAACATAGGGTCACATTCCACTCTGAGAGGCAGAAAAGAGTAAAGTAGAAACGCGTCGAGCATGAACAGGTCATCGCCTCCGACGTCGTTTTGTACATGCCTACATAGCATATCTCCTAAGCAAGATGGCCTGGTCGCACGATGGATCGGACGTGGCGGACCTGTGGCTTGGCCTCCTCGCTCAACGGACCTCAACCCACTGGACTTTTTCTTCTGGGGGCACATGAAATCTTTAGTGTACCAGACGCCTGTGGACTCGGCTGAAGATCTCGTAGCGAGAATCGGTGTTGCCGCACACAAAATTAACACAACACCAGGAATCTTCGAGAGCCAGTCATTCCTTCGCCGGTGTGAACTGTGCAACGACACTTTGAGCACTTGAGCTTTTGGTATCGTTCATTCGCTTTCCCAATACTGTTGTAAGTTCATGTTGAAATTCTAATTTGACTCTTTTCTGTCTCTCAGAGTGGAATGTGACCCTATGTTCCATGGTAATTATTGCTCGTCTGGATGGGTACTATCACCCCTCCTATTTTGTAAAAACAATTTAAACTCATCCTGTATATACAATAAACACTAACTATAAAACAATCTAAAAACTCACATAAGCGTCTTTTTTGCTTGTCCTATAATTACGTAATATTAAAATAGAGGGGGTGGATAAAAAGTGAAGAAACTCTTGAAGGAGTCGACGGTCAAAGAAAGTTGGTGACCCCTGGCGTACGTAAACACTCTGAATGACACAAGAAATCAAAACATTTTTTAAAATAGCAATATTACTTCTAGATGTAATTTTTATCCATGATACTTGAACAAACATACTAAAAACACATTCACAATTTATTACGAATGTTACAAAATGTTAATTTTTCCCATCATGTATTTTGG
This sequence comes from Meta bourneti, assembly GCA_933210815.1. Taxonomy (NCBI): domain Eukaryota; kingdom Metazoa; phylum Arthropoda; class Arachnida; order Araneae; family Tetragnathidae; genus Meta; species Meta bourneti. The sequence goes on from OW119926.1 coordinate 7,099,646, forward strand.
GGTCGTCATGACTCAGTAGGTTCATCCGCTGAGGTAGCAATCTGCGAGTTGTAGGCAGTGAAGGTTCGATTCCTTTCAGATCCGATCCCATCCCTGGGTGCATTTATCTCTTATGCGTCAGTGCAATTTTTCTCATATATGCATATCCATTACTTGACGTTTTTTGCTGATCTTGACCAAATATGACCCTTGCGCCTTAAAACAAAATATATAAGCGGATCAAAAGAATTTCTGATTGTTTGAATGTGCGCGTAATACTTGAAAGTTTCAGATAATATGACCTCTTGAATAGTGAATACTCCATTATCATTTCGTAATGTTTTCATACTTGGTAATTTCTAGCTTGAAATATGTGAAAACTGGCTTATTGTATTGCCCAGAGCCCTTCAAATGATTTTTATACCAAATATTGGCATGAATGACGAATTGCAAAACACTGCGTATACAATATTCATCAAATCTAACCGATCGAATAAGTGGCCGCAGTAGCCCGGTTGGAAGAGTGGCGGATTAGCAGCCCCAGGGTTACGAGTTCGAAACTCGATCCAACCAAAGAGCGTCGAGGCTGGTGCACGTTAAATCTGTCGTGGCCTTAAATGTGGGAGTTTCTGCTCAGGTATTGACCTCATATGACCGTTGATCGAAAGTACGAGGGGTTTTGTTTGGATCTTTCGCTTCGGGATGGATCGCAGATCGTCACCAATAGCTTGCTCCAGTGCGATGTTGATTCAACTACCTCCCATACGCAAATAAAATATGAATGTGCATTTGAATTAAGTAATTTATATCTTTAGTGAATGCTTGACCTTCGGATTCACGAAAAGGAGTCTCAGGACCAGATGCTTAGAATTGCTCAGTGCTAGTTTAAAGTGAAATCAAAAGGATAATTTAAAGTACACGGGAACTAGAATATGAAACTTCTCTGCTCAAATTTGATCATGGTCATCTAAAATACTCCCTCAACATTAATATGGCATGCCATCTTCAGAATTAATGGTTTTCCGATTTTTAATTACGCGAGGTTTTACTTGCGTTCTAAAATAATTGAATTACTTTTGTTAAATCTTTGGGCCACAATAATGTAATGTAGTTTTAATCATCATCAGATGAAAAATCGACATAAGCGCAAGTTCGCTTTTCTTTGATGAATTGGAAATTCTTCCATAAATCTTAACAATTCGTGAAGCGCTGTGCTTTTGAAATGTAACGAAGCATTAACTTACACGAGTCCCGCTTGAACTGGAATAATTACATTTTTGTTTTAGAAACCAGCCACATGTTTTGTTCTACAATTTCATCCCACTACTACTACACTACCATTAAAACTTCTGTACCGTGTTTTAGTATGCGTAGTAAGAATTGTTTGAACAGTTTATTGGCGTAAAATGTGAATGGTTTTGCTTAATCACTTCCCTACTACTATTTCAGTTTAAATTCTATATTACCATTTTGTTGCATTTCATCTATTTCTTGTTCCATTTTCTTTTATTGCTACAATAGTTATATAGTTATTGCTAAAATAGTTATATAGTTATTGTTACAATTGTTGTCGATGGTTAAGCAAATATTTCTAACTAGCTGTACCGGGCCACGCGTTGCTGTGGCTCATCTGGTTAAATTGAAAAGAAAGATTGCCATTGGGGGGGGGAGTGCATTCATTCCAAACGAAAAGTTTGCATTTTTGCAATACTTTTCCCATGCTGGATGCTTTGGAAACGTTACACGTGGGGGATTCAATGAATTGCATATCAAATGGCAATTTCAAAGCGGAATGAGCAGTTCTTCCACCTGGTATCAAAGTCGCAGCTATTCCAGAAGACGCAAGTGCTAAAGCAATGTGATTTTGGGATCTGATTGCGGCCAGAATCAATTTAATTAGGAACGTTTTATCAGTTCCTCCTGGCGTTACATTTTTATTTATATAGCTAAGTAGACTAAAACATGCGCATATTCGAATGCAACGTTGTGGCAAAATTTCAAGGCAATCGGTGAAAATTTTTGGGAGATTTTGCGTTAGGAACAAACGAACATTACATTTTTATTTATATAGATGTGAGGAATGGGTTTATTAGCCTTTGCATAGTTATTGTTACAATTGTTGTCGATGGTTATGCAAATATTTCTAATGTGAGGAATGGGTTCATTAGCCTTTGCATAGTATTACACATCAGTGCTTTGGCTGCGCAGTTCTTTTTTAAATTGCAATGAGTATTTCCACTAAGGGGGCCGCAATAACAAAGTTGGAAGGGTAACGGAATAAGAACCGGAGGATTGCGAGTTCGAAACTCAGTTCGACCAAAGACCATCGTGTTCGCGGAGGCTAATGCATGTTAAATCGGTCGTGGTATCAAATGTCCTCACGTTGGCATGGTGTGGAAGATGGGAGAGTGGAGTGCCAGCTCAGCTGTTGATCGCGTCATCTAGTTCAAAATGATGGTGTTGTCCTCTGACCTTTCCTTTGGGGATTGATCCCGGATCGTTTCCAATAGCCCGTTGTGTTGCTCCAATGCGACGTTAATTAATTACCTACCCACCTCTTGGTCTATATTTTTTATTGTTTCTTATTCATAAGTATCTAGATGGGTATGATGATATTTCTAATTCAAGGAATTTACTAGCCTTTTACTAGCCTTTGAATAGTATTACACATCAGTGCATTGTCAGCACAATCATTTTACATTGCGATAATCATTTTGCACTCAGAAAAAGAACAGTTCCATTTTTATCCAGTTATTGGAATCTCGTTCTAACAACCATCGTACCGTAAATTTTATAAGATTGCTGTGATCGTGAGGTTAAACATTTTGTCTCCGTGTTTAACAAACAAGAATTAAGGGACTGACCACCATGGTTGTATATTTGGTATGATATTTTAGTTAGTGTCAATAACGCTATTTACCTGTATGCTCTGATAAAAATCCTAATTTTATTTCCATCTGTTGATACTACATTCCTTTATTTTTCAGGCGGTCCTAAAACTGCGTAGCTATAAGTGATTTTAATTTACTTGTCATCGTATTTAAGAAAAGCTAAATATGTGATTATCATGGCATAAATTTTGTTGACGTATCGACTTCTTGTTTGTATTTCGTATACTTTGTCCTTATGTATATAGAAATCTCCTAACTATTGGCAATCTCCTAACTCTAAAAATATAGTTTTAAAGTGTTTTGCTGTAATTTTTCAGTATTTTTGATCATTAGGACATTGAGATATTTAGATAATTCTTTGGTAATTAGAGTATTTTTGTCATTTATTGAGGTTTTTAGGGCATTTTTGGTTATTTCGAGTCTAGAATAATGTTTTTGGTTTGCTCTGGGTGTAAAAAAATACTTTTTAGCTTTCTCAAGTCGCCATCTTTCATCAGCGATTTTGTTTTCACTATATAACACAAAACAAATAACTCATCTAACAATTTATGGCGCCAAAAAAATCCGTTATCTATAATCCAACGCAAAACCAAATCTTGGTATTCGTGGGTGAATCATTTACACCGGGAAGAAAGATGGTGGTAATTTTCTCTAGTTTTACACCCCCTCCCCCAAGTGGTTTCGACGAGATATCTCGTCCATCAAGATCTGACCAATTTTGTAATGACGAGATATCTCGTCATCAAGATATTATCGACTTTTTTATAATGTCGAGATCAAGATCTGTTCAGGTTTTTTCATACTTTATGAACGAGATATCTCCTTCATCAAGATCTGATCAGTTTTGCTAATGACGAGATATCCCGTCGAGACAACCACAGGAGGATTAACTGATGAAAGCGAAAGATCACGTTTTACTTTTCTATTTTCGAGTTTAATAACGCCAAAATCTTGAATAATTTTAGGCCATTTTTTCTCATTTTTCGGCATATTCTAGATAATTTTCTGTTTATGAGCATTGTAAATCCGGGCTCTTGTGATCATCTATTGTCTATTGTCAAGCGCATCTATTGTCATGAGTAACTGTCTTTGATTTGTATCTATTTTTTTGCCAATGCATGTTATTTTAGTTATATGTGTTTGTTGTAGACAGAATAAAAAATTTTAATATATTTCTTTAATTTTCAGGTAAGAAATATGTGAATAACGTTGATGTATAAAGGGATAATAAACTATTTAAAGCGGTTGGTACCCAGCAAGAGAAGGTAAGAAAGACCCAAAAATTCCAGTTTCAAATTACACTTGATTTTGGAATTGTCATAATTTTTTCAAATGGTGCCTTGTATTTTCTACTTTGGTGGCAATTTTCAAGAAAAATTAGGGAGAGGGAATGCAAAATGTTGTATTGAAAATAACATACTAGGCTGATTAGAAAATTTCAAAACAGCTATTTAATGCGGCTACTACAGGGCTGCCACAGGCGACTAAAAGGCGACTTTTTGCTACTTTTCACCCTTGGCGCTAGGGGTACCTTTCTAAGCAAAATGTCTCAAAAGCTACTTTTTTACTTTTTATTTTACTTTGCTACTTTAGACTCTAAAATTCACCAAAGGACAAAGAAACTTTAGTTTATTTTTTAATAGCGTACGGGAAAAATATTTTTCGGATTTTTCTCCAGAGAAAATTTTACAAGGGATGCCAATTTCGAAATTGTGGCGCCAAGCCGTGGCAATCATGAAAGAAAAACATCGGAATCTATGGTTGCTAGTTTGTCGCGAAGACCTTGTTAAAAATAGTTAGTTTTTTAATTTTAAAATTTCAATTTCTTGGCTAGATCTTCATCTATTTAATGATTAATCGGCACATTTTGTGTTTTAACCGATTCATTTTGTAACTCAGAAACTAAAATTGCTACTGAAATAGGATTTTTAGCAGACTTTTGCTGCTGTTTTTAAGAATGTGTTATGTGAAGAGGCAAGAAAGAATGTATTATGTGTTATGTAAGAATGGATGTGTTATGTAAGAATTGATGTGTTATGTGTTATGTAAGAATGGATGTGATATGTAAGAATGGATGTGATATGTAAGAATGGATGTGATATGTAAGAATGGATGTGTTATGTGTTATGTAAGAATGGATGTGTTATGTGTTATGTAAGAATGGATGTGTTATGTAAGAATGGATGTGCTATGTAAGAATGGATGTGTTATGTAAGAATGGATGTGCTATGTAAGAATGGATGTGCTATGTAAGAATGGATGTGCTTTGTAAGAATAGATGTGTTATGCATATGTTATGTGTTATGTAAGTAAGCCGAGTAATATAAGAAAATGTGCTACTATGTTAAGAATGCTATTAATGCTACTATCTCACAAGTGCTCTGGCTGTACAAGCTATTACTTGATGTATGCACCAAGTTGTCTTGAGAGTAAAAAACGATTTATAGGACATAGTTGTTTCTCTTGCACATTAAACTGTTTTCGACTATAATTTCCAGACATTAACTCACCTACTTTTCTAAGACAGTGTGTCATAACTAGGTATAAGTGTTTTCCTCATCCTAAATAATTTTGACAGCTTTTCTTTCGATTTTTAAAAGAGAAATTTTCAATTCAATTGCTAATTTTCAGTTCACATTTTATGTCTTTCGTTCGTATTTCCTGTCCATGTAGCTTGTCCGAAGGGCCAATGACTCTGCAGTGCAATCGATATGTAACCTACTTAGACGCCTATCCCATACAAATCGAAAAAGACCGAATAAATACTTACAATAATTCATTGGATCCATACATGGCTATGACAATCCTTTGATCTTTCAAAAAGGCTTACAGTTGCTAAAGGGAATTCAAGGGTGGTTTTGTAAAATAAATTTTTTGCACTCATCGTCAAAATGACTAGTAAAATTTACAATGGAAGATCTATTTTCGATTTTTTGACGTAATAATAACATCCTACTGGCTGCTTTAAGCCGTAGATTCTGGTCAATTAGCTCTCGTGTAGCAAAATGTGACAGTTAAACAACAATATTCTAGTGTAAGGGTACTTACTCATGTAGCAAATACGGACCATAGAACAACATGGAGAGGCTTTAAAAAACTTAGCTGACTGATTTTCCAACCCTGAAAAGTATTTTTATTTGATTTAAAGTAGTCCTAAAAGTTTGGTAAAGGCTACAATCCAAAGTCTAATGAATACATTTACATTCATCTTTAGAAGCATTCATGCGGCTATGAAATATAAGTTGAACTGGATGTAACAATTTAAAAACTTTAAAATGTGAATAATAAAGATTAAAAATCGTGTGAAAAAATTATACATTTTTTAACTGTTCCGGTGGAGCAAAGAAACAGCTGATACCATCAACAAAACAGTATCATTATGGCAGAAGTGGAGCAAAACGTCCATCATCATGACAGAAGTGTGATAGACGTTTTGTTCCACCGAAATTGCTATTGGCCATTCTTCACATGATTATTAGTCATATTTTGAAGGGTTTTTAATAGTTTTACTTCACACATATCCTTACTAACTGTTAGTAGGATAATAGTACATCCTAATGGGTACATACCCTTGTAATAACTATAACTAGATGTGGTTATGTCGTTTGGTTTTTTTTAGCTGTAATACTGACTTTATCTTCTATAATAACATACAGCCATTTCTAAGGATACATCTTCTGTGGTTACCTCTGGTTTGATATTGCCCTCAATAGCTCATTAAATATCGTTTCATCCGAAGAATTCATAAACTCTTATCCTTAATTCATGATGATGATCTTTTCAGCTGCATCCACAAGACTTTTTTCTAATGTATCTTTTGAACTTGTATGTTATTTTTCAAGCTTATTGATCATATTACATATTATGCTCCCAAAATAGCAATGCATTTAAAAGGCAGAAAACAGGTTATATTTACTCGGTGATCTGTTACACATAATTTGAATAATAGTATCCCATGAGATAATCAAAATATCACAATAGTTTTCTACATATTGATGATTTTACCGTGTATTTTCTCTCAAGCATTTTACATAATGAAGCCGTTGTACTTGAAAACTGCATCACCGATATAGACACCACCGACACGCTACACAACTGACTATGTAATGGCATAATGTAAACTTTTATTTATGCTATATTGTCATAGACATCATGTAACAGGAAGAGAAATGACTTTATGTGTATTTACTTTTACGAAAGTTAAATAAAGAACCTAGAGGTTACCTGTTATTAACTTAATAGTAGCATTAGTTGCCATTTTCTGTGAAGGGATCATGCAGCATTATTATGGTCAATACTTCCAAAGCACTCCAAGTCCAGAGGGAGTACTCAATTTCTACCTGAATATCACGTGACACGCTTATGGGAGTTGTAATCACTCAAGAGGATTTGGAAGCCGTAAATGTGTGTTGTGATTCGTAGTACTCTTCGAACATTTGCTGCATGGTAGAAAAAATGACACCTTAACTATTAATCGAACATTAATCCATGTTCTTAAATAGCAGAGAACCGTATTAGATTTGAACAGATTCGTAAAACGTAAATTCAAGACCTTCGATTCCTGTAACTTACCCTATGTGTATTTCTCTCTTCTGTGTCAGTAAAAATTTTCTAGAATGTGTACGTCCATTAGTTGACATCGTTTGTCTTGTGTTTGGAACCGCTTGACTAAATACGGCCCTTGCGCCATAAAATCCAACCCAATAAAAAGGACCTAGGAATAGATAATAAAAGTGTTGTCATTATCCTTGAAGTCAGCTTGAAACGTAATGAACCTCTTATCTTGAAACAGATTCCCTGAACTTTTTTTAGAGGTATCTGAGAGATACTTCGCTTAATTTCATTCGTTGTTTCGCATTTGGCAAAATATTTCAATTAGTCCCTAATTGCAAGATAGTAAAAAATTTTGAACAGCAAAAAACCTCTAAGTGCGTAAGTTCTTACTTTCAAATTTATCATTAATTATCTTACAATGACGGATTTCGTATCGACTCTCAATTTATTAACGAACATTTGTCATGATACAAATCTCTCAACGGAAACGGAATTCAACAGTAAAAACAACGGTGTAACGACCATTCGAAGAGGTTGAGAATCATCGCATTAGAATATAGAACTACTGCCTTAAAATCAAATAGAACATTAATCACCCTCTCCCCACAATTAAATTGCCATCACTTTAGACTGCCTAGCAGTTTTCGTATCAACACGTCTAGGCGATACCTTTCTTCAAAAGTTCTTTTCCCATATTCTTCCAAAGAAATAAATCATCTGCTGGGTACCATTTCCATCTCAGAAGCTGCCGATGCTATCGTGGATTCATTCCACACAAGCACCGTCGAAACATTACTTAAGAATCCCATAATTGAAAAAGCAGATGAAATTGTTGGTCCCCATATAATTTACCGCCGTGTTTCTCTTTTCTTCCACAAGCAGTTGAAACAGTCGTCAAGTATAATGACTACCTTTAGCGGTGGGATGATCCTATTATATTTGCAACATCATTCCAACCGCGAAATTAACGCATCTGCCCCCCAAGAAGCGATGGCATCATGCTGGACCATTTCCTGGCCAAGGGTGCGGTTTTCAACTACACCAGTATACTTTAAAAAAGGGTAGATATTTAATTGAAGGAGTGATAACAAGTCATTGTTTCATCCGGTTTTTATTCACTCGAAGTTATTAATCAACGCTTCTCGTGTCGGCAGAACGATTTTCCCTTGTTTTCGTATCTCCTTTTTCAGGACCACGAGTAGAGTAAGACATAACTTTCGGAACACCTACCTCAAAGCAATTTATCTCTGCATCAGAAAAATAATAAAACTTGTGTAACGAAATTTATATAAGGGAGGGAGAATTTTCAATTCAAAATATAGATCTAGAGGATGTGAAAGTATAAAGCTTAGTGGTATGCAGGCAGGTCTTAGTAGTGTGAAGTTTCAAAAAAGAAGACGGGTCGCCGTAGCTCAGTGGGTTTGCCCACTGCGTTAACAACTTGTGAGTTGTAGGAGACGCAGGTACGATTTATGTCAGGTTTTCTTCCTCACTGGGTGTTTTTCTCTCGTCTATGTCAAGAAAACTTTGCTAGTATGCGTATGTCCATTACTTGATGATTGTATGTCTCGTGTTTGTCGCAGTGGCCAAATAAAGTCCAACCTAATTAACAAAATTGAAGACGCTGATAGTCTCAAGAGCCACTATTTATTTTCTCTATGGAAAGCGGGTGTTAAACTTCCGAGTGTTTCGAGTGATATATCCTTCAAGATCTAGTCAATTTTGTTAAAGTCGAAATACCTCGTCCAGACAAAACTGCTCTATTACTCCAAAGGAATGAAGATACAATTAGGTCCTTGCCCTATTATTTACAATACAATTGTCCCTTGCCTAAAACTGGTGGCAATTTGGATCATGCTTCTGCACGGCTTCAGGGCAGTTTTCGACGCTAAGAAAAACCACCAGAAGGGTTAAAGGGAGGGGATTATGGAAGAGTGCATCCAGCCATTATAACATGTTTCTAGAATTGAAAACCCTTATGAGAGTCCTGGCATTATGGGGTGGACATTAATAATATAATGCCAGGACTTAAATGATGTAAACGAGCTGTAAAACCAGTAGATAAAAGAGCTTTTCCGATGGCCTTAAAACACATTTCGCGATGAGACAGGTGAAAAAGAAATTATATTGAAGAACTACAATGGAAATATGTTAGAAAATAAAAGTAAAAAATCTATATTTATAACGAAATTACAAGAACTTTGGAAACGTTCCCTTATTGTTCTAAATTTTTACTGAATAACTTTTTGAGTTACACACTTTTAACGTTCTTTCGCGAACTTAATCTGAAAATAGAGCGAAATCCTTTATTTTTTAATTTATAAAAAAAATTATTAAACAATATTTTTTTAATTATATTTCTATTGAGTGGGTGTCCACATGACTTGCTGTGGGTTGTAGACAGCGCAGGTTCGATTCCTCTATGGGTGTATTTCTCTCTTACGTGTCAGTAAAACTTTCCTTGTATGCATATGTACGCTAACGTGACATTGTTTGGCGCATCTTGGCCAATTATGGCCTACTGATTCACAAAAATTGAACCAACAATAATTTTTGCATATAATTTAAATAAATGCATAGCTTTATTTTGTTTGATAACTGCTAATAAAATTTGCTACTAGAAATACTACTTAATCATTTAGCACCTTTCTTCGTAAGCTGACGTAGATTATTGTCCAAAAACTTCGTAACACAGTGATTTGAAGGGTTCCTTATTGGTGTGGGCTTGGCCAAATATGGCCCTTACGCCCAAACCCCCAAAACAACCTAAGTGATGCGGCTATTGTATGCCCTTGCTAGTAGTCAAGAAAAATGTGGCCCCTGCTTAAATTTAAAACGTTTGTAAGTAAAACAAAAGCTTTCCAAAAACGATCAAAATTTATACAAATAAGGTGATACGCTGAAATACATAACTGCAGAATCTCTCAATAAAAACGGCGTGTACATTGAATATTTCCCTTCCATTTGAAGTTATTTATCCGTTTTATGCAAATCTCTGAGTGTATTTTTCTCTTATGTGTCAGTTAAACCTTTGGCTGTGTTTGTATGTCCATTACTTGACATTGTGGGTCTTGTGTCTGGCGCAGTATGGGCAAATATGTCAATTGCGCCATAAAATTCTAACCAGCCCAACCCCGTTTTACGCAAAATCAACGGTTTTCGTATCTTTATGTATGTATATGTATGTTCCCAAGCTACGTCCAAACGGCTCGATATATTTTGATGAAATTTTGTAGGAGTACTTACAGTTACTTAGTGACTGAACTCACATCGTCAATCTGTCTTCCCGTTTTATGTCTATTATAAACCAATCTAATATGTTTTCATAAAATATCAAATATTTTGTAAAGCATATTCCGAATTAATGAATATATTATTCAGCATTCCTGTCTGATTTGTATGCAAATTTAACGCAAAAACGACTGAATACCCTGGCAAAATACCTGGATGAGACTCTCAATACCTCCATTAGAAAAAAAACGCCCGACAAACACCAGCCAACGCTAATCTTTTCTTTGTTCGGTCATGATAGTTTTCTGCAATGATATTCCATATTTCACACAGGTTACCTTTTTACTTCGCCAATAAAGAATTCTACATCCAAATCTTCAAAATTTACCACCATTACTATAAAAATATTAATAATTTATGTAAAATAATGATTTACTTTAAAAATAACGTATATGGGCATCGCTCAATATTGAACAAGACTTGAGGAGCGTGCCCGTCTACCATGCGGCGACGTGGGAAACTACGGCACAAATTGCAAGCAAAGGTGGACGTACGTCGTCGCAACGTCATTGGAGGTATGTGTGCACTACACTATCTGCTCTCCTGTATCTCATACCGCACTTACGGTGCCACAGCGGCACCGTATGTTTAAAAATCGGATGTGTGCACCGGGCCTAAGCATCACAGATGTTGAAATATAATTGGAGCATTGCGATTACGGATTGCTTTAAAACTTGTTGAAAAACAAACGTTATTTAACAGAATTCCATCACTGCTCCTACTCAAAAGCTGCTGCTATGGACGTTAGAACTGTTGTTTCAATTATTATACTGTGTCGTTACTTAATAGGGACTGAAACACGCAGCGTGGAACAATCAGAAAGTCTCAAAGACTCATATTACTTTGCCTTTTAACCCTCCTGCTGGTTGTGTCAACGAGATATCTCGTCATTAGAAAAACTGACCAGGTCTTGATCCCGTCATCATGAAACAATAGGCAATATCTTGATGACAAGATATCTTAGAAAAAATTGGTCAGATCTTGATGGATGCGATACATCGTCGAAACCACTTGGAGGGTTAAACTAACAGAACACTGATTGGCTCACAGACTATATGATTGGAAAATAGTAGTTTCTGCAAAGCTAAGAATAAAAAGGATGCGACGTGATTTCTTAATTTAGTACTCTTAATCCGACAGTGCTTCAAAATGATAAGGTGTTGTCCTTTGGTCTTTCCAGTCGGGTTTGATCCTGGATCCATCATTAAGAAAACTGACCATATCCTGATAACGAGATATTTCGCAATTAAAAGAAAACTGACCAGATCTTTGTATCGTCATCACCAAACTTTCGGAAAAATTTTGATGACGGGATATCTCTTCATTAGCAAAATTCGACAGATTTTGATGCACGAGACATTCGTCGAAACCAGGATTAATTTAGAATACTTCAACGAAAAATTTTGCGGAAAATATTAGTGTGTTGGTATATTTTGTCTTGCATTATAAACTTGTGGATTATTGTAAATGCCCATAAAATGATACTACTTTATTCCCCAATCCTCTTTTTCCCTTCCACGACATTTTTACCTATCGTGTGTTTGTCACAGCTTGGCAAAATATGGTCGTTGCGCCATAAAACCTAAAACCAACTTATAAAATGCCAATGGGATAAATTACTGGTTAACGAACAGTTTTAAATGTCTGTAACATATCAACTTTTACTTGCTTCTTACGCTGATAGTTGGTACAGTTTTATAAAAAATGCGTTTAAACTTTCATTAATATAAACAGGACTGTTTTCACAGTATCCGTTTGAATTTCTTTTTCATGAGTCTTGTAACTCCCTCACTGAACTGGAACTTATTCAATTACTCAATGCCACTTTCATGTTTTGAGTTTATTTTCTTAAGTCTGCTCATGCGATGGAATTCGGTTGACTCCTACGGAACTTTTTGTTCCTTTGGGACAGTATCGCCTTCGAAAGGCGTAAAATGGGCAGTGGGCCCATTGATCAAATCAACTTCCGAAAGCAGAAAACCTTTATACTTTTCGAAAATAAAAGGATCACTAATTTCATTTTGTTCAGCAGTAAACTGATAATGAATCTGTTTTACAACTTGAAATTTGAGAATTCTTATTCGTTTTTACCCGGAATAGTTATTCAAATAGTTAATAATCGTGATAAGATTCAATTTTACGAACTTTTCCTATTTATTACTCGTATTTTATTCTTGTAAACACAGCACTTTGTTACAAGTACAGAAAGTGCAAAAATGTATTACGCGGTTATCTACAATTATTTATTCAAGGTGTTTCGAAAATTACAGGTTTCAAATAAACATTTTTTGTCAAAGAATGTGTCCGGAAATGCCACGTTTAAGTGACTCGTTAGAGGACCCTGTTTAGGTCAGTCAATAACATTATTTTGTGGCCGCTCGGATTTTCAATGACATGCATCGTTACAGGAATTCGGAGCTTGCCGTTGAAAATCCAAGCGGAGAATAACGTCTTACTCTACAGAAACGATGTTATCGACTGACCCTCAGCGCCCTCTACTACCAAAACACGCGATTTCTGGGCATACATTCTTTAACAAAAATGCTTTTTTAGGCCCCACTACCACTCGTTACAATTTGGTCAGATATTTTCGAAGCATACTGTATAGATTGAGATTCCCAGTGTAATTTATTTTAATCCATGAATTATTTCAAAAATTATTTTCCTGCTCAATTGGAGTGAGATTTGCTAAATGTAGGTGTCACTAGTGTTTTTGCGATAGAACGCGATTTCTGTATATTCCGAGGTAAGAGGAAGTAAAATCCTCTTCTTGGTTTGTTTACACTAAAAATCCCACTCGTAGTCTTATAATAATTATACTCGTATTAAAAATGCGAAATATATTTTAATTAAATATCAAGTTGATATGCTTTTAAGTGTGCTTTTTAAGGAAAAAATATCTTAATTTGCCCAAGAGATTAACGATTTTCCAGCAAAACTCAAAAAATTCCATCATGAATAGGATAAATTGTATTAAACTCGACTTAACCTCTATTTTTACATATCTTTGAATACATTTAAAATCTTAATCCTATCTCAGTGTGTTTCACATGAATTTGAATATAATATACATTGTATCCGTTTGTGGAATTTCTTTAATTTCAACAGAACTCCCATTTTATTGTATAATCGCCTTACACTATCTTAAATTGAAACATTACCTATTCGAGTCGAAATATTTTTTGAGCATAGTTCTACTTCAATAGCAATGAATCCAGAGTTTAATACTTAAGTATACAGTTGAATATCTTTTAAATTAATGACAAGCAACGTAACTTTAGTTTGCAGAGTGACGAACGAGTTATTTCACGTTTATTCTCTACTCGGTTATTAATTTCGACTTTAAATATAAAATTCCAAACTCCAATCATTGAATATGCAACAGTTCGTTCTCCGAAAAGCAGTTACGACTGTTATTTTTCTCTGCGGATCGCTTTACTTGGAAGATTCTTAAAGGCTGTGGCTTTTCCAAATGTTCTTTTGAAGATTTAAAGTGTTTTGGAGGTTGTGGAATGAGGAGCGTTATTGTATCGGGTGCATAATTAATCGCGGAAGGGTTGAGAAATAGCGCGATGTCGATGAATCGAAGATTTGGAGTGTGCTCCCACAAGCTTTTCGTAAAAGATTCAAATATCTGGAATTTATGTATGAATGGGTCGATCTTTAATTTATAATTTGTAGCGTTGGAATGGCCGGATTAATATCCAATGTAACCGACTCTTGCTTCTGTGAAATGTGAATTATATTTTAACCACCACAAGTGATTTCAGTCTTAATGGACAATTTAAAGTTTGGAATAACGTCTATCGTGAATATTTAATTTATGTCAATGAAATATGATTTATTTATTTCGCTCTGAATGTTTACAGCTGCTGTGTTTTTAGAACACTATTCAAGAACAAAATCTGGACATAAATATAAAAGTACTTCATACAGGGTGAGTTCAAAAGAAGCCCCAATTATATGGGATTGGTATGCTTTTATTATTTATTGACTGCATCATATAACATTTATTGTAAATGAAACTAATGCACTTCATTCTGTGGGAGCCGCGACTGGCAGAGGATTAGAACCGGAGAGTTGCGAGTTCGAAACTGGGTGCAATAAAAGACTGTCGTGTAGTGGGGGCTGGTGCATGTTAAATCTGGTCTCAAATAACCTCCCGTTGGCTTGGTGTGGAAGTTTGGAGAGTGGAGTGCCAGCACGGATTTCGATCTCGTCATCTGGCCGTGGTTCAAAATGACGAAGTGTTATCCTTGCATCTTTCCCTTCGGTATTGAACCCGGACCGTCGCCAATAGCCCCTTGTGTTGCTCCAATGTGATGTAAATTCAACTACCGACTAACCAACCTCCAACCTTCTGGTCCTTAGTTGTCAATGCAATCGGTTCACCATAAAGTCCGTAGTTCGTTGATACATTTCTGCAAGCAAATGCGCAATCTTCCTTCCAAATTAAGTCGTGTCGCCATACTTAACTTGAAACAGAAAATTTATATAGCGTCGTCTTGTATCTTAACACGTCATCTGACCGTCGTTGTGTTGTCCTCGGACTTTCCCTTTGGGATTGATCCCAGACCGTTGTCAATATCCCGTTGTGTTACTCCCCCAGTGCGACGTTGATTCAATTACCTTACCTTACTACCATAGAATTATTTCCGTGAACTTCCCATCATCTGCAGTAAAAATATCTAATCATTTATCATTTGTGTCACTTATCACTTTGTATGTTGATCGATATATTTTATTCTGCCATATATGGATTTTATATTATTGACTACAAGTGTTTCAATTTTAATTATTGCTCTGACAATTTGTTTTAAAATTTTAATATGACATTGAATTAGATCTATACACGTTTCTAGTCTGATTCTTATGCAGTTTCTGTTTTTCTACTTTGTTTTGCGTTTGGCGCAACTTGTTCTGTTTATGGACCTTTTTCGCCGAAAATTAACCAACCAATTAACATAGAATTATTTCAACGATTTTCTCTTTTGAGTCAGATTAACCGTCTGAGGTACGAGATTACACATAATAAGTAAATAACCACGACTATTGGTTGAAAGGACTCTATTGGTCAATAAAGTCAAAACTGGTTAGGAATCATGCTATAGAGACTACTGGTTGCAGAAAGGATATACGCGTGTGAACCCCTCAGAGGGCTTAAATTTACAGTATCCTAATTTCTAAGTGAACAAATATGTCTATTGGTATCAACTGTCAGGGCAATATTGCAACTATCATGCAGTCCATTAAACTCTCATGTTGTCTCCAACCCACAATGCTACTTGTGCAACCGAATTTCTGGCAAATCCCTTAACACGGAGTAGGCAGCGAAGGTTCGATTCCTGTAACTTACCCTGATTGTATTTTTCTCTCCTGTATGTCAGTAAAAACTTTTCATGTGTGTATGCATGTCCATCAATTGACGTTGTCTTGTTTCGCGTAGCTTGGCCGATATAACTCTTGCCTACCCAACTCTTTAAATTGAACTTTAAACCTCGAAGTGGTTTCGACGAGATGTCCCGTCCATTAAGATCTGACCAATTTTTCAAATGATCTCATCAAGAAATTGACGAATTTTTCATGATGACGAGATCGAGATCTGGTCATTTTTCTTCTAATGACGAGATACCCCTTCCATCCGGTCAGTTTTGCTAATGACGAGATCGAGATCTGGTCATTTTTCTTCTAATGACGAGATACCCCTTCCATCTGGTCAGTTTTGCTAATGACGAGATCGAGATCTGGTCATTTTTCTTCTAATAACAAGATAGCTCTTCCATCTGGTCAGTTTTGCTAATGACGAGATCGAGATCTGGTCATTTTTCTTCTAATGACAAGATAGCTCTTCCATCTGGTCAGTTTTGCTAATGACGAGATCGAGATCTGGTCATTTTTCTTCTAATGACGAGATACCCCTTCCATCTGGTCAGTTTTGCTAATAACGAGATCGAGATCTGGTCATTTTTCTTCTAATGACGAGATACCCCTTCCATCTGGTCAGTTTTGCTAATGACGAGATACCTCGTCGAGACATCTACAAGGAGGGTTAATTTATACTAACAAACGATTAGTAATGGGTTTTAATGTGCCCAATTTACTTAATTTGACGATTTTTTTAAACAAATGGTCCCTTAGCCAGATTAAATTTGCAAATGCACCCCAAGTTGATGGCACAGGTACAAACTCAGCGAAAAGTACTTAAAGAGAAAAGACGCTATTAAGAGTGGAAATATACCCAACCTTCGTTCTCTCAAGAACCACTCACGTTCAATATCGAGGTCCTCCCCTTACTTCAAATCGTGCATTAGCGGAATGAAATGGAAAACCTAATGTCTCCGCAAACGAGGTTGCAACATTCTGTCCCCGAAGTGACGACCACTCCGAGATTGAACCCGCTACGCCTCGGATATAAGACGGATCGGTCTGGTTGGAGGAAGCGGCCTCCTGACATGTTTTGCGGCCCTCCTTCCATTTGGTTTTATGGACGATCGGAGAAGAAAAGTTTTCAAATTCTCCAGAGGAGCAGTTAATTTTGTAGGAATTGTATCGGAGAGCTCAATTCGTTTAATGAAGAGGCGCGTGCTTTTATTGCTGGATTCAAGTACATCGTCGGGTTTGAGATGGCGACGGGTGAAAACTCTCGAAGTTTATTAATTCTTGGGTTTGTCTCCTTTAGGGCCGAAGTACAGGAATTTTCCATCGTTTCGTCTTGAAATTCGCAATGTGTTGAGTTAAGTGTTCGTATTCAATTACAACCGCGCTTTCGCTTTTCTTCGAATTTGGACTCGAAAAGGGGTCGCCGTGGCTCAGTGGGTTAGCCCGCTACCCTAGCAACCGCGTTCCTATTGCTTGGAATTACTCAGGCAATGTTTGCCTGATTTATTCACCAACATTTGTTGGATTTTTTGTATTAAAAATGTATCATTTTATGTAAATATGTAAAATTTAAAGATAATAAATGGTTCCCCCTCCTACCATCAAATGCTCTAAACCTCACGGTGAGTAGGTAGGAGGTGGGTCTACTACTACTGCCTGGAATCGAATAACAGCGATTCTTATTTGCAGAAAACACCTTTTTTTCAGATAGCCCGGTTGGGGGTATTTCAATTAACGTCACACTGGAGCAACACAATGGGCTATTGGTAACGGTCCGGGATCAATCCCAAAGGGAAAGATCCGAGTAGCCAGGTTGGGATAGTAGCGGATTAGTAACCGGAGGATTGTGAGTTCGGAACTCGATCCAACAAGACCGTATTGGGGCTGTTGCACGTCAAATTTCTCGCGGTCTCAAACGTCCATGGCAACGCATGGAGTAGAAGAATGGAGTGTAGGGTGCCAGCTGAAGTGTTCTCGTCATCCTGGTTCAAAATGACGAGGTATTGTTTTCGGATCATTTCCTTCGGGATTGACCCGGACAGTCGCCAATATCCCGTTGTGTTGCGCCAGTGCGACATTAATTCTACTCCCTATCTTTTTTCAGTGAAACCTCTGTCACTTTAAACATTTTTTCAAATAGCCAATCAGACTGAGAAATGCTTCTCTCGTTCTCAAAGTCGAGCAGGACCTTGAATATATCTGTCGAAATTTCCTACTCAGTGGGTTTGCCCTATGCGCTAGCAACCTTATTTGGGCGCCGGTCCGATTGCTGCCTAAGTATATTTCTCTTCTGTGACAGTAGCGCTTTCAGCATATGTGTATATCCATTACGTGATGTTGCGCATCTTGTGTTTGGCACAGCTTGGCCGAATATGGCCCGTTTTTTTATGACCCAGACCACTCATCCTAGCAACAAGGGTTTATGGCGGGACAAGGAGTGGCCAAGAGTGGACTCCTGGCTCCATAGGAGCCGAGACTAGAATCTACGTACATTCATACAAAGATGTAAGTATGGCCCTTGCGCCAGGAAAAACAAAACCAACCAAGTCCAAAATGTCCATCTCCTTTCACCCGCCATTCATTCAAATCCGCCGTAGTTTGCTTGGCGTTGTTTGCCCTTACTGGTGGTTATTGTCTCGACGTGGTATCTCGTCATTATGAAAACTGACCAGATCTTGGTGGATGAGAAATCTCGTCATACGAAAAGACTGACCAGGCTTTGATCTCATCATCATCAGAAAGTTGGTAATATCTTGACGATATATCTCGTCATTAGCAAAACTGGTCACATCTTAATGGACGAGATATCTCCTCAAAACCACTTGTAGTATTATGCATGGCTGATGTTTTCAACATTTTTCGTATGAAATGGGTTCTACGTTAATTGCGTACTTTGGATCAATCTGATAGAGAATTTTGTCCCAGATATCACCTAGATTGCGAAACTTTAAAACTAGTGCGATACTTTAGGAGGCAAATTGAAGCATGGGACGAAAGGATTTTCTCTGCGCATTCAGGAACATGATATTTTCATGATGTATGTATTTCAAAGGTGAAATTTGTATTGTTTTGACAGATTTATATTTTAATAACGTTGAGTTATACACATTGTATATTCATTGAAAATGAAAAGTTTTACACAAATCACATAATTCATAAGAGAACATTAGAAAGACAGTATAATTGTTCCTGATCTTTTCTCAATAAACTGATTAAGTGTATTGGTTTTGTTGACACATTTGACAAACAACAATATAGTTTTGGTTGACAAATTAAGTTTTCGAATAGTATTATTTTCATTTTTCTTATGCCACTAAAAGTTGCATGTTTTTATTTTTAAAATGTGACCTTAATCATTCTAAGAAATGTTTGGATGTCGTCGATATTGAGACTACTCGTTTCTGGATATTTTAAGTCAGACCACTTTTCCTTTGCGTCAGCTCTACTTGTTTCTTTTTCTTTCTAAAAGTTTAAAAGTTTTCTAAAAATGTAAAGCACTGCTAAATTCGTCTAAAACTCCCAATTTGCTAAGAAAATCATGATCTCCAAAGATCAATTCAGTGAAGAGAAGAACTTGAGATAAAGACAAGAGAGAGAAAATATTTTTTCGTTCAATTAAATAATCCAGAAATGTAATAAAACGACTACCTTAATATGCTTTTTAATTGCCCTCAAAGGAACATCTCCTTTAAGTGTGTACGGGCTTCACGAACCCGAGGTACTCTACTGATCTTTTCCTTTTCCATGAGTTTTACTGTCTTTAGTAAAGTCGGATGTCTCGTGATACCAGAGCTATCTTTTGTTGCTTTCATTCCATTCTTCTATTCCCCAGTCCTTCTATCCCTTTCACTACACTTTTCACTTGAAGTTGTATGGTCTTGTGATTGGCGCAGCTTGGCCAAATATGGCCCTTGTGCCATAAAAGTGAAAAGCATCTAACTCAATGGAATCTGTGTTAAGCAAAAATAACCGCCACATCCAATGGAATTTTTCATGTGTTAGAAACAGCTGTTTACTGTATTTCTGATTCGAAAAAATATTAAAAACACATCTGTCTGTTCAGACTGATTTTATCATGCAACAGGACATAACGGCGACTAATTCTGCAATCGAAATATAATCGAAACGACCTTCCTGGTCTGCGAAATTACTATGTTACACCTTCACGTGTGTTAAACACCATATCTCGGTTTGACTTGTAGCCAATTTCTCTTGATAATTAAAGTAGTAAAAGGAACAAAAAGGTGTCTGCTGAGTTTTATTTTCTTAACGCGTGTTTAATCGTCTCTTCCTGTAATTAGATACAAAAACAGACATTTCATGGTTTTTGTGTTGTATATTGATTTTTTAAAACTTTGTTTGGCACATTAATCACTAATTTGTATATTACTTCAAGGCAGATGAAATGCAAAAAGGACTAAAAGAAATGGTTTGGCTTTTAGTAATAAGTAAAATAGGAATACAAGCTATAAACATAATAAAATAATTCAAAAACCATGGTATGGTTAGAATTATAAAAACTAAAACAAATAATCACATTTCTTTCTATTCACGGCATTCACTATTGATATTGATTGACCATCGGTAAGCATTTCCTATCGATATTGATTGATCATTGATATGCATTAACTATCTATATAATGATTGACCATCGGTACGCATTAATTATCGATATTGATTGATAATGGATACGTGTTAACAATCAGTTCTGATTGATCATTGTTACACATTAACTATAGATTTTGATTGAGTATTGAAACGCATTATATATTGATATCGACCATTGATATACATTAACCATCGATATTGATTGTCAATTGATATACATTAACTATCGAAATTGATTGACCATTGTTATGCACTATCAATATTGAATGACTTTCAAGAATTAAAGCACAAGTAATGACATTTCCTTCCGTGCATTAACTATTTATATTTATTAACCATGTTATTGTTTTACCATTAGTATACATTGACTACCGATATTGATTGAATTAAAGAAACCAAAACAAATAGTATCATTTTTTCCTCTCTCTGCGTTAACTATTTGTGCGATAAAAAGATATATGTTCCTACCATCGGTCACAACAAAGAATCGAGTTCCCTCAAATTAATGTGGCTTCTAAAAATGGCCTCATCTATCATTTGCTGAAACATCTGTCCCACTTCGTAATCTTATTGGATCGTTTTTTCACCATATCTACATTATGGAACTCCGTTTCTTTATCGTATCTCTTCGCCAGCAGAGGAGGAGTGGGCTGCGATTGACATGGAATGGAAGACCCCAAGTTCTTCGTAACTTTTCATGAGACAAGCAACAGTGAATTGCTGGGCATGGTTCTGAACAGAGGAAGCGTCCTTCTCCACTCAGTGTTTTGTCTTTTCGTATAAAAAGCCAGAATAGAGCACTTATCAGGCGATGATTTATGAGTTAGTTTATCAACTCGTATTTTTCTTGGGAGTGTAAAGCCCGAGGTCGTTCTTTGTGAAGTTTGTAAAGTCTTGATGCCTTGTTGAAAGTTCTATGCTGTTCAGTTTTTCTCTGCGTACAAGAGATGAGATTGATATCGTTGAAAGAGACTGAAGTATGTGTTTGTCAGAAAATGTTTTTATTTTTGTAACAAGTCTCTTACATTTTAAACTTAATAACTTCTTTTTGAATGTTCTAATGAAGAACAGGTTTACATACAAGTGCATATGGTATTTCAAATTGTCTAAAAATGGTATCAATTCGAAAATATTTTAAAATTTACCATTTTTAATTTCTAAGTGTTTCAACATTAGTTTTTGAGAGAAAGAAGTATATGGTCATACTTTATAAAAAAAGCTTCAAAGTCGATGCTCTGTTGAAAGTTCTGTAATATCAGTTTCTTCTCTGAGTACATGGGATGATATTAATACTCTCGAAAGATAGCACCGGAGTGTGTGATATCAGAATTTAAAAAAAATTTTAGTCTCTACCACTTAAAACTTAACTTTTTTGTTCTGATGAAGAACAGGTTCACATACCAGTGTATATGTTCCTTAAAATTGGCGAAAGGAGGCTTAAAAAGTCTTTAAATATTTTTAATTTACCATTTTTTACATCGCGCTGGAAAAGATTTCAACTTTAGTTTTTGGAAAAATACCAATTAATTTGCTTTTAAAATTCAAAGAAAATTTAATTATAATTTTTAATAAAAAAAGTGGAACAAAGCACATTTTTATTAGTAATATGGTGATTGCATAGAAGCATTTTAGGTGAAGATCTTTCGTTATGCGTATGGTTGACTGCGATTATTCTGAGCTTTTAGCTTTTTAATATAATTTAGAAAATAACTAATTTGAATTTTCTTAAAACCAATACCATTTAAATTCTAGTAGACGAGTAAAAACTAACATACTTTATTAAAAGATTTTATTTCCGCACTTTGATTTCTATCTGCATTATATTTGCATTAGTAAATGCAATCACAATTGTTGTAATAGCATGTTCCTTCTTAAAATTAGCTTATTTTTCACAATCTTCAACAGATTGATAAAAGTAATTCGGTAAAAATCTAATTTCCTTAAACCATTCAACGCAAAGTTTTTATTTTCCTTTGGAGCTAAATAATCAGTTAAATCCTAGGTTTTCATTTGTTTGATTAGATCTATTTTACAATGCATGCTTAAAGTCATAGTCCCACTTCATAAGAAATGTAATAAAATTCAGTTGGATTAGTGGCATTTCTATTTTTCTGTATTTCGTCTTGTACTTAAAACATTAAAAATATTGCATTCAGCATTTTATAGACTATTAGATGAGGCAAAAAATAAACGTTTAACTTCATTTGTTCCACGTTCAGAATTTAACTATACCCTTAAAGCAACAAATTATTCCAAAACTCTTTATTTTTATTTATTATAAATTCTATTAAAATTTATACCGTTTTTCCCAATAAAGAATATTTTCATATTTTCTTCGATTAATAAAATCGCTCATATTTTATAGCCTACGATTCAGTTATTCGATAACTAATTTAATTTATTCCTTTTAAATTAAACCTTTTTTTAAAGAATTTATATTAATTCAATTCAAATGAGCCTTTTTATCATATAAACGTATTTCTGTTAATCCTTTTTCCAAAACCATAATATTTGACTTACACCAAAAAATATAACACATTAAGTAAAAAGTAAAGAAAACAATTCACTCCATTTTAATTCATTATTTTTCGTTCCATCATTTAATTAACTACGTCAAGCAACGTCAATTCTATAATTGACGTTGCTTTGTAATTAAATATGCAAATTTTGAACAATTGGGTAATACAAATATTTAAATAGTTCTTAGTGGGTGTGATTAATATTACATTTATGTTAATTTCTAATAATGGAAACACATTAGCGGTATTTTTACTCATCCCTTTTTGATATCTGCATCTAAATCTTTTTAGAAACATACGGTTATTGTTTTGTAATAAATTAAAGAAGTTACGCATATTTGTATTTTCTGTGGGCAAAATTAAATATGAGGTTTCTCTCACCTGGATTGATAAATTTAAAGTTAACTATCAGGCAATACAACATTACTTTCCCATCATTTCTAGAACTGTCTTGGTAAAAATATTTTAAAATTAAGGAAAACCTTGTGTGATGAAGAATTAATTGATCTGAAACTTCAGGTAAATTGCGGGTTCAGTGAGAAACCACATGATCATAGAAGTCCATTCGTACAAAGGTAGTTGAGGAGAGGAAAAGGCCTTACATTTTGACTCATGAAAATGCACGTCTTGTCATGGACCAGATGCCTGGATTGCATTTTTTCTAGACCCGGCAAATAGACTAGACGTCTCCGTTCCCAATTCAATGAACCAAAGAGCTTTGAATAGAAAGGCATTTTTCTCAAAATCAACCGCTATGTACGAAATGTTGCTATAGCATTCCGATGAGAAGGTAGATGATCTAAGAGATGTCCATTTTTTGTGGTTAACCCTCCAAGTGGTTTCAACGAGATATCTCATCCAGATATTGCCGATTTTTTTTTGTGATGACGGGATCAAGACCTGATCGATATTTTTCAAATGACGAGATACCTCGTCAAGACAACCACCAGGAGGGTTTAAGCTCAGGATGGAAAATGGGAACCATACTCAAAACCATAAATGGCGATCTCCATAGGTGATTATTGGTTCGTAATCAAAGCTGGTTTTTAACATCGAACTATCAACTCGCGTCAGAAACCACGCAATAGACACTAACTGTAAAAACGCGTAGTTTCGTTTAAACTGCCCCTAAATTAATAAATAGACTCGTCCAAAAACACGTGACTAATAGCAACTCGCGGGAGATGTATCATAACTTTTTTGTAATTAATATTCTGGAAATTGTGTATTTGAACCTTCCATGTAAGCCTTATTTGTATGAATCAGTTTTATTCCGTATTGATTATTATGTAACTTCTTCAAACTTCAGATTTGAAATTTGCATTAAATACAAAAAACGTAAAAGGGAAATGTATCTTCTGTCTTGCTTTAAACTTTAAATTGATTAAACAATTTAAAAAGTACAACATGCAAAAGCTATTTCACTTTTAATAGCCTTTAAATTTAACTCAATAAACACTTGCAATTCTAAAATAGATCAAATTCAAATCTCGTAAAACTAAATGCACAAAAAAGTAATATACAATAGTTATGTAAATTAGTTCATATTTTTGTGGAACCAAAAGCTGAGCATCACAAAATTTCCTAGTAGTATTCCATAATCTTTCCTCTCAACTAACACTAGTAAATGGCCACATCCGTTAAATCAAAGAATCCTAAGGAAAGATTATATTGGACATTAAGGTCAAAACTGGCAGGAAATCATGCAGAGAGGACTAAAGTTGAAGAACGGATACATGCGTTTGAACCCCTCACAAGGTTAACTCATCATTTGCCAGGGCCGCTGTAACCCTGTATGGAGAATTATGGAAGTTGAACAGGAGGTTTGCGAGTTCGAAACTCGATCCAACCAAAGACCGTCGTGTGCATGGGAGCTGGTGCACGATAAATCTGTCGTGGCTTCAAATGTTCTCCTGTTGAAATTTTGGAGAGTGGGGTGCCAGCTCAGGTGCGACCTTATCATCTGACCGTGGTTCAAAATTACGAGGTGTCCTCGAATCGTTTCCTTCGGGTTTGATCCCGAACCTTCACCAATAGTCCATTGTGTTGCTTCAATGCGACATTAGGGGCCGTCGTGGCTCAGTGGATATGCCCACTGCGCTAGCAACCTTCGAGTGGTCGGTGGCGCAGGTTCAATTCCTGTCAGGTGGTATTTATCCTCCTGGTTATTCCTCCCTTGCTGTATTTCTCTCTTCTGTGTCAGTAAAACTTTCATTGTGTGTGTATGTCTATTACTTGATACTGTATGTCTTGTGTCTAGCGCAGTATGGCCAAATATGGCTCTTGCGCCATGAAACCCCAAAACCAACAGTGCGACATTAATTCAACTACCTACCTACATAATTTATAAATAAGTACAAAAGTATCAAATGAGTTTTACACCGTTAACATTTTAAAACACAGTGTGATAATTTCTAAAGTTACGGGATTATCTATTTCAATATGGCTTTGATAAAAACAATTCATTTACTAGAATTTGACGGGTATTGATTAAAGAGTAAACTAGTCAAACATGCAATGGTGGTAGCATTAC
The DNA here is from genome assembly GCA_933210815.1 of Meta bourneti. Lineage (NCBI taxonomy): Eukaryota > Metazoa > Arthropoda > Arachnida > Araneae > Tetragnathidae > Meta > Meta bourneti. The sequence goes on from OW119926.1 coordinate 7,125,400, forward strand.
CATCTACGATTACATTGATTAGTTAATAGCTAAGTCATAAAGTTGCTAGCTAGCCAGTTAGATGTGAACGAGACCTCTACATGGCAATTATCAAAGGACACAACTTCAAATCGCTTAGGGCAAACTTGTTATCATGGTAATTTAAGTCTAAAATCAATGTGGTGTGGTGTCAGTTTCTGTAATTGATGCTGATTAATACCAACATCAATAATTTCATTCAAGTAACCTAATATGGTACAAGTGTTAATAATATTAGTTGAATGCTGCAAATGCATAATTGAGGTGTGTTCAATAACGTTCAATGTTCACTAATAATGTCGTTCCTTCTATATACAGTGTGCATTAACATGAATATAAATTAATGTGAATTCTTGTTAAGAAATAGTAACATTTATAAGGTATGTCAAAATTAACACATTTTACTATAATTATAATGTGATATATCCTGAAATTTACCTTTAAGCTAATTTTCGTTACATTCCACTAAGCAAATGATTTTGTATGTTAATTTTTATGATGAATCTAAACTCATTCTTTGATAGAAGATAAATATTAATAAGTAGTATTTTTCAAACAATATGGAAAGTAATTTAATAAAAATAACTAAAACACATTTTTAAAAATATTTTTATAATTAGGGCTATATTAGACAGCGACGGTATATCCATGATACTTAATTAACATGTTTAATGTCATGGCTTCTATATTTCTATAATTTTCTAAAAGGAATTTATTATTTAAATTCCAAATTTAAAGCAATGTTTTATCAAAGAACTTTATTGTAGAATTTTGTTAGGTATCACACAGAAACGAATAATATAAGGAAGAAATGCTATGGCATAAATAACAATACATCATCGCTGTAAATTTAAAACTTATTGTATATGGTTACATAATTAAATCTGCTTCACATTCATTATGTTTAATGTAATTAAAAATAAAATAACATTTTTTATGAAACATTTTGAAAATTTTAACATTTCCGTTAAAGTGATTGTCTAGTAAACACCTATAAATGAACACATGAATCCTTTGTCAAACTGGAAGTAAAATTTAAATATTTGATAAATAAAGAATGAAAATAGGTGAAAAAATGGTCAATAGCTATTTGGACAGGACAGAATAAGAAATCCGCCATCGCTTAACACTATTGGGAATTTTCACACCCGTTTGATTTCAAACAAGCAAAAGGGGCCCAATTTCCGATATCTACTTTCGAGTTGAACGTCAGAGAAGCCATGTTTAATTTGACTTTAACTAAAACTCGTGAATGAAACTAGCTGGTCGCGCTGACCTAGTTCGATCCACACACACTAAAATTTACTTAAAGTCAATGAGTAAGTCAGTTCCACAACATTCCATTGTCAGAACTTTAATGTCTCTTAAACTACATTTACAAGAGCTTTGATTAACCAAAACGTTTCATCTCATTATTTGAAATCGAAATTTTTTGAATTAATTGAACACGAGAACGAGCTTCTTGCTCGTGTGAAGGGAAAGGTGAAAAATGTCAGACTCGTAATGTAGCTCACAAGTGCTACTAGTGATTAAACAGTAGAATTACAAACGTAACTATCAGAGCTGCGAGGGTTTGGTGGTGACTAGTAGAGGGCGCTACAAACATTTCTGTACCTTCGTAGAAAAGATGCCAATGTCCATTTAGGAAGTTTTTGGTAACAGCTGATTTTTGGTAGATTTGATTTCTTTAATTTTTAATACGGCTCACAAAAAATAGTTTCCAATGTTTTGATTCCTTGATAATGTATTGGCAGGAGGACATTGGTACTTTTCGTTATAACTTTCATTATTTGAAGTAATTTGTGGACAACTAAAAATCAGCGAATTTGGACATTGGCCTTTTCTATCAAGTCACAGATAAATCATCCCTTTTGGTTTTCTCGACAAGGTATCTCATCATTAGCAAAACTGTCCAGATCTTGATGAACGAGATATCTCATTAGAAAAAAAAACTGACCAGATCTTGATGGACGAGATATCTCGTCGAAAACATTAGGAGGGTTAAACTCGCGTTTTCCTCTGTGTTTATTTCTTTCATGATGGTGGATGTTTTGCTCCACAAAAATAGCTAATGTCCATTTTTTCCACCTATTTTAATCTTTATTGTTTGCACATATTTTTTAATTTTACCATCTATGAAGATAACCATAGTAAGAATTATGCATTACCTTATCTATCGGTCTCATAAGTTCTTTAGGAGTGTATGGGCATCACAATCCCGAGGTACCTCAGTGATCTCCCTTTCATTTTTACCCTCGCCTATCCTGCCTGTTTATTATTTTTCTTCCCCCGTCATAGTGTTGCCAGTTTTGTGTTTGGCGCAACTTGGCCAAATAGGGTCCTTGCGCCATAAAAGTCTAAAACAACCCACCTACCATACATATACGTAACAACTATTTCCCTTTCGATGCGGTCTTTTAAAACATTATTTTCCTATGGCTTTACGTTTTACATTCTATCGAAACAATCTGCATCGTTATCTTCTCCACTTCACCATCCATCACGCCTGAGACATTAACAAGTAGGTTTACTTTACAAGATACACGTACTATAAGGCCCATAAAAAGTGAAGCAAGCTACCGGGATTTGCGTGCCGGAAGGTGATACTACCACTTACCTAATCCAGCCGTTTTACTTCTCCGGAAGTACAAAGCCAACCTTTTCAAATTAGTTTCAGCACCCCACAGGTATCAAATAGAAACAAATGTTTCCAAGAGTTCTAACCATGATAGTGTTGGTAACGATGAAGCACTTTGATGTTATTGAGATTGATTGTCTCAGTAGTAGTATTATCGGTAAATAATAGACAATACGGAGACTGTAGCGATTCTTCAGGGTCATTCTAATAAATTACATCGTTTGGGGTAGAAGCACACCAAAAGAAATTTTGACAGAGAAAGAGGATTAGTTGGGTCTTTTTGGGGTGATTCAGGTTTAGATCGAATCGATCCTTTTAGTGCTTCAAAACTTATATATCCGCAGTTTGTGTTAAATAAAACTTGTTTATACTCGACTTTAGTGTAGCAGGTGGGTTACTTGATGCACACGTTTTATTACCAACCCTCCAAGTGGTTTCGCCGAGATATCTCGTCCATCAAGGTCTCACCAATTTTGCAAGTGACGAGACATCTCGTCATCCAGATATTGCCGATTTTTTGATGATGTCCGGATCAAGATCTGGTCAGTTTTCTAATGACGAGATATCTCGTCGAGACAACCACCAAGACAGTTAAATTGCATGCCTCGTGGTAGGAGCAGCTTGGCCAAATATGGCCCTTGCACCATAAATTCCCCAAACCAACTATCACATCCCTTAAATTGTTAACCTCTCGATTGAGAGGGTACAGATGATTTTTTTTAAATTTGGCTTTTTGGACATCAAAATAAAATATAAATGAAGATGATAGGGGAAAAGATACAGGTTTTGTAAGCATTTTGAATCTAGTTGATTAGCAAGAATTTTAGGAACTATAAAACGTCATAAAAAGCAAGATTAAATTTGAATATGGAACAATAAAGTTTTCTCACTTATTTAAATACATAATTATAAAATTTTTTCGTACAGGAAGCAAGTTATGAATAAGAAGAAAATATAATATTCTTTCTATCAAAGCAACACACATCACAGGTTAATTAACCCTAAGAGGGACGAACGTGCGGTGTTCCCTATGTGCCTTGTAAACAGTACTGGGGACCACCATGGCTCAGTGGGTTGTCTACTGGCCTATGAGTTGTAGGCGGTGCAGTTTCGATTCCTCTGTATCCATTCTTCTCCTGTGTCAGTAAAATTTTCAGTGTGTGTGTATGTTCGATACTTGTCTTGTGTTTAGCGCAGCATGGCCAAATGTGGCCTTTTGCACCATAAAAAGCTCAATGAAACCAACCAATCTAACCTTGACCAATTTTCCCTAGGCTTCTTCAAAGCAATAGACGTGGTTAATTGATCATTGAATGGGATGTAGGGTAAAAGCAAACCTATATTACTCGCAAATCTCGTAACACAGAGGGTTAAAAAACTCAGTTGTAACATAATCCTCCAAGAAAACCGGGCAGTTTTCATTCATTTTAAGTATGCATTTTGGGATTGGCAACCTACTGAACAAATGGGTACAAAGCTGACCCTTTAAAAACTTGTGGCTAGAAAGCGACAAAGGCAATCAACAAACAGCACCTACCAGCAAAAATCGTTTCTATAAAATGATGCATTGTCATAAAAGTTGCAATCAAAACAAATGCTTTGGACATTTTAACTAAGCATTCAGCCAATTACAAATTAAAGTTTCTTGAGCTACCAGCACAAATACGTTGCTTTAAAACTAATGCGAATTTTCAAACAAGTCTAGGAATGTTAGGACGAGACACTACATAAATGGACAACGTTTCCAGAGTCCCTTAACTCCATGTGACACTTGTGGCCATTAACTACACACCGTTTTACTTGTTCCTCCAGAACATGGAAGCGCACTTTGGGAAACACCTTTCCATGTTGGACCGGTGTCTGAAACGAGGCGACGCCCAGGTCCATTTCCATTCCTAATGGTATTTAATAGTTGATCAGGAGATGGCCGCTGAAGGGGTTTAATTGCTTAAAATGCAACAGGTGCCTCCAGGACGGGTTCGGATAGCCTCTCTCTTTCCATATTTAACTCCCATTTGATTTTGGGTACTGAGTGCTTGATTCGAATGAAGCTTGAAAGCTACGCAATCACGAGACATGCACCTAATTGTGCACGAACCTGTGGTTTTGTGTAAGTGGCTTGATGAGCTTTCGGCGCGTTTTGAAACTCTGCTAAGAGAGACGGGAGGGATTTTCGAAGATTGAAAAGGTTTTACAGATGGTTTGTATTAACCCTGATTGTGGTTGTCACGAGGAATCTCGTCATTCACAAAATTGGGCAGATCTTGGAGAGATATCTCGTCATTAAAAGAAAACTAAGCAGATTTTGATCTCGTCATCATAAAAGAAATCTTCAATACCTTGATGACGAGCTATATCGTCATTAGCAAGATTGGTCAGATCTTGATAGACGAGAAGTTTGGAGAGTGGGGTGCTAGCTCAGGTATTCTCATCATCTGACCGTGGTTCAAAATTACGAGTCGTTGTCCTTAGATTTTTCCCTTCGGGATTGATACCGAACCGTCGCCAATAGCCCTTTGTGTTGCTCCAGTGCGACGTTAATTAACTACCTACCTTAATGGACGAGATATCTCGTCAAAATCATTTGAAGGATTAAGGATATCCTTCTTTGTAGTAGGTGCCACAGATTCAATATCTAAAATAATTTTGGATTTTTTAATCGAATCCATCCGAATGAGAATTATTCTCATAGTTTTTTCAATTTACAGTTATATTTGTATTTTTTTTTATTTACAGTAGAATTGGCAACAGTAATAGCTAATTATTTGAAATGAAATGTTTTCATTCATTAGACAAATCCTGTTTTAGTGAAGCTTTTGGAAATGCCATTATTTAAACTCGTTTCCAATGCTTTTGATTGAATAGCGTTTCTTTTTCTGCACGGATCGTTTACATTCGAATTCGACTAACTCCGTGTGGTGTAGCACTTCTAAGACGAAAAATTGATGGTGTCGATATAATTTATTAAAAAGTAGATATGTCTGGTTTGGAATGGAAACATTTTGAGTAGGCTGTGTTTAATGGCTGATGATTCATCATACACGTTTCATAATCCGCGTTCTCAAGGGAAGCGCCAACTCAAAAAGTGAATTTCATCAGCGATTTAGTCTTCAACACGTCCTGCTGTATGTACCGTTTTCAATACACACTGAAACTAATTTTCCGTGCAAGAAGTATATGCTTTTGCATATTTTCAATATGAAATAAACAGGTCTTTTATAGTGTGCATATTATAGTTTCAATATTTAATCTACTAATAAATCGGTTTCCAGCTTACAAAAATGAAAACAGATCATTTTTGCATATTCGTCAAATTTTATAACATGTACCGTTTTCGGTACCGTTGGCCTGAAAATAATATTCAAAAATAGCTTGGCTGGCAATGTGTAAGATAATATTTTCTCAATTTTAAATTTCCCGAATTCTGTCGTACCTTTATTAAAAATTTGTTGAATTGATGTCCATGGTTTGTTCATTTAATATAATAAATCATTGTTATTAATTTCCGTGTTGAGTACACCTTTCTTTACAGGTGCGATTCGTGTTATTATGTCTAAATATCTGTATACGCGTACGGATGTATTTTTGTGATGTATAGAGTTCGTGTGTGTTTGGTTGTTTACAAGGACTTTGACGAAACTGCTTCAATTTTTATTTTGAACAATGAATCTAAATACCAGAATACCTCCCCAATATTTTGAATAATCTACTTTTAATATTGATTTGATTGTCTATATTGATATATGTTTTATAATCTATTTTGAATTTTATTTCGACTTGTGTTTGGCACAGCGTTCATATAACTGGACCTCCCGCCGTTAAAAATAAACCAACCCCAATATTCAGGGATTTTAAGCACAATGGCTCTGAGTTCGAATCCTGGTACAGGCATGCATATTCGTAATGGTTCGGAACCCACTTTAAGCCGTAAGTCTTAATTGGTCCTCGGGTAGCAAAAATGACCGTAAAGCTACAATCCCAACTAAAATAATCGTTTTTATATTTTCTGCTAAGTGATTAATGTGAACAAAAATGACGCGAACACCCATTTCCCCAAAACAAGAACTTGAAAGTATGTAGGGCTGAGGTATCACCGTTGGAAAAGTAGCGGATAGCAACCGGAGAGTTGCGAGTTCGATACTCTATCCAAACAAACGCCATCGTGTACGTGGGGGCTGATGCATGTTGAATCTCTCGTGGCCTCAAATGCCCTCACGTTGGCGTGGTGTGGAAGTCTGGAGAGTGGTGTACCAGCTGAGGTGCATGTCAACGTGGTTCAAAATGACGAAGTGTTGTCCTCTGAAGCTTCCCTGCGGGTTTGATCCGTTGCTAATTCCACGTTGTGTTGCTCCAGTATGACATTAATTCAACTGTTGGGAATAACGAAAGAAATGTGATGTGATATGCGTGAATAATGGTCTTTTCATTAACTTATAACTCGTTCGTCTAAAGTTAAATCCCATAGAAATTAGAAACAATTGTAGTCGATTTCATAACGCTTCCCATGAAACGTGATATTAAATTTCTCTTGTTTTTGTCTTCGTCTTTTCTCCTCAATAAAACTAATATTTAAGGTCGGAGAAATTTTAGACTCTATCAGATTTAAAAAGAAGCCACAGTAGGGTTTTATGTGTGAAACGTGTGGTGAGGGGCTTAAGCCTTCTTTCATTATAACAAAGTTACCAATTGGCAGTATAGGCTGTGCCTTTGAAAATTGATTTCCATCCCACCTTGGTTACAATTTTATGGTCGGTGGAGACATTTATGAAAGCTCTTTGAAAGAGTTTCGCTGAAAGCAAAGTTTTTACTACCAGGCAAATAAGCTTAAGGAGTCCTTTTTTCCTCGGGCAGGTTTTTATTTTTTATTATGTGCTACGAAGCAAACTTAAAAAAGTTTAGAGTGTGCTCTATCATAAAAAATAAAATTTCATAGTTTTGAAATATTGTTAGGAAATTAAAAAAACCAGACAATTAAATTATTAAACTTCTCAGTCGCACAGCTAGTCAAAAATACATGCGAGTTTAAAATTTTAAGTAGGCGCTCCAGTTTTGATTAACTTTTATTAACCCTCCTGTGGCTGCCCTGACGAGATATCTCGTCATTAGTAAAACCATTAATAGATCTTGATGGATGAGATATCTCGTCATTGGTAAAACCATTAATAGATCTTGATGGATGAGATATCTCGTCATTAGTAAAACCATTAATAGATCATGATGGACGAGATATCTCGTCATTAGAAGAAAACTGACCAGATCTTGATCTCGTTTTCATAAAAAAATTGGCAATATCTTAATGATGATAAATCTCGTCATTAACAAAATTTGACATTTCTTGATGGAGAGATATATCTCGTCAAAACCACTTGAACTGTTAACAAGAAAACATCCTAAATATGAACTTAATGCATTAATTAGATTTAATGGATGCATAATTAATTTGTTATCAATGTCATTATCCCAACAGCAGTTGCAAAGCATTATTGAATAATTGTCAAATTATTGAATAAAATGAAGTACAAAGTATTTCAAGATCAGTATAACAAAATCTATCTAAATTAAAGATAGATTTTTCTTGTGTGGTTAGCATTCTGGTGCATTGCAACAGATCCCATGAGCAAGAATTTCTTAAATTCGACGGATAGCTAAACGGCTTGGAGGAAACTTAACTTCGTTCAATTAGCAAACTTCCTTCTTCCAAATTGAGTCATTTACTCTGCTAACAATAAAATTTACGTGACGTTGTCTTGTCTATATGAGTGGTAACATCTACCTAACTCTTCCTGACCGAAATGTTCGGTTAAGCATCAATGAAATGTTTTACATTGTGCTTTAATTAAAGTGTATTTGTCCAGAGGAAAGGTAATTGCATCTATTTCTTAATCTTTCCTCTGCTTGAGTTAACACATGTGGGAATAAAAAGAAAAACACATAATGTTACATCTGACAAGCGGTATTTTTGCTTTTCTTATTCGATGTAATTAGTCCTCGTGTTTCAAAAATCAATCCTGTATTGCTTTATTTAACATTAACGTAACAAATTTAATTTAAGGTTTTTAGGAAGTTTATTCAAATGAAATTTCTTGAATTTAAAAAATTAATCGTAGTTTTATAGTAAACTATTTCAATTTTTACAACTTAAATTTCATTTTAAATAACGCCACATGAAATGCAACATTTTTCATTTAAACATAAAATGTGCTTATTAAACTTATAGTGCAAACAATCAAATCACTAAAGACAAATTATTCAGATCAGGAAATTCAGACACTGAAGTTCGCAAACTTTTCGCTTAACTTTTATGTGCTTGTCAAGCGCCAAAAATGTCTCCCACTTCCTAGTGTCTGACCTCAGGAACCAGTGTTTTCTTAGGACAGTGCAGTAATTTAGAATATGCGTACTTAGGATGGTTCAGTTATCTGGAAATGAAAGTCTAAAAGTTAGGAAAAAATTACGATTTATTAAAAATCTTATTGATTTTTCTGATGATATTTTTTGTTGTTTCACCACTTTTCTTGAAAAAGTGCGATATAGACATGATATCATACCCAATCCAAATAACCGTATGAAACCGGATCATTTCATGTCAGCAGGTCAGAAATGCTGTCGACCGAGAACTTCGAACACTAAGTAAATCAGTTTTTATTTCTCGCAACCACGCGTAAAATGCCTTCAACTTCTCGGCCGACCCACATCATGCCTGGTGACAGGAAATGCTTCACACAGCTGGTGGTGCAAACGCTCAAATGTTTGGCAATCTGCCACTCGCCTATTGGCGAAGCGTTCACGGTGCAATCTTTAAAGTAGCTCTTCAGTTTCCAAAGGTGACATACGTTAGATGGGTGTCAACCATCTCGAAATTATTGTAATCCTTTATAACGTGCAAAATCCTCTTTGTAAATGATGGAGTTTAAACGAAGGAATGATTTCCAAACGCGCCAGACAGCGCTCTAAAGCACAACAGTCGCGAACACTCATTCCTTGATAAAAAATGTTTATTTGGATACGCCCTACCGCCCTCCTGGTGGTTTCCATGGCTTGGTATCTCGTCATTAGCAACTGACCAGATTTTAATGGACCGGATATCTCGTCATTAGAAGAACAGTGACTAGATCTTGATCACGACTTAAAAAAGTCGGCAAAATTTTAATGACATCTCGTTATTAGTAGCATTGGTCCGATGTTGGTGGACGAGATATCTCGTCGAAGCCACTTCGAGGGTTAACCCTCCTGGTGGCTTATCTTTGTGCCGAAAACTGCCCTGCCTAAACCTGTTCGAAATTGTCTTGGTATCTCGTCTTTAGCAACTGACCAGATTTTGATGGACCGGATATCTCGTCATTAGAAGAACAGTGACTAGATCTTGATCGCGACATAAAAAAGTCGGCAAAATTTTTATGGCATCTCTTTATTAGTAGCATTGGTCCGATGTTGGTGGACGAGATATCTCGTCGAAGCCACTTGGAGGGTTAACCCTCCTGGTGGCTTATCTTTGTGCTGTGAAAACTACCCTTCCTAAACCTGTTCGAAATTGTCACCAGTTCTGGGTAAGGGGCAGTGCGTTTTCACAACTTCGATCATTATTGCCTCGAAGTGATATCTTGTCATAATCGAAAATGACCAGATCTTGATGGAGGGAATATCTCATCGAAACCACTTGGAGGGTTAAAGTTCTTCCAGGGAATTTGGAATCGCCACGCATTAAGACTTGCAATGGAAACTAAGCGATTAAAACGTTCAATTTTGTGAATTCGATGCAAGACTAGTAAGAGCAATTTGGTGTCTCTACCATTAATCGATTCTATAATGCAAAATGTGATTTTGAGTTGTATTGGATATGATATAAACTCATAAAACAGTCCTGTTTAAAATGATACAATATGGTACAGTTCTAAAAAGAAGCAAATGATCTCTACCTTCAATTTATGTTTCTTCTGTAATCCTAAATGAGATCTTATTGTCTTTAACTGAAACCCTCCTATTATTCATTGGATTTGCAACATAGGATCAGACATGACACATCCATTTGTCGAAGTGGATACAGTTGATCGTCGTGAAACAGGAGAAATATATTTCTTTCGCAACTTGCAACTTCAGCTTTTAAGAGGAGAACTAAGCTATATGCCCACTTGAGGATTTAGAGGTTACAAGGAAATTGCGAACCTTGCTTTTGCTTGTTAAGGTGAAAACGGTAAGTAAACGTCGAAGTATTAAAGAAAAGTAATCAGTTTTTTCTTTTAATAGCTTTTCGAATTGCACAGATCATAATAATCACAGAAATATCTTCCTTTATGAAAAACTTAATAAATATTCAAGAGGCCCAAAATAATTTCTGATTCTTTGAATGAGTCCTTAACTGAGTGATAATTGAAAGTTGAAGATAATAAGACATTTTTTGGATAAACCATCGTAATTTTGGGATTTTTTAAATTTAAAATTGCTAGTCTGAAAAATTGGATAAGGGGCTTATTATGTTGCCCAAAGCCTTTAATTTGTATGTGAACACATTTTAAATGTTATTTAACGATGTTATTTTCGTGTAACATACAATTATTATCGAAATGTGAATAACTTTCTAAACTTTCCTTGAATGTAACTTGTTATAATCTGAATAATCTAATTACATTTTTTACCTATGTAATGGTATACCTTGAATGTAATTTGTTATAATCTGAATAATCTAATTACATTTTTTACCTATTTAAAAAAAAGGTAGGTAGAGTATCAATACTCCAAAGGGAAATGGTTTGCGTCTAAATATTTGACATACAAATTAAAAATAGGTAGAGATGATAGATCGAAATAAGATTTTAAATTTTTAAAACTCATTGACCATTTCCAAGAATAACTATGTATGAATTTGCTATGTATACATTTCACGGTTGGTTCACAAATGGTTTGCGTCTAAATATTGGCATACAAAATAAAAATTTAGGTAGACAGGATACATGGAAATAAGATTGTAAGGTTCTCCGGTCAACGCACTGAGGAATGTTGGTCGGAAGGACCCATTGGATTCCCGAGGGATGTTGGTTGGAGTGCTCTTGAACGGTTATCTAGATTTGAAGAAAGATGCGTAACTGTAAGGCGAAGAGGGATAACTTAACCGGCGGAGACAGAAGGACCGACGTGCGAGAATCCATTTACTGGCATAGTGCAAGATATTGAGATGTAAATATAATTATTAATGAAAAAAATAAATCCTGACAATCAAGTAGCCATGAAGAAGTGTCACTCTGGTAATGTACATGTAGATGATAAAGAAACACGAACAAGAATAAAAGCGTTGCTACAAAAATTTTAAAATTAAAAATTTCATTGGCCATTTCCAAGAATAACTAAAAACTATGTTCTATGTAAAAATTTCATGAATCCCCCACTGGCACAGGTGTCCCCTATGTACGAGTCTAGTTCTACCCATAAGGCACTTTAATCCCTTTCAAAAACGGTAACAAGCGACTCATACAGCTACAGCGATCGTTTAACAAACTTTTATGTGCACTGTAATTATTATTCACCATTAGCAACAAACGGATACAAACTTAAAAATCTCTCCGACCGCTCCTCGGTCTGGAGCCAAAATAGGGGCAGCGCATATTTATGGCCTCGACAAATTGCTGGGAAGTGCTGATTTTTGACTGCGCTTCACGTACTGTCGACGCTTCTTGTCCCTTGTGGCGAACTTTTCACATGCAAACTATGTACGTTCGTGTGCTGTGAACGTGACTGGAATGTCCTTCCTCTTCAAGTATGAGAGGGTGTTGATACAAGGAGGTAAAATTGCCACTTGTTCCATGGAAAATTTATTCCTGCAACAATATTTTTAAGGAATACTGTGTGCCTTTCGGAATTCCTCATGTAATTTAGCCCTCCAAGTGGCTTCGACGAGACATCTCGTCCTAAAGATACTGCCGATTTTATTTATGATGACGAGATTCAGATCTGGTCAGTTTTCTTCTATTGACGAGATATCTCATCGTCAAGATGTTGCGGGGCCATAGTGGCTCAATGGGTATGCCTATTGTGCTATCAACCTGCAAGTTGTAGGTGGCGCAGCTTCGATTCCTTCCTAGATGTATTTCTCTCTTCTATATCAGTAAAACTTTTTTTGTGTGTGTCCATTACTTGATGTTGTCTGGCACAGCATGGCCGCCAAATATCGTCCTTGCGCTATCCAAACCCAAAAGAACCCAACCCTCAAGATAGTGTTGGTTTTTTTATAACGACATCCGGATCTGGTCAGTTATCTTCCATTGACGAGATATCTAGTACATCGAGGTTTGTTCAGTTTTTCCAATGAAAAATACCTCGTCCAGACAACCACTAATAGCGGCTTCAAAGGCAATTTTGGTAAATTGAGTTTCATAGGTACGTTTAAGGATACGGCCGAAAATTTCGAGTTCCCTCGTTACGAAAGGCTCGGATTCTTTCAGACTTCAAACTCCTGAAGAATCGCCAAAGCCCATTACGATTTCCATCCCCTCTTTTGTGTGCTACAAAGAGACCCGTGCGTGAATAGCCTTATCTCCCCTTTGACAAAGATGTCAGGGTTATCGACGGGGAGCCTCGCACATTGTTTATCCTCGAGCATCTAGTCTGAGAGGTTGAGTAAATGAAAAGAGATACACTTAAAAAGTCACCGCCGCCCTTTCAGTTTACCCGGGAAGAATCTGTCCCTTCTAGGCATACCCGACAATAGAAACTGGCACATTAGGTGATAATGGGACGACACATATTTCCTCTCCTCCTGGGGGAAGCATTGTAAAGGCCGTTTCGGCCGGTTTCAGTAAGTTGCCTGTAAAGCCGTAGGGCCGGCTGCCGTAACCAAAGAAGGAAACGATATTCTGCCCTGACGTATGCAGAGGGTTAAACAGTAAATTTTTACTCTAGTTTGGGTATTTGTATAGAGGTTTCAGGCTCTGTCGTTTGGGTATTTGTATAGAGGTTTCAGGCTCTGTCGTTTGGGTATTTGTATAGAGGTTTCAGGCTCTGTCGTTTGGGTATTTGTATAGAGGTTGCAGGCTCTGTCGTTTGGGTATTTGTATAGAGGTTAAGTAAGGCCCTGTCGTAGAACTTTTCAATCTATTACATTCTGGAAAAAAGATGGTTGGTTTGTAGTTTTATGGGCACAAGGGGGCCACATTTGGCCAAGCTGCACCAAACTTAAAACAGAAAAGAAAGGAAAAGGGGACGTAGAGGATTAAGTTAAGAAAGATCGCTTGGACTTTGAAAAAAGGAATTTAAATTATAATTAATGTGTTACCGTTATAAGCACAACTAAAAAATTGCATACAATAAAATTGAAGCTACATATAAGCTCATTTTGTACAAAACTAGTAGTATATAACTAGACAAAATATACTTACGCCTAAGGGAAGAGTGGCAAAATAATACTTTTCTTGTAGGTCATATAACCAAATAAATACCAAATCAGTTTATATCATTCCATCCCAGTTTCCCGACATAGATATTTGGATGGTATGGATCGCTCAAATTACTTCCAATTGATGAATCATTCAGACAGAAAGTAGATAGTGAAACAAACACTTCGTATATGGAGACAAGCCATCAGATTTATATTACTTGTCCGGATGTAGCGGATATTGATGTGACTGATGCTATTATTTAATTCCTTTTGGATAGATCTAACCATCAATGTGTTTATACCACAGAAGAACGTGAGTAAATTGAATCAAAATAAAACTTCCATTAAATCATATGGACCGTCGTGGCTCAGTGGATTGCCCACTGCGAGTTGTATGCCGCACAGGTTCAATTCCTCCCTGGGCGTATTTCTACCTTCTATGTTCGTAAATCTTTTGTTTGTACACCCCTCGGGGCACATTTTGAGGTGTGCACGGGCTTCACGAACCCTAGTGATCTTTTCTTTTCCCATGGAGTTTACCGACTCTGGTAAAAATGGGGTCGTTACCCCCAGGATACCCAAGCGATCTTTTTCCACTTCTCCCCTTTCGGGTTTGGTCCAGGACCGTCGCCAATGGCCCGTTGTGCTGCTCCCCAGTGCGACCTTAATTAAAATTCCTACCCACCACTTTCTTGCCTCCATCCTTTCTTTTCACAATTTCTTGGCCTTCCCTGTCCTTTGCTTGGCGCAGCTTGGTCAGACATGACCTTTGGATCATAAAACCCAATTGAAACAACCATTAAATCATAATCATACTTTGTCTTTTGACATCCATTTTCACACCTTCCTCCTTTTAAAGAGTCCACCCCAAATGTTCCATGAAAATGAAGAATGTCTTCATTTTCTCCTGTCTGAAAGCAATCGGACAACGTTGCTAATAACGTCTTGATTATTTCGGGTTCGGAACGACACGGCGTGACGTTCCGAGACCAGTCAGCTGTAGCAGACTGTAATGGATGACTCAGAGGTCACTAAAAGTTACGTCGTGAACAGTTTGGCCCACTGGAAGTCGACGTTTTCTGCAAAATGGGGAAGGGACGTATTAAGAGATACAGATGGTGACGGGAGGGCGTCAACAGGACAATGATCCGTTTCGCTTCATTACCTTACAGACACTGGCTGCTCTTGTCCTTGACGGGAAGAATAGTACTTCAATGCGTTTTTTCAATCAAAACTGGCTAGTGTACTTCCAAATGTTTTTTTCGTCAGGTAATCAGATGTTGGATTCTGATTTGATTCGGTGTTATGATGTATGTGTAAAACGGAGAGGCTTTTAAGAACGAATAGAATTTTATTTTTCCAGAGACGAGGACATCACACGTTGGTTAGTTAGCTTTTATGGAGCAAAGGCCATATTTAATGAAGCTACGGCAAGCACAGGACAGTTAATGTCAAGTAATGGACACACATGCAAGGAAAGTTTTACTGTCCCAGTAGGGAGAAGCGAGAACGTAGCAGTCTCAGTGTTAGCTCAGAGCACCCCTCGTGAACTGGGGAGACAAGCTTCCCTGGAGGACTTTGGAAAAGCAGAATCGCCCTATATTCGTAGTTATTTAACCCTCCTGTCGATTGTCTCGGCGAGGTATTGAGGTATCACGTCACTAGCAGTCGTCACAAAAGGCAGCAATATCTTGATGAAGAGATTACTCGTCATTGGTAAGCGAAATTGGTCAGATCTTGATGACGAGATATCTCTTCGCAACCTCTTAGAGGATTAATTAGTCGGAGCAGAAGTACTGTATCCCGACTTGAAGGTAGTGACCTCACTGATGGTTTCACCCGATTCTTATTTGAAGCAGCGCTCGTTTTATATCATGGCAGACTAAACTACTTAACCCTTCTGGTAGTTGTCTCGACGCGATATCTCGTCATTAGCAAAACTGACCAAGATCTTGATGGACGAGATATATCGTCCATTAGGATCCCGTCATTAGAAGAAAAATAACCATATATTTATCTCGTCCCCATAAAAATGTCGGCACTATCTTGGTGACGAGATATCTCTGGTAAAGATATGAAACTGGTCAGATCAGGATGGACGAGATATCTCGTCGAAACCACTTGGAGGGCTAATAGCGCATCCAGAGTGTCTTGATTGCCTACTGCCAATTCCGTAATTCGATACTTTGACCGATGGACACCAGAAATTTTGATCAGTGGGACATACTAGGCTATTGAAAGCTATATGTGGATCATAATTCCTCCTTTGATGGGTTCGTAAAGAATTTTGAAATTATGAATATGAGGAGGAATGTACTATTAAAATTAAGATTGATGCTGACGGATCTCTAAAATTTTCTGCTTGAAATCCGCAATTTGCCTCAGCAGTGAGCCCTGAATGGATAGTTGTTTTTTCAGTGTCAAACGGTACAGGGTTTTTGTTATCGAAAAAGAAGTATACCTATAACGTGGCTGGCGAGTTCTGTGGTACTGTGTACCTGAGTTTGGTGGGATGTACGCAGGAACTTCATGCACTGGCATATACGTATATGAACACCATTTAAATATCGTTACCACCACGTACTTATCTTCAAAATTGACGTTTCTACAAAACGCCTGCAAAGTTTTGATGTTCGGGAAAAATCCAGTTACGACTCAATGGTTGTTTTCGCATGAAAATCGGCATTTCCACTAAGAATCAAGATGGTTCTTGGCTTTGTCATAGTGTAAAACATGAAATGGTGACTCGAAAAATGCAGTTGCGTGAAAATTACCAAACTGCAGATACGTGCCTTTGGCGTGGTAGTAACGATATTGTTTTATCTTTCAATGACTTAAGTCATGTATCAGATGATTGCATGTTAAGATTAGTCACGAATTAAAGGGAATATGTCCTCAGATAAATCATAAATCTAACTCACCCCGCGAACATAAAACATTGACAATAAATATATTATCTCATGTATTTCAAATTTCGGGCACCAGTCATTTAATTGAGCATATTATATTAAATTAATGCCTACAGGAATTCCATTAAACTTTGCTTTCACTTTGGCCATCTCTAGCCCACAATTCACAAACCATTAATTTACAGTAAATCATTTCGATACTCCAATCCTTTTGTAAACTGATATTCAAACGCAGAGTTGCATTAAACTCTGTTGCATCATAGATGCATGGTACAGAATACATTTGGATACAAGCAACCTTTTTATTTCGCTATCCACAAAATAATTCTTTCACAAACTTCCATAATAGCCTATCAGTAGGGCATGTAAAAGCATCCGACAGTCAAATACCTATTACTGTACCTAATTCCAGTTATGAAATACCAGAGCGCGAAAGGGAAGAGCACCATTTCGAAGATTATCAGAACCTAAGAACGTTCTCTAACCACGAAATTAATTGCGTAACCTATTTTAAAGATATACATAAATTAATCATGCGTTTGAGTGTAATTAATGATGACCGCACGAATTTGTTCGTTGTCTAATCCATAAATCACCAACAATTATAGTTTTCTGTTGATCTTTTCGATATTCCAAACCTTCTGTAAATTGATATTCAAACGCGGCGCCAGAGTGAACTCTTACATCGTACATGCAGCAGTCTTGTTCCTTAGATCTTTAGAGCTCATTTAGGAAGAACCATTTAGATCCTCCCGTAACCATTTTATTCCCTTTGCCTGCAGGGCGGTAATTCTTTCTGTTGCCCTCCGCAGAATCCTGCCGCCTGTCAGTAAGCCAGGTAAACCCATCCAACAATCAAATACCTATTACTCGGCAAACTCCAGTTTATGAACAAAAGCCAGGATGGGAACGGGAAAAGCATCATTCCAGGGATTATCCTATCCCGTCCATTAATCATTTTAATCGGAATCATTAGGTCTTCCAGGATCGGGCGTTGATTGTTGCTTCCATCGATTAATCTCGTGACAGAGCAGCGAAAGTTTATCGGGGTAACACGATTAGGGCAGACGAAATCGGGATGGGTTTGGGATACATATTAAGGGTGGTCGAGATTATTTATGGAATCGGAAGATGACCATCGCGATGACAGTCGATCCGTTGTCAGATAATATCGGAATATCTATCTATCTTTCCTTTTCTCCGTGACTCTTATTACGGGATGGTCGTTGCCGCGAAGGGAGGTCCATTGGGCCGTTCCTTTCCATTCTGGAAGATTGTTGTTCGACAGCACAAATAAAATGCGCTCCCAGATGTTTGTATTTTTGTTCAGCTGATCAATGAAGGAGCTATGATATTGTTTATTTGATGCATAAATGTATGTAGCATAAAATAGAATATATATTTATATACATATATATGGCTAATGACAGTTTGCAGATTTTACTAATGATGAGCTATCTCGTAACAGACTTGATCAATTTTGGTAATGACGAGATATCTCGTCACAGGTCTGGTCAGCTTTACTAGTGACGAGATATCTCGTCCAAGGTATGGTCAATTTTTCTAATGACGAGATATTTCGTCCGAGGTCTGATAAAATTTGCCAATGGCGAGATATCTCCTCCATTAAAATCTGCTCAGTTTTGCTAATTTTTAAATACCGCATCGAGACAAACCACCCTATTTTTCCAAAAGAATGAAGATGAAAGTAGAAAATACAAATTTTCCCTTGCCCAGAACTGGTGACAGTTGGGAACAGGTTATTGCATCAGAGACTGGTCACTACAGGCCAGTCTTCGACTCGAAGATTAACCTACCAAGTGGTTTCGTGTACGCGGCGTACGGTTAATTCCTCCCTGGGTATATTTCTCTCTTCTGTGTCAGTAAAACTTTCATTGACCATTACTGGGCATTGTCCGTATTATGTTTAGCGTAGCTTGGACAAATATGCACTTGTGACATAAAACTCGATAAACCAACCAAGTGGTTTCCAAGAAATATCTCGTCATAAAGATTTGACTATGTTTGCTATTGACGAGATACCTCGTCACTACGATACTACCGATTTTGTTATGGTGACTCAAGATCTGGTCAGTTTTCTTTCTAAGGACAAGATATCTCGTCTAGCAAGATCTGGTCAGGATGGTTAACTCGGTAGATCGTATCTCGAAATATCGCTCTGTTCTACTTATTCCCTGATGAATTTTTGGTTTACATACTTTCCGTAAGACTGTCCAAGAGTTGATGTGAGGAGTCCCATTCTCCCACTAGAGCACGTCTTTGCTCTTCCGCGGTTGTTTTTAATTGTGTATAGGGTTGCAGTATGACCATTCGAGAGCATGTAACTACTTCTCTGGGTAGCGTGGAAGATTCAAATCTACAGAGAACAGTCTAAGCTTATATAACAAACGTTACTTTATTTAGAACAATTTCTTGACTATATTAGAATCTATTTACACGGCACTTTCACGAATTTCTATGCCTCTTCTAACTGGATGCGACAGGTTGTCGAACTCTCAGGTACGTAAGAAAGTCTCTGAGTGGGAGAAAGGTCTCAATTATCTCGGGGGTGCGATTCTATGCATCGGGTGACGATTACAACAGATCAGCACCGGATCTTCACGGGATGACGGGTCGATTCAGGTTCCCTGCCGGACGAGAAGTCAGCACCGGATTCTTCGCAGGTCGTCGGGTCAGCACAAGACGGGCACGGCTCCGCTGGGGTCGTCGGGTCAGCACAAGACGGGCACGGCTCCGCTGGGGTCGTCGGGTCAGCACAAGACGGGCACGGCTCCGCTGGGGTCGTCGGGTCAGCACAAGACGGGCACGGCTCCGCTGGGGTCGTCGGGTCAGCACAAGACGGGCACGGCTCCGCTGGGGTCGTCGGGTCAGCACAAGACGGGAACGGTATCTCTCCGGAACTCCAGTACGTTCCTTCGGTTTCTCTGGACGAGAAAACAACTCCAAGTTATTTACTGGATAAGGAGTTAGACCACTTGCAGGGTCGCTGGGTCGAGCCTCTCGGATGAGACCAAAGCAGAAACTCGAGATGGGCAGCCTACGCCAGGCTACAAGAACGCGTACTCTCAGGGAGAGAGAACCGTCTCCAAAAATAGATTAACTCCCTAAGGAGTTTGACTGCTCAAAGGGTCGCTGAGCCAAGCCGCTCGGACGAGAGAACCAGCAAGAATTCGAGATGGGCAGCCTACGCCAGGCTACAAGAACGCGTACTCTCAGGGAGAGAGAACCGTCTCCAAAAATAGATTAACTCCCTAAGGAGTTTGACTGCTCAAAGGGTCGCTGAGCCAAGCCGCTCGGACGAGAGAACCAGCAAGAATTCGAGATGGGCAGCCTACGCCAGGCTACAAGAACGCGTACTCTCAGGGAGAGAGAACCGTCTCCAAACATAGATTAGCTCCCTAAGGAGTTTGACCGCTCAAAGGGTCGTTGAATCAAGCCGCTCGGACGAGAGAACCAGCAGGAATTCGAGATGGGCAGCCTACGCCAGGCTACAAGAACGCGTACTCTCAGGGAGAGAGAACCGTCTCCAAAAATAGATTAGCTCCCTAAGGAGTTTGACCGCTCCAAGGGTCGCTGAGTCAAGCCGCTCGAACGAGAACACAAGCAAGAACTCCTGATTCGACTCTCTTCGGTTTCCTCCAAACCTCGGAGCTTTTGTTCGCTAGTGGTTTTCGATTCGCTGTTGATCCGGCGACGACTGTCTGACGTAAAATGGGATTAGCTACTTAACGCAGGTGGGCTTAATTACCTGGCAGGTGAGCTTAATCACCTGGACGGTCCGGAACGAATTCTCATTTTCCGTCTTCGGTACAAGTCCAGACCGTCTGGTGCCAGAGAGATGAAAACACATTGTCCGTGTTTTAACGACTCTGTCGGTGAGTTTGCCTTAGGAGGGTTAATTGAGGGGTCCATCAATGAATCCTCACAACATGTTATATTGGATTATTCAGATTAGGTGACCTTGCTTGATGCGAATTCAAATTTTGGACATGTGTGTAGTATTTTGTGTATTTCCAATGTGAAATGAATTTGTTAGTGTGCATTTTATAGTTAGTTTCTATATTTACTCTACTATTAAATATCTTCCTAGCTAACAAAAGTAGAAAGTACATAGTTTTTATATATCAACTAACACGTATAGGTTTCGCTATAAAATGCTTGAAAATAATACTCAAAAGCTGCTTGGCAGGAGGGGTAGTTGAATTAATGTCGCACTGGAGTAACACAGTTGGAGACAATACGGGATACATTCCGAAGGAACGATCTAAGGACAACACTTCGTAACTTTTAACGACTGTCAGATCACGAGTAATAAACTTGAGTTGCACCCCATTTTACAAACTTCCATACCACGCCAACGTGAGGGCATTTGAGGCTACGATAGATTTAACGTGCACTATAACCAAATACACGATGGTTGGATTGAGTTTCGAACTCGCAACCCTCCGTTTTGTAATCCTCTATTCCTACCAGGCTACAGCGGCCCATGACTTGTCATTAAACGTGTTCAAAGTATTTTCAATATAAGCAAACATGTAATGGGAAACGAGGACTCAATGGGTAATTCGTACAGTATACACAAAGCACTGGCGCCATCTACATTTAGCTTCAGAAAAAGCATTTGATATCTTTGTACACTTCAATCTAAATTGAACCGTGTCATTTTATTTCTGTTAGAAAACATTTGCGCTGCTAGTTTCTTTCAATAAAAGTTAAGAGCCTTGTACATCAATTTTCCCTCAGCTATTTCTCTCACGACACGTAATCACCAACCACATTTGTAGACTGACGTTCTTCCATTCTTCAGTGATGTAAGTGATTATTAAATTAATTAAAATTGATACCTATGTTTCTAACTACATACCACAATATGCATAAGTATGTATTTAAAAATCAGTTCCCCGATAAGACAGTAAAGTAACAAAGCGATAGTATCAATAAATCATTGTATTTTCAGTTAATTTTCACTCACACTTACGATTTTGTTATTGGATTTTAATAACTCCTCAGAGAGGGTGGCAATTCCATTATCTTGTTTAATTATCCCCGTCGCATTATAATGAGATCCCGAAGCGATGTTTCTTTTTACAGAGAACCCCGAGTATTTAGAAAGTAACTTCTTTCTCCAACTACATTCGGGTCGAGTTAAAAGAAGATTATTGTTCAAATATTAACATGCGGGGAATTTAAGGGGCAGGAAAACAAGAGTGACGTTTCCAAGTTTTGGATAAAAGTTGTAATGTTATTGCTCGTGTGTTTACTCCGCTGCTGATCATTTTGTAGTTGAGTTTTGTCATTATTTTAGCTGAAAGCTGATTGGATTAGGGAGGGCTTAGAGGATAAAGTTCGCCTCGAAAACGGGCTATTTTTCTGTTTGTTTGAGACTGCGTAGCGCTTCTCTTATCATCCATATTTTTCGCGTGTTTGACATGGTATATCTACATATTTAAAATAACTGCAGAGTATTTGAGTTCCTAGCTCTTATAACATTCTTTCGCAGATGCACACTAAATCAAAACGGTTGCCCCATTTCTAATAAAAATTTAGATATTTTCTCTATAGCATTAACCCTAAAAGTGGTTACGATTAATTATCTCGTCTACCAAGATCTGAACAATTTTGATAAAGACGAGATATCTCGTCATCAAGCTTTTTATTGTCGATTTTTTTTATAATAACGAGATCGAAGAATGGTAGAATCTAATCAGTTTTCTTCTGATGACGAGATATCTCGTCTATCAAGATCTGGTCAGTTTTGCTAATGAAGAGATACCACGTTGAGACAGCCACCAGGTAGGTAGTTGACTAACGTCGCACTGGAGCAACACATCGGACTGTTGGCGAATGTCCGGGATCAATCCCGAAGGGAACGATCGGAGGACAACGCCTCGGAAATTTGAATCACTGTCAGATGACGAGGTCGACACCTGAGCTGGCACCTCCACTCTCCAAACTTCCACACCACGCCAAAGTGAGGACATTTGAGGCCATGACAGATTTAATGTGCGCTAGCCCCCGAGTAAACGACGGTCTTTGACTGGACCGAGTTTGACAGCCATCTGGAAGGTTAAAGTGTTCTCTAGATTTGATATTGTGATAATTTCTTTATCTCCATGTACATCACGCGTGATAAATTCATCTCGATCGAACCCTGGCTTCAAGGTTCTATTTTTTTTTATCTCGTGTATTTTCAACTATGGAATCAATAATACAGCAGATATTTATATTTTAAGTTCAGAAAATAGTTTCACTGTAGTTAACCTAATACGTCATATCAATTTCCGTGCTCGAAAAATACTTTACAATGAACTATGCTAATTATTCAAGCTAAAGTAACGAAAATCCATTTTACTATAAATGGAGTTAAACACAGAATTTGTTACAGTTTCTATGGTATATTGAATTCTGAAATTAATTATATTATAGTTTAAAATGATACCCAAGCGATCTTTTTCTGTTTTCATTCCACCATGTTCCCAATCCTTCATTTTTCTTTTACGACATTTTTTATACTTGCGGTGCAAGTTCGATCCATCCCTGTGTGTACTTCTCTCTTCTGTGTCAGTAAAATCGGTTTTGTGTGTGTATGTTCATTACTTGACGTTATCTGTCTTGTGTTGGTGCAGTTTGGGCAAATATGGCCCTTGTCCCCATTAAACCTCCTAATAACCAACATCTTACATTTCTATTCACATTTCTTCTGCAAGTGTTTCGGCAGTATGAAAATTTTCTTCAATACTTATCTTTTCCACTCTTATTTATTGTCTTTTCGGCTTAAAATTACAAATTCTTTTATGAGTTATTGCTAAATAATATTATAGATCCTATTACTCTCTTCAAATGGCACACCAATTTCAACGTCCTTTCAATCCGCAATCCAAAGTTATACTGCCCATACTCCACGAGGTGTCGCCATTTTCGGTATTAACGCGCACGCTCTACCTACCCTCTCATTTCTGTACCATCCCCCACTACCCATCAGTTAGATACGGACATAAATTCTCTATTCAATAAAATTTAATTAACTAAATTATCGTTTATAGTTCACGAGTTATAAATGCGTCAAATTTGGTCAATGTTTTGGTCGTTTAGCTTTTGTAGACCCCCTTTACCGAATCGTATTTCTCTCTTCTGTGTCAGTAAGACTTTCCACGTGTGTGTATGATGTTTGTCTTGTGCTTGGCCAAATATGACCCTTGTGCCATGAAATATAACCAACCAACTTTGTTATGTGTATGTCCAGTATTTGACGTTGTCTTGTGCTTGGCTCAACATGACCAAATATGGCCCCTAAATATAACCAAAACCAACCTTGTACCTGACCTCATTTAAAGAAGTCAAAAATTGTACCGTGGGTCTACGCTCGTCTCGGCAATTTCCCTAGCTGACACCGTGGTCACAGAAAACGTTAGCGCTTCCCCTCTTCAAATCTATTTTTAGCCTCTTTGGGGTGGAATTGTTCCTTCAAGTACCCACGTTAACTTTCCACCCCTTTTTCGACCACGTGTTCATCGGATCTTAGCATCACTGGACGCTTATGTTTGTTGCTACTACGATCTCGTTTAAAAAATCCATTTGTTAAGTTTTTGGAAACTTGTCTTGTGTCTGATTCCACAAGACCTCAGTCGTCCACACCGTGGAAAAATGCAATACATAATTCAACATTGCTTAAAAGCTGATGTGAATTCATCTGCTGTATTTAATTCTCCAAGTGGTTTCGTCGAGTTATCTCGTCATTAAGATGTTGCCGATTATTTTTATGGCGACACGATCGAGATCTGGTCAGTTTTCTTCTCATGACGAGACATCTCGTCCATCAAGATCTGGCCAGCTTTGCTAATGACATACCTCGTAGTCATAAGAACCAAGGTGGTTAAACGTATAACTTCGTATGCCCTGTCTTGTGTCGATAAGATCATTAATGAGATAGTGTGGGGTATTGGTAATGTTGTTTATTGTCATTTTTTCAATTCACGACTAGTCCACATCAGGGTGAATCCATTCAAATTCAAATAAGGCTGTTCACCTCGCAGTCTTCAAATTCTTCGCACACAGGTACATTTTGGGGCCTCTTAAATCAACATATTTTTTATAATCTCGAAAACAAATTTTTCTTTGAGATAAAACTCTGAAAGTGACTTCACAAATAAAATTTTACTTTTCTGAGCTTGCATCACCTACTTAAAAATCGCATATCTCTAAGGTATTTAAGATAATTCAATTTTGTTTCTATCAATAAAATTGTGAAATTTCAAACAAAATATTAATGCTAATTTTATTAGTAGAGCTTGAATAGTATTTAGAATATCGATTATTCAATTTGATCAATTTTAAACTAATTTTTCTAAAAAAACCCTCTTTTAAAAATTTGATTATTTTTTTAAAGTTTCTATATTCATATCCTATCTGAGTGAACAAGTGTTACCGTTAAAGCTCGAAAGCCGTTAATGTGCACATTACCTAGGTAATGTACACATTAACGGCTTTCGAATCATTAAACTGCAAAAATTTGTTTCTCTAATTTCCTTTCCCTCCTTCGCTTTCTTACGCTTCCGTTTTCTGAAGCTAGTGTCGCCGGTTTTTTCCACTTTCTCATAATTTGCGTTGTCTCTGAGTGCTTAGCATAGCTAATTCCGTTCTCAAATTCGTTTCAGCCTGTTAGCTCGTGAATTTGTGTCGTCATTTTTTTAAAGCAGGTAAATTTAGCTCCAAGAATGCAAGCAAGTACCGAATTGGTGAGTAAAATGAAGAGCAAAGATCTTATTTTAACTTTAACGAGTGCCTTGTAGGTAATGTGCAGATTATCTAGGTGATTTGCAGATTACCTAATTTCCGTACTTTAGCGGTAACATAAGCACTTTTTGCAGTTTTTGAACAGTTAAGTTTACACAAATTATTTTGAATAATGACAATGATCTGAAAACCCAACACGATCAGAAAAATGGAGTACCGTTTAATTCTCTTTCGAAATACGAAAAATCCCTAAGGGCATATCAAATTCTCTATAACCGGATTAAAAGTTTCTCAAAATCCCTAAATTTTATAGGGAATTCCTTTCAACAACTATTGAAAATATTGCCTGCAATAGATACATAATGTTTTCACAATATGAAATTCCTCCTTTGTTTAAAAGGGGATCTGTATGACATATCTATAAAGTTAATAGATAATTCCAATTAATGAAGATAAAAATATATATTAATTATATTAATACTATAAAACAACAGAAATTGAATAAACAAAACCAAAGAATGTGATAACGAATCCTGCCTATAACAAATTTAACTAACACAATTAAATTAATCAAAAATTAATTGATTTTATTTGATATTAAAAATAATACAGTAGTTTTCTACTTCAAAATGTAAAAAATTGAATTTTAAATATATTTATATGAATTTTCATAAACATTTCTTATTGCACACATATGAAATGAACTACAAGCGGAAAGAGTAATTGTAAGTGAAAGATATATCATGTTGAGAAAAATAATCTGACAAAACAGTGATAAAACTGGGATAAGCAAAGGGAAGAGAATTACAATTGTTAATAATAAGTGAGAATTCGTTTTAAAATCTACTTACTATATGGTAGCCGCATTATTAGTCTTCAAATGTTACAATGTGAACAATGCCATCAATAAAAACAAAATATTAAGATGAAAGATATGAGTTATTAAATCTATCATATTTGACTCACAATCACGTTATGCATTAGTCGAGTGTTGAACAAATATTTTAAATGAAGGGAATTCAAATCAACATTACACAAAATAATTCATAAATTGCTATTAATATTATACTATTCTTGCAGTTGCACTCATCCCCATGTCATAATTTTCGAGCGTATAGTTTGTGTATTTCATTAGAGACCAATTTTGGAATGCGAAAAACCTCCGTACTTGAATTTTTATCAGGAATAAGTTTCTTAATAATTTTTAAAATATTGTTGAGTGGCATAGATCATCTGTGCTCATGTTGATGATGTTGGGGTGGGAAACGAAATACATTTGATTTACCAGATGGGAGCATTAAATTTACCGTTACATCTTGAGCTCCTGACAAACATCGATAATTTCGGCTATCTACCATTCTTCATAAAC
The DNA here is from genome assembly GCA_933210815.1 of Meta bourneti. Taxonomy (NCBI): domain Eukaryota; kingdom Metazoa; phylum Arthropoda; class Arachnida; order Araneae; family Tetragnathidae; genus Meta; species Meta bourneti. The sequence goes on from OW119926.1 coordinate 7,152,453, forward strand.
ACAGGCAATTAATGTCCTAGGACATAACTGAGCCATTCTCCTTAGTATGAATGTTGCCATTTTGGATAGCGACCTTTTAGCTTTAAGGAACACTTGTTTGGGAGGATGCATGCTTGATCTACAAATAATTTTTTTTTCTCTCGTTTGACTTTCAAAACAAGTCCATTGAAAGGACTTTGGAATTCCTGGTATTAAAGAGAGTATATACCACTCTTTAAATTGACTGTTCCTGAAATCCAGCAGTTCTATTTTATCAAGTAAAGTTAAATTAATGCGAGATGTATAACGAAGTAGAATACGTACAAAGTCTCTTGCAGTTGAATGTTTTCTAAATTCACCTTCGTTGCGTAGTGCTTCAAAATGTCACCTATTTCATCACACGGTCCTTCATCCTGCCCCGTCGCACTGAAAATCCGTTCCTTAACAGAAACATTTTTCATTTCATATGGATGAAATTTATTTTTGAAATGACTAGCAGCACCATCACTAACAATTTTAGCATCTTTAAATGTTGAAATCTTCGTTATTTCTTTGATTTTATTTAATGCAATCAATGCATGGAAGTATTCTTGTAAAGTGTCATCGCTAATAACAGCACACATAATCTTTTTTAATCTCCTTGGTAAATTATAGCTGTGAATATAGTGATTTGAGAATTAGTCCAATGAAATCCTTGTACTTCATCTTGTTGTATTAAGGACCAATTATCAGCAAAATCACAATGAAATAAGATAGTGTCTTTTTCTGTTTTAATCTCTTCTTTTTCATTTTGTATAGAAAGTCTTTGTATTTCTCTTAACCGTAGATGGGAAATTGCTTTCACAGTCCATTGTGAACCAATTGAAAAAAACAATGCCACTGTTTTTTCATCAAATTGTTATTTTCCCTTATAGCTAATGTTAGACTCATCAAATCCATCTTCAATCTTAAATGCTTCTTGTCCTACATCACTTTCACCGGAACAGTCAGACATTCCTGAAAAATGCACTTTGCATTGTTTACCAATGACAAAACATACTAATTCAAATCTTGCCTTATTCCTAAAGAAAGATAATTCCTTAAAGCAGTAATACAGAGAATAAAATTAGAGCATTTATGCATAAACAAGTATTTTTTCTGGGTACAGAATAACCCATTTTGAGTGTAAGGAGTAAAATCTAGATCGTCCAGTTTTATAGAATGTATTTCCTTGAAGAACTCGTACAGTTCTCTGATGCTGCAGGTCAGATATCTATTTGCTTTCGCAATTTTTTCTCCGTCCTCTAGAACAAGAATTACGTCCTTTTTATTGGAACTTTGCCTAGAGAAACCATACTCATCTTCAATGTACAATTCTATAGCTTTTTCCGCCATACTATGTCCATGATATGAATCAGGTAAACCATACACTCCTAGTGTCTTAAGAGTCTGGCGAGATTTTTCGAACATGCTTTGTGTATGACGGGCAGGATTCAAAAACTTCCTTCGGAAAATCATTTGAAATGAAAGTTAAGATCCTAACTGGGGGTAAAAAAGCTTCAAATGCGTGTTTTGGTTCTTTTCTTATCTACCAGAGTGACGCTTCTTTATGGGTACTTGATTAATAGGCTTTATTTGCATAGCAGTAATAAGTATATTTACAGTTCAATAGCTGGAAAGATCGCAACGAAAAGGACCCTCGCACGTCCGTCCTCTTCTGTCTCCGTTCATCCAGTCTCTCCCCTCACCCTCAAGGGGGAGCCATCTGGCCAAAAAGTGAGTTGCAGTATGACGACGCATTTTACGTAGTATCGTGACGTACTGGTGGGGAAGTCAGACCCTGACGCCTAGACGTTTCCTACACAACTGGATTGGATTTCGCTTTGAATTATTAAATTCGCTGAAGACGAATCCGACCTCACAAAACGACGTTTTTTTATTCAATAGCTGATAAATATTTACGTACGGAGCCTCATTAATGAAATGAATACCATTTTTGAGAAAAACGCTCCTGAAAAGTGCGAAAACCAGAAATCTCCAAGACCATTAACCACTCCCTCTGCTATTTCATTGACTTTATGGATTGGACTCCCTGGGTCCCATTTCGTGATTTTACTAGACATCTATCCTCAAGGGATTTGCTTAGTGAAAGGGGATCGTAGATCATTCAATAGTGCAATTTGGGAAGAAGACTTAGAACTACTAGAAACCTTGTCTCACCCTTACAGTTCTACATTTTTCTCCTAGCCCGGATGTAATTTCTACTTCAGTATTATTCACAACTCATTAGTCATATCTTTTTATATTATACCTTGTTGCCGGTCAACTTGTTTTAAAACATCAATTCATATCAACCATGATATTTTTATATTGATGGAAAATTTTGAATCTTGTGCTTTGTCATATATTTAATCAAAATTAAATATCTTGTTTCACATGTTGTGATTTTATCTACCTTAGACCAATAATTTTTTAATATTTTATATTTTTATTGGATCACATTTTGTCTTGTGTTTGGCACAGCTTGTCAGGTTTTGGGCCTTGCGCCGTAAAACCCCCAAATCCAATGTAATCCTAGCCCGGATGATCGTTCAAGAACACCCCCGCCAAGTGTCCCTCGGAGATCCAATGGCCAATTCCGGTCAACATTCCTTGGTGTGTTGGCCGGAGAACCTCACACTAACCTTTTCGTAGTATGAGGCCTTACCTTCGAGGTCCTTCCGAATATTTTTCAACCACGATCTGCAATGGCGGCATTTCAATTCTTCATTCATGGCCTTAGATGATAATTTAAGGTCAAATTCTTTTTTCTCTCCCAGTTGACATTCAAAGGCACTTAATATCTGCTTTCTTTTTCTTAAAACGTAAGACAATCGAATCTTGTCTCTCAATCTGTTATTTTTTAACGATTAAATATCCGAAGACCGAACTGTAGTGTCAAGCTCATTTCTTTCAGTTTCAGTATCTGTATAACTTTTTTCAATATTGGCTGAAGTCGATGAACTCAGAAGTGGATTGGATTCTTCTGTTGTCGATAGAAGATACGTATTTTGTTTATTCTTTCCTTATAATATTTATAGTATTGGAAACCAAGGTAATCTTTTCTTAACTGCGTAACTTCTAAACAATAGTTGCAGACCTTCTAAAAGTCTCACTTCTTTAAAAAGTGTGTTTTCTGTTTATCACATTTTAATAATTGTCTGTCCTGTTTTTAATCATTAACGTCTCAAATTTTTTTAAAGTAGAATTTTGAATCTGCGAGATTTCATTGGGGAAAATCCCCATTCAAACCTTTTCGCATTTTTATGTTCAGTTTATTTTTTAAATCTCATCTAATTTTGGTCCAAATTCAACATGACTAAAATCTATTTTATCAAATTTTATAATTCAATCCTTTAAATTTCACGCTTTTAAAATTTTATGCATCTGTAAATTAAATTCATTAGTTATGCTTCAAACGATGATGGTCTTGTTTTTATTATCTAACTATTTAAATATTTTTATTCTCATCTACACATTTTACATGTTTAAATCTACCTTTTATCTTTGACTTGATTTTCAAATATTTTGTGCTTTTATTGGGTTGTATTCTGTCTTGTGTTTGGCGCAGCTTGTCCGCTTTTGGACATTGCGCCATAAAACCCTAACATTCAATCCTTTAAAAGAATGTTTTTACGCATGTACAAATTCTTCAAATGCCGTCCTTCGTAATTAGCACATTTTATTCGTTTCCGACTCCATCAAGTCTTCATTATTTCAGCAAAAATGGTCTCCAATTTGCACAATCAATCGAGAGTGAACCAAATGAATAAGGCATTCAAATTTTTCAGCTGTTCACTGTGATCAAACCAATCAAATTAATGAGCTGAAACATTAAAGTTGTTATTTTCATCAGTTAAATACCATCCTTCCATGCGCCCAGGTGGGTGAATTCAGCTGTTTCTCATTTCGTGTCCACTAAGCAGTGCAATGCTTTTTTTATGTTGATTTCCATCAATGGCGTGTGCAGCATCAATTATTATCGACAGACAAATTTCTGCGATAAACAAAGTGATCCAAAACAAAAAAGCAACGTAAATGCTGTTTAGCATTTCTAATACTAGAATATAATGTTTTTTTATGAAACCAGTTCCTTGCATTTAAAGCTTGACGGAAGATCAGTTCGGCTATATTTCTGAACGGGAATATAACGGGGTTCGGGTTCTGACAGTTGAACCGGGATTCAGTGGGTATGTCCACTGCGTTAGCAACCTTCGAGTTGTAGGCGGCGCAGGTTCTATTCATGTAAGGTGCATTCCTCCTTGGGAGTATTTAACTCTTGTGTCAGTAAAACTTTCATTGTGTTTATCTATTGCTTGATATTGTATGTCTTGTGTCTGGCGCAGCATGGCCAAATATGGCCCTTGCGCCATAAAACCAACCAACCAACCGATAGCGGAATCTGAACAAATATTCCCATTCAGAAATGAAACCGAACTGATGTTCCTACGAACCTTCTATTTTGCATTATGAAATGATAAAAAACAAATGTGACAGGAAAGGAAGGTGTGTGGGAAAATACCACAACCTCTGCAACCTGAGCGCGCGTTGGAGGTTGTTAAAAATCAATCATTGAAATTGCATTAACTATCTAGAAGACAAATTAACAGCATTCTACTGGACTTATACAAAAAGTTTAAAATAAATTAAAGATGACTTTTTTTAACAAACTTTAGGAAATTCAGGTGTTAATTTAAAAACTAATAAAACTTTAATAAATATTTGTAGTTGCTATGGCGAAGAATAATCTTAACTATCCGAAGAAATAAACAAAATGAATTTATCTTCAATAATTCGGGCGTAGTAAAATTTTAAGTGCAACGTCTGCACGAATTGTTGTCACGGATGTGCAGACATTCGTGACAAGCAGAGATGAACATTTTTGACCGCCTTTCAAAGGATCTTACTTACAACAAGAAATATTTTGAGAAAACTGAATGTGACATTTCAACATACACTATTTTCCATCATATACTGAATTTTAGAAAATCGAAGATGATGAGGCGAACATTTTATTTTTTTATTGCCTGGATTTGAATGGATTCACCCATAATTACTATTCAAAATCAATGTTCAATCACCTTTTAGTTCAGAAATACCAAAAATAAAAACTGAAGTATACTCGCGGCGATGAGTACAAAAATAACTCGAGGTGCGTTGTCACGAACTGTCGATTCACTGACCCCATCATTTATAATTGTCACTAAATGGCATCTATGCGCTATTAAGCGATACTAACTTCCACTATAACCAGAGTTATTGTGAGTTGAAATCAATCACAATTATAGCTTCCACCGCTAATCACAGTAGGTGCTGGTAGTGTTATTTATTTGTTGCAATTTTTTGAATGAAATACAGTGGGGTGTTGGTAATATTGTTTATTTATTGTAACTTTTTTTCATTTCACGCGAAGAGTCTACTATATCAACATTAATTCCAAACCAAAAAAATGTTCAATCACCTTTAGTTCAGAGGTATTAAAAATACAAACTAAAGTGTACTAGTGACGCGCTGTCGCGAACTGCCATTGATTCCACCACTTATAATCGTCATTAAATATCGCATGTGCATTCTCAAACGATACTAGTACAATTACCACAACCTTGGAGTTATTGCAAGTTGAAATCGATCACAATTATGTAGCTTCTACCGCTAATCTGTATCCTCCATAAGACATAGGTCTACGCCGATATTATAACTCACTTATTTTCACCCTCCAAGAGGTTTCGATGAGATATCTTGTAATACATGACCAATTTTGTTAATGATATCTGATTGATTGGCAATATTAAGATATTGCCAATTTTTCTATGATGACGAGATCCAGATCTGGTCAGTCGTCTTCTAAAGACGAGATATCTCATCCATCAAAATCTGCTAAAGGCTTTGCTAATGATGAGATACCTCGTGAAGACAACCACCAGGAGGTTTAAGAGCACTAAAATTTGCATCCATACTGAAAACATTAACATTTCCATTGATTGGATAAAGACAAATTTAACCAAAGTATAACCACTGAAACTTCATTATTATTTCACTTTAGGCTTGATATTTACACCATTTTAATCCAATTTCCTTCACCATTCGGTTTTAGTTTCTTTTAACTCATAACCTTAGCGAATTTTCTTTAAACAACTCGCAAACATACCACTGTCGCTTTGCACGAAGCGTTAATTGCCGAATCAGCCGTTTATGAAATCTCTTAAACGACTTTCCAAAGCACGTAAAAGCATTTAAGGTGGAGGGGTGAGAATTTTAAATGGAATCCTGGTAGAAATGTGTACCTCCCTTCCAACTTGTGAGCACAATAATTCTTCGACAAATAAGCTGGGAAGTGTTAAACGTGGCGTGAAAAAGGAAATAATTACTTATTGGCAGAATACCGAACGGATATTACATACGTTAATGGGAAACTGAAGGAAAATATATTTTACTCTTAATGGTTTCATAAGTTTTCTCTCACAATAAAACTAAATTGTCATGCAAATGCATATTTTCTTGCCATCAAATTAGGTCGCTAAATTTCCTATTCACCTGCCATGAAATAGTAGCTGCTCTTCAAACCATTGATAATCATCTTTACAGCGAGAAAACAATTGATATTGCTAAGCTGCACAAAATGCACATGGAAATATCTGACTCAGAAATGGACATGACAACAACATCCAATTAGGAAAATATGTTGCAATCTATATAATAAAAGGATTGTTTTAGAATTGTTGCTTTGCCGCCGTCCGCAAATCTCACCTTTTCTTTGAACTTCTTCCAGTGCTTAAGGTACAATAGCCGGATGTTTTGTCATTTTGGTAACATTATCCACAGACCATAAGTCGCCAATAGCCCGTTGTGTTTCAATGTGACATAATTTCATCACCCAACCTTTCATTTAATTAACGTTGTTTGGTCCAACGTAGGTATTACGCCATAAAACCTTACCAATCATTCAATTTCTGTTTACGTATTTAACTATAATATGCTATCCTCCACACATATTGGTTAATTTACTCGACGTATCATAAAATGTCTCATTAAAAATTTCTGGTCGATAGCAGAAAATATTTTAATTTTTGTCGTTTTAAGCTAAGGCCCTACAATTGAAACGCGATCAACTGTAATTATTGTTATTAATACGATACGTGTTAAGAAATTAATTTTGGTGTCCGTATTGTTTTAGTACTGCATCAATAGAAATCTAATTGAGTGTATTTTTTAAAAATTATTACTAAATTTCTGCTTAATATTTATGTAGCCTTCAGGGTTTCTGTTGAACAATAAACGTTTCTAAAGAATTATTTACTTTAACTTATTCTCAAATTATCGTTCCTTTAGCATTAATTAAAACTTAAAATGTTATTTATACAATTAAGCATAAACATATCCCTAAAATTTCGTTCAGTTATCATTTTTCAATTCTACTGTTATTTAATACTAATATGATAACGTCTGATCTTTGAATCTTGAATTTTCAATCATACTTTACATTAATGCAAATGACAATTAATCTGCACGAAAAATGCAAATAATTCGTTTTCCTTTTAGATTGTTTTAATTTTGTTGTCGTTATAATGAGTGTTTTTATTTCATGAGAAATTGACTAGAAATAGAAGTGTTTTGATGGAAATCTTGACAATTTTTATGACAAAATAGAAGTTTCTGGAACAGAATTCTACTTAACCATAGATCAAATCAAATAGCAACAGAAATCTAGAATTTTCCGTAAGTAATCGTAGTAAAGCAAATAGATCCTTCTCTTGCTTCAGGGGTTGCGAAAATATATATATGGGAACAAAGTTATGTCAAGGAAGGGATAGAAAATTTGCCCAATAAGCTGAAAATGGTGTCCAGAAATTAGATTGAACAGCTGTGGTCTGTTATCTTGATGTTGTCAAGCTTTTATTCTTGTTATATAATATATCGTCGGCTTACAAATGATACACAGTAGTAAAAATTTTCGAGATATGGGTTTTGTAGCTTTACTAGAGAGGAATGTGATCTTTAGACTAGTGAAGTCCATTAAATCATTTTTTCTTTGAATGAAGGTTAGATTTTTTCTTTTGAAACACACTTAGTGAGTATCCAATAGTGAATAGAATTTTTTACCCTTCATTTTCTCAAGAACACTACTGTTTGTGAAAATTGCAACACTACGAAAGAATCATCAGAAATAAATGAAATTTATTCCACGTATTACTTGTAGTGGTTTAAATAAACGATCAAATTTACAGAGCAATAAAACAAAAATAATGCTGAAAATCAATATCTTGTGCAGCCGCCACGCGCAGCGATGAGAGCCTGTACACGTCGTGGCATCGAATCATACAGATTCTGAATGTCATGCTGAGGAATGGCATTCCAGATGGCCTCTATCTTATGTCAAATTTTAGCTGTACTCTCTGCTCGACGAGCGGTACGAGCGAGTCGCCATTCGATGTAATCCCAGACATACTCAATGGGCGACATATCCGGGGAACGTGCAGGCCATGGAAGTGCAACTTGTCACGTACTGAAGAAGGCTTGTACATTCCGACAGCATGTGGACGGGCATTGTGTTGCTGAAATACAGCTCCGGGAATGTGTTGCAGGAGGGGCAGGACCTCGGGCTCCACAACTTCCCTGTTGTTGGGCCTGCTGTTCAGGGTCCTCACAATTTGGAGTAGGCTGGATCGCACATAATATCCAATAGCGCCCCAGACCATAATACCAGACGTTCGTCCAGTATGACGCTGAATAAGACACTCCGGGAGAAGGCATTCACCTCTGCAACGTCTGACGAGTACGCGTCCATCGTTATAGTCCAGATTGTAGCGGGACTCATCTGAGAAGACGACTTGTTGCCAATCGGCACGCCATTGGCTGTGTTGGTGAGCCCATTGTAGCCGGAGGCGCCGGTGGTTCAGCGTCAAGAGAATCCTGCGCATGGGAATCCTTGCACGTAGCCCATGGGGCAGTAGACGTCGACGAACCATGGGGGCAGACAATGACATACCTGTAGACGTGCTGCAATATGCCAAAGCACGAGAGGACGCTGTACGGTCCGTCACCGCCTGGCGGATGAGGTGTCTGTCGTCCCGTGGTGACGTCATATTGCGTGGCCCACTACCGGGGTTTCGATTTGTCCGGTTCTCCATGGTCCATCTCTTCCACACACCATCACTGTTGTGGCATTACGCCCCGTGCGAGTGGCGATTTCACGATACGAAAGTCCACCCTCACGGAGGCCGATCATGCGGCCCCGTTCGAACTCCGTTAGTTGCTCATATGGCATTCTGCGTTTTTGGCGAGGCATTGACTTCTAATCAATCATTTACAGCAGTCAAACGACGATACACACACTTTAACCCACTTTTACAGCGCTTTTTATAACGGCTCACTTGGAGGTTTAGAGGGTGTTTCTCGGCCCACACATGCGTGATCGCTTTATAAGTCTAATCATTCGCATATCCTAACCTGTTTTGCATTTCCTGCACGTTTTGTTTAATTTGCACGATTCCTTCATGGTGTTGCAATTTTCACAAACAGTAGTGTATATTTTTGGACAATAAGCTCGTTGCCATTCATCGACGAACAAATAAATGAGCATGTAAAGATATTTGTGCCATCTTTTGCTCCTAACAAAGTTCGAACGAACCTGGGTTTTGAACCTTTTTTCGGAACGCAAGCTTTTATATATGATGTCTTATTTCTAAGTACTCTGTTAAATCTATTTTTAAATAAATCTGGAAACTTCACGCCCTGTATGTTTTCTGACGCGTGCAAATTTTTGTTCTCTTTCGAATACCAGTTTCACTCGCACTTGTGACTCAGTTGAAATTTGTTTTGTAAAAAACTATGCTCGGGGGTACCGTGAAGTACAATTTCTCTATTCTTTTAGCTTGCAGGGGCACATCTAAAACCCTGCGTCCACGAGCGAGAAAAATTGCGCGAGTCTCGCACGAGATGCTTGCTTGATCTTGTCCACGACGAGCAAATAATGCTGCAACTTTTCTCGACGAAAGGTAGCGCGATTTTTCTCGCGCGGAAATCTCGCATAGCTGTGTCCGAGGACGCCAACGGCATCCGCGCGGTGCGAGAAATTTGTTATCAGTGAGTACATTGCCAAGGCAGTACCAAACATGGATTCTCAGAAATAAAAGGCTGCTGCAATTAATACTTGTAAAATTAAACTTGTCTTAACTTGTTAAATAAAACTTACTTTTATTTTTTGCCTTTACCATTATCCTAGAACTTAATTTAACAAGCACATGCAACCATTGCTCTTGCTTACAAATATTAGTCTACTTTAAAAGTAACGATTACTCTGATTGCAGAAAACTATGTATCTGTCTTCTGTTACATTCTTATTGTAACGGATGATACATATTTATACCCTTGAAACCTAAATTATTACATGAAATTACAATTAATTTAACTGTCAATAGTTGAGTTGTATGCATGATGTATTTGATGAAATTTTTAAGAATAACATTGTATTATTTTTAGTAGACTTCATTTTGCCCAGAAACTCGCTAATGAATATCTATACAGGGTGTCCCAAAAAGATTGTTCCGCAATTTATCTTTTTACCATTTGGAGATAGGTAGGCAATGTAAATCGCAAAAGTGCACCAAATAAGGTAAGTAATTAAGATATGTGAATAAAATTATCACGTGATAACAATTTAAGCGGATACAGTTTTTAATTTGTATACAACCTCTCTAGATAAAAATCCGAGATAGCAAAAATGTTCCTTACCTTTATCCCTATCGTTAGTAAAAAATCATATTTCTGTAGGTTGAATAGTAACGGAAATACAAAGTTTCCATTTTAAGGGGGCCGTATCTAATTTAGAACGATGGCCAAAAATGAAGAGCCAAGTTCTGCATTGCTGCAGATGGAAAACATTTTGAACATGCGTTGTAAATTTCCTTTTATTTTTATTTAAACCATTTTTTCTACAATATTTTTATTGAAGATTACATTGTCTACTATTATTCAGTGCGATTTTCATATGCAGTTGCAATACTACATTACTTTGCACAATGTTGCACTTTCTGACCGAAAAAAAATGCTTTTTAGCATTGTGTATACGGTCCCTAATCTGACTGCTTGAACAGCTGTGCACAAGCGGTATAAGTCAACTTTTTTGCGTCATTATGCCTCCGTTACTGTTCAACCTACAGAAATGCAGTTTTCTGCTAACGATAAGGATGCAGGTAAGGAACATTTTTGCTATCTCGGATTTTTATCTAGAGGGGTTGTATAAAAATTGGAAACTGTATCCGCTTAAATTGTTATCACGTGATAATTTTATTCCCATATCTTAATTACTTACCTTATTTGGTGTACTTTTTCAATTTACATTGCCTACCTATCTCCAAATGGTAAAAAGATAAATTGCGGAACCTTTTTGGGACACCCTGTATACTATTATAATACATGCAAAATGAAAGTGACAGAAAATTTGAAGAGAAACACCAGTTTCCTTATACAGAATTTATTCTACGCTCTCTTTGCAAGTCCGATCCCTATATTCCGACAAACCTGGATTATATCATTCAGGCTGGCACTCATAGAATTCCAGCAAATTTAGAATTTCATCTTTGCCCCACACGAACGATTCATTGAAACTAGGTGTAGAAGCCATTTCAATCACAATTCACAGCAACAAGCGCAAAAATTTCCAACTGACTGGAACTCGGCGAGAAAAATCGCATAACTTGTTTACACAGGAAATTTTATGGCTCGCGCAAGCATTGTTGCGTGATTTGCGAACTTCTCGCTAGGCTGTGTACACGTGCAAGATTTGGATCTTGCTTGACACTCGCGCAAGTTTTCTGGATCGTGGACGCAGGACTTTATGTGTGCACGGGAATCAACCCCGTGGAATCAGAGCGGTCCTCCTGTTTTACTCTCTTACCCTTCTGCTTTCAATTTCGTTGTTTTGTGTTTGGTGCAGCTTGACCAAATTTGGCTCTTGCACTATAAAACCCCAAAACAAACATTTCTTGTTTTGTACTGCGTTCTATGAAAGTATTATCATCCAATTTACAAAGAAACGTGTTATAGTGTCGTACAATGCGTTGTAAATTTAGATGTTAATTTATTTTAATCATTTGGAATTATTTTATCTCTTTTGAAAGAAACTAGCTGCTTAAATGTTCCCTAATTGAAATAAAATGACATTCAGCTCACTTTAGATGGAAGTGTACAATGATATCGGATGCCTTTTCTAAAGCTAATTGTAGATGGCACCAGTGTTTTGTGTATCCTGTACCAATTACCCATTGTCCTCGCTTTCCCTGACATGTTTGTTTACACTGAAAATCCTTTTTAATACGTTTAATGCCGTGTGCCGCCTGGTTGGAGGAGTAGCGGATTAGAAAACGGATGGTTGGGGGTTCGAAACTCAATCGAACCAAAAACCGTCGTGTACACGGGGGCTGGTGCACGTTAAAACTGTCGAGGCCTCAAATGTCCTCACGTTGGCGTGAAGAGTGGGTCGCCAGCTCAGGTGTTGATCTCGTCATCTGACCGCGGTTCAAAATTACGAGGTGTTGTCTTCGAATCTTTCCTTTCGAGATTCATTGGCAATAGCCAATGTGCCACACCGATCATACAAGTACTAAGTCCTTGAATATTTCATGCTGTATGTAGTATTGGTGTGGTGGAAGCGCCATAGTTATAAACAGGAATGGTGAGGGGTCAAATATGTGTAGAGAGGTTCATGGGTGTGATACCCAACGACTGGTCTTTGGCATTGGACGCTGGGATGTCCCTAATACAAGACACGCTGAGATGAGGACGAATCTACGTGGTCAGGAATAACTTTCTGAGGTTTCACTTTGGTTAATCGAGGAGCTCATTTCTTCCTCATCAACCACTTTCAGCAATTTTAAGTTCTCTGGTGCTCCCCGGATGGTGCACGTTAGATCTGCCTGACCTCAAATGTCCTCACGTTGGCGTGGTGTGGAAGTTTTGGAGAGTGGGGTGCCAGATCAGGTGTGACCTCGTCATCTGTCTGGTTCAAATATTCGTGATGTTCTAGGATATTTCCCTTCGGGTTTGATCCCGAACAGTCACCAATAGCCCGTGTGTTGCTCCGGTGCGACGTTAAGTAAAATTCCTACCTGGTGCTCCCCCGAGAAATTCTCAGTTTTATCCCTTGTTACTCCACTCCAAATAAAGCACAGCTTCTTGCACAATGCTCTGACCAATGCCAGCAAGTCCACTCATCCCATATTCAATCAATGGCTGCTTGACCCCTCCCAATTCACTATGCTGTAAATCGTTCCATTTCATATTGTTCGTTGCTTTCCAACTTGTCACCCGGCTTACTTATTTGTCTCATCCCATTTACAGGAAAAATCGACCTTGAAAATGCATCATACTCCTCCATTTCACTCATCTTAATATTTAGAGTATTTTTGGACACTTTTCGCAGAACTGTTGTATGGATCGATAAATACGCCCAGCCGTTTATAACGCGATTGAAGGATTTTGCAACACATGTATCATGCATCAAAAAATCATTTTCTTTTTTACCATAGATGGAAACACATGATAGCAATATTACTTTTCCTCCAACTGTAAATTGAATTGTATATGATGTTTATTTTCCGAAATAAAAATTTATATTTCCCAGCTGTGAAATATATTTATTGAAATGAAACTAACGCATTTCATACTCGTAAAAGAAGTAGGGAGTTTTATATAAGGGTTTCTTTATCACGTTTGAAAATTTTGAAGAAGAAATGTTACCGCATCATTTTTATGAGTTTTGCGACAAAGAATCAAAAATTCATACAGAAATTTCTCTCTAGCCTCCCATTCTGCGAATAGTTTTCTTTCTGTAAGGCATCACATGAATGTGAGCGCTAAATTAACTTCAATCCCGAAATAAATTGCTTATTTATTCTAACTTTTACGGTGCTTAGTTTAAAGAAAAAATAAAAATAGTAAAAGTTGTTGATATTAAGTTCCTTTCTGTATATGCATTTGATATTTGAATAACTATAAAAGCATTGAAAAGATTCTTCGCTACGACACCCACTTTTAGAAGTAGGGTCATTATGAGAATAAATATTCCTACATTTTTTACATGTTTCTTGTAAACGACCTATAAGTAAATACATAAGCATTTTATTCCATAAATAATATAAAAAGATTGAGGGGCTTTGGCTTGACCCACAAACGTCCCCGTAATTAGGAATGTAGTGATTCTTAAATATTTCTTTTAACATTTAACGTAGGAAAACAGCAGACGAGTAAAACCAATGAAAACAAAATATGATCATTCACAACAAGTAAACAGACCTTTGTCTGGTAAAATTTAAAACTGTATTGCATTCTTACAAGTATAAGTTTTGTCGCACGTTTTTTGCCATAATACTTTGGTTATAATCGCAGATTTATTTAAACATTTAATGACAATGAAATGTTGGAATTACTTGAATACAATCATGTATCAATCACATTACATTCAAGAACGTTTTCTAAGTTTCAGTATTAATTATGTAGCATGTATTCCGCATTTAAGTTTCTCAAAGAAGTTCCCACTTTTTATGTTTTACAATAAAACGTAACGGTAATAAAAAGGTTTCGATTTCCAAAACAAAAACTGATTTTTTTTGTTCTGTTCTTTTAAATAAATTTTTGAAATATGAATATATTTCCTCGAAACATTGTTGAATGATTGTACAGAAACAAGCATTATTACAAAATACAGTTTCGCTGGAGGCTAGGCGTATGAAAAATTTCATTCCATTTGATATTCATGGGACTTGCAACTAGATTATACATGTTGACTTTCTTGATTCACTTCCAACTTTCACAGAATAGAAGTAAAATAATTGGCCCTAAACGTGCATAAATCACATCCAAAAGAAAACATTTATGCAATGTTCCACTAAACAAGCACACGAATAAATCTCGAAACTATTGTTTCGTTTTTATACCTCCCAGCCATTTACGCCCCCCGGTTTTTAAATGATAACAGTTCTCATTGTTAGATACGGTGGAATATAAAAGCACTTCTATTGTAGTATGATCTCCACGTATCCCTAAATCTCCTGTAACCTAGCAGCAGCTTTACTGCATCAAAAACGAGGGTTTTCTACAAAACAGAAACCTCTATCACGCACTGATATCAAGATAATGCATGCTTCACGGAATAGGCGTAGGGGAGATGGGAGACAGTAATAAAAATAAGACTAACTCGCAAATAAAATGTGTTCCCTCACTGGTGATAAATCAGTTTGTAGCAAGACCTGTAGCTGTGGTGGTTAAAAAACCTTAAAAGTGTCTCAAAAATTATGATTTGCGTGACTTATTTTCAGTTTGCTGCACGACATTTTTTATCTATTACATAAAGTAATAAATCTATTCCAGCGTGAAAGACAACATTCTGGACTACCGTATAAAAACTATCTCATATACTTTTAGGGATTTTATTGTGTTAGGTGGACATATTGTTTTATAATGCAAAAATATTCTATTTTATTGTATGCCATTGCAGATAGCGATCGCATTTTAATCAACTTCGTGTTTCTAGGTTATTTATACAATGTGGCGATCTACGATTATACGATGTTTGCTTTACAAAGCAAAAATTTAATCCTTGATTATTCATACCAATTTTTCAATAACACATAGAGGAACTTCTCAATCCGTAATAACCCGTTGTGTTACTACAGTGCGATGACTAAAATACCTATCTTCTCAATCCGTTACTTCAATCATAAAGTGAACTTTTTGTATTTCTTCTATTCATCAAGAAGGAATGCTTCGCTTACTCTATAAATTTTGCTATACGGCTCAAGAAGTTTGTCACACTCAAGTAAAAAATGAAAAACCTTTGAAAACAATTATTAATAAGGATTAAAAACTTAGATAAAATAGTCAATAGCTGTTTTGGTGGAGCAAGGCGTCCACCATCATCAGGATAGAAGACCCTTCATTCTTCCCTGGGTGTATTTCTCTCTTCTGCGTTAACAAAACTTTCCTTGTGTGTGTAAGTCCATTACTTGATGTTGTCTGTCTTGTGTTTGACGCAGCATGACCAAATATGGTCCTTGCGTTCTAAAACACAAACAATCAGAAGACGCTTCAGTCCTGATGATGGCGGACGACTTGCTCCACTGAAATGGCTATTGACAATCTTTTCAATCTGAATAAGTCGTTGTCTTTGAAGTTTCATATTTTTACTATCTTAATTGATATATTTATCGTCACACTTGTTTGAAAAGAATCGTGCACCCTTCCAAGAACGCATGGATCAATGCCTCTCGTAAAAATGTTCCCCAAATCTATTTTTATTGCAGAACATTATATATATATATATATACGTTCGGGATAACTAAATTTAACAAATGAATTCAAATTATAACATTAAAAAATTAAAGCTTATAGCAACTTATCAGGCCAGCTATATAAAAATCAAATCAAATCTCAGGACGAGACAACATTTATTTACAGACAAGAAACGAAACGTTACACATCTCCAAAACGGACAGCAGAACGATTGCACTCGCACCTAACAGAACAGACGCTAGCACTTTCAAACGGGGCATATGCGCAGAAGAGAGCACGAACATGCGTCCTTGGAAACAGCTGATAAACAATTCCTCGTTCCGATTGGGGAGGGAAGAAAAACACTGGTGTTCTGCTACAAACTTAACCCCCCAAGTGGTTTCGACGAAATATCTCGTTCATCAAGATCTAAACAATTTTGATAATAACAAGATATCACGTCCAGACAACACCTTGCGGCATAAAACCCAAACATCCAATCCAATTCGCGTCGAGACAACCACACCAGGAGGGTTAAATGAAATAAAATGTATACATTTTATTAACATACGTGAACGATAAATTGGCATTATATGCATATTGGCGCACGATAACAAACGCTTATGAGCGATAAAATAGGCTGCAACGAGATTCATTGTCAGTTTGATCGCTTCATTCAAACCTGGTTTGCGTTACGGAACAAAATGTTAAAAACTTAGAGCTCACCAATCTAATGAAACTTCTGAAAAGCTAATGAACAATCTGATGAAAAAAGGTAAACGATAGATTTTAACAGAAATTGTTAGACGGATAGAAAATATTAGACCAAATTCCATTCCCCTTTTTCGTAACGTTCAACTTTTTGTACTGGCCGCCTGATTTTAAAGACATTGACGTCCAAATAAAATATAAGATTGGAACAGGACAGAGAATTTAAGTTATCACGAAATTAGCTGAATCTTAGAAAACGTAAATATTTGTAACAGGACACTGTTGGACATTTATCAGTGTATAATTGACATAATTGTAAGAACATGACTGAGTTGTGTATTTTTTATCATACTCTACAAAAATCATGAATTGGCTAAAAACATACGAAATGTGTTTCTTATACTTTTGATTAATTATATCTCATTAGAAAATACGAAATGCAATATAAATACATGAAAAAGCCATTACAACTGAATCGATCAGAATGTTTGTTGTAATAAACTGCTTATGTGTATAGATTAAAATTTTGTTCCTGCGCTACCACAGGCCCCCAAAGCATTTGTGAAATAGTAGCACTGGTAGCATAAATTTATAAAAATAGTAGCAAAAGTCTCTTAAACCGTATTCTAGTAACAATTTTAGTTTTTCAGGTACAAAATGAGTCGGCTAAAATATAAATTGGGCTAATTTCGTTTGAAAGGAACGTTGAAGATATCGCCAAGAAATTTAAATTTTAAACTTAAAAACTAGATATTTTCTTAATAAAGGTTTCATGGCAATATGTTGGAAGCTGGAAGAGGGTGAGTGGCTTATAGGCCGCAGGCCCTCCGTCTCCGAATAGAGTGCCATTTGAATTTCGAACAGGTTGATTTTTCGAGAAGATTATGGGTGGTAGTACTGGAAACTTGGAAGTCGCGCTGTGGAAGGGATGACAAGAGATACAGAAGAGTAGCGTCGATGGAATGAAGGTGCTGGCTTCGTCGAGGTGCCCGATGTAAGATTGCAATCAGTTGAAAGTCAATGTAATGAAGATGCATAGCAAAAGGACAGGCATACTCTGAACAAGATTTCGGAGTGGAAAACAAGGGGAGGGGAGATTAAAATAAAAGTCATACTAAATAATTAAACTCATAATAAGCCTTAATTCCATGAGTTTAAATAATCAAAAATATTTAAACTCATGGAAGTCGAACTTGGAAGTCGAGCTGTGGAAGGGATGACAAGAGATACAGAAGAGTAGCGTCGATGGAATGAAGGTGCTGGCTTCGTCGAGGTGCCCGATGTAAGATTGCAATCAGTTGAAAGTCAATGTAATGAAGATGCATAGCAAAAGGACAGGCATACTCTGAACAAGATTTCGGAGTGGAAAACAAGGGGAGGGGAGATTAAAATAAAAGTCATACTAAATAATTAAACTCATAATAAGCCTTAATTCCATGAGTTTAAATAATCAAAAATATTTAAACTCATGGAAGTCGAACTTGGAAGTCGAGCTGTGGAAGGGATGACAAGAGATACAGAAGAGTAGCGTCGATGGAATGAAGGTGCTGGCTTCGTCGAGGTGTCCGATGTAAGATTGAAATCAGTTGAAAGTCACTAATGAAGGTGCATAGCAAAAGGACAGGCATACTCTGAACAAGATTTCGGAGTGGAAAACAAGGGGAGGGGGGATTAAAATAAAAGTCATACTAAATAATTAAACTCATAATAAGCCTTAATTCCATGAGTTTAAATAATCAAAAATATTTAAACTCATGGAAGTCGAACTTGGAAGTCGAGCTGTGGAAGGGATGACAAGAGATACAGAAGAGTAGCGTCGATGGAATGAAGGTGCTAGCTTCGTCGAGATGTCCGATGTAAGATTGCAATCAGTTGAAAGTCAATGTAATGAAGATGCATAGCAAAAGGACAGGCATACTCTGAACAAGATTTCGGAGTGGAAAACAAGGGGAGGGGAGATTAAAATAAAAGTCATACTAAATAATTAAACTCATAATAAGCCTTAATTCCATGAGTTTAAATAATCAAAAATATTTAAACTCATGGAAGTCGAACTTGGAAGTCGAGCTGTGGAAGGGATGACAAGAGATACAGAAGAGTAGCGTCGATGGAATGAAGGTGCTGGCTTCGTCGAGGTGTCCGATGTAAGATTGAAATCAGTTGAAAGTCACTAATGAAGATGCATAGCAAAAGGACAGGCATACTCTGAACAAGATTTCGGAGTGGAAAACAAGGGGAGGGGGGATTAAAATAAAAGTCATACTAAATAATTAAACTCATAATAAGCCTTAATTCCATGAGTTTAAATAATCAAAAATATTTAAACTCATTTAAGTCGAACTTGGAAGTCGAGCTGTGGAAGGGATGACAAGAGATACAGAAGAGTAGCGTCGATGGAATGAAGGTGCTAGCTTCGTTGAGATGTCCGATGTAAGATTGCAATCAGTTGAAAGTCAATGTAATGAAGATGCATAGCAAAAGGACAGGCATACTCTGAACAAGATTTCGGAGTGGAAAACAAGGGGAGGGGAGATTAAAATAAAAGTCATACTAAATAATTAAACTCATAATAAGCCTTAATTCCATGAGTTTAAATAATCAAAAATATTTAAACTCATGGAAGTCGAACTTGGAAGTCGAGCTGTGGAAGGGATGACAAGAGATACAGAAGAGTAGCGTCGATGGAATGAAGGTGCTAGCTTCGTCGAGATGTCCGATGTAAGATTGCAATCAGTTGAAAGTCAATGTAATGAAGATGCATAGCAAAAGGACAGGCATACTCTGAACAAGATTTCGGAGTGGAAAACAAGGGGAGGGGAGATTAAAATAAAAGTCATACTAAATAATTAAACTCATAATAAGCCTTAATTCCATGAGTTTAAATAATCAAAAATATTTAAACTCATGGAAGTCGAACTTGGAAGTCGAGCTGTGGAAGGGATGACAAGAGATACAGAAGAGTAGCGTCGATGGAATGAAGGTGCTAGCTTCTTCGAGGTGTCCGATGTAAGATTGCAATCAGTTGAAAGTCAATGTAATGTAGGTGCATAGCAAAAGGACAGGCATACTCTGAACACGATTTCGGAGTGGAAAACAAAGGGAGGGGAGATTAAAATAAAAGTCATAATAAATAATTTAACTCATAAAGTTCAGGGTAGGTAAATTAGTTGTGGTATTATTTCCATTTATGCTGGTTACAATCATAAAGAGCTTGTTCAGCAGGGGTAGAACAGGATCTCGTCTGTTGGACTGGATCTTTAATGTAGGCGTTAGCGAAGATACTTCGGATTTCGTTATAGAGATCCACAAAGTCGCGTAGGTTGCCGATATCTCCTAATAAAGGGCAGGTTGAGTTAGTTAGATCTGGGCGTTTCTCTGAGTCCTGTCGCTGGAGGGGTACCTTTGTGTTAAGTGATTGGGTAGTGGATATAACTTGGGTTTTTAGCTTACTTGCATAGGACATTCCAGGTTGGATATAATTTCGGTTCAATGTTTTGGGTACTTATTACAACTTTATAGATTGCTGTGCGTTGTTCACCACAATTTGCACATTTAGGTTTAAGGTCCTTCTTGCAGTCCGAGGATTTGTGGCCGCAGACAACACATCTAAGTTTCATTCGGTAGTTTTCACTATGATTAAATAGCTGACGGTAGTAACACTGAGGCATACCTCACGTATTGATATATCCCATGACCTCGACGATGAGGCACATAAAGTGAGTGATATTAAATATTTCCTTTGATTTTTCACCGGGTAGAAGATGAATTTGAAAGATGGGTAGCAGTTTTTTATTTTTAAACATTTTCAGTTGGTTTACTCTCTGCTTTGAATCCCATCTCTAGGAGTTCGAGTTTAATGTCATTGCATTGGGTGGTAATAAGAAGATCCTTCATGACAACCTTTAAAGGTTTATCTTCTTTTTTGGAACGGTAGAAGTAGCTAATATCATTTTCGTCAAGATAATTAGTTACTGTGCGGTATTCATCCGCGGAGGAAACATGCAGTTTCAGAAGTTCTGATAACAACTAGGAAGTCTAGCGTTTGACTTACGCGTTTAATTAAAGTTTGGTAATCTTCAGTCTTATTCACCATGATTGGGGGATTTTAGGACTCCTATTTACAACATAAGAATCATCATCAGTTGGAAAGTTGTTCAAAGCATCAAAAGGGTTTTTCGTCGTGAAATCAGAATTATTGTCGTTTTGGCCACTTGGCTCAGCATTAGTTGAATAAATTGGAATATTGGTATTAAGGTTAACTGGTGGAAGAGTAGCAGTTTTGATTAATTTATTTCTGGATTTAGCTTACTTGCATTGGACACTCCAGGTTTGATATAATTTCGGTTGAATTTTTTGGGTTTTGGGTACTTATTGCCCCTTTATAGTTTGCTGGTGTTGTTCACCTCAATTTGCACATTTAGGTTTAATGTTTTTATTCTTGTTGTCCGAGGACCTGGCCGCAAGACTGAGAGTCTAGTTTACGTTTAACAGTTTTCCACTCCGAAATAGAATGAGTAAGTTCAGAGAACCTACCTTGCATGTGCTCCAATTCCTCCTCGACTTCCTGGGTAACCTTGATGACACTTGATCATAGCGGGCGAGTATTGAGTAATTCAATATATCTTTCTTGGTCAGCAATTTGCTCTAATAGAGCATCCTTGTCTATTGAGTTTCTCGTAAGAAGACTATCCATAAAAGCCTTATCGGCTTCAGTTATGTCCATGTCACAATTTGAAGCACAATCTTGAGCACTACTTCCTCGACCACTGGCTGATGCACTCATTGCGAAAAGCTAGCCAGTCCTAATAAGGACTCGTAATTAGGCTTATCGATGGTCGATGCGTTAGACGAGTTTTCACTCGAAGGTAGAGGGATCGCTAAAGAACACGTTCTCCTCAGGGGTCAAACAGGGAATCCCCTCAAAAATCGATCTCCTCAAAAATTGATCTCATGGCAATCTGGCAAACAGATTCCGATGTTTTTCCTTAATAGTTAGCGCCGAAAAAAATCGATATTGGCATCCTTTGGAAAATTTTCTCCATAAAGGAAAAATCCAAAAAATATTTTTTTCATCCTCCACTAGTTAAAATTCCTCGGGGCACATTTCCTTTAGGTGTGTATGGGCTTCACGGACCCGAGGCACTCTAGAGATCTGTTCTTTTCCCAAGGGGTTGCGCTGCCGGGATTCCCAAGCGAAATCGTTCTGCTTTCACCCCACTACTCTCTTCGTCAATCCCTCTTTTTTCCCCTTTCACGACATTTTTTACTTGAAGTTGTCAAATATGACCCTTGCGCCATAAAACAACCCCAACCACTTATTAGCTAAAAAAGGGGTCAGGGTTTCGTTGACTTTTGGTGAAATTTCAAAAAACGCTCGCCAAAATTTTGAAAATATCCTTTGAGACGATTTTGCTTTAAAAAATACCCTAAGTTACAAAATCTGAAAAATAGTAAAAAATTGCTTGCCTTTTAGTCGCCAATTAAGTGCCATCTATTTCTCAGGTGGCCGAAAGGAACTGTTTTTTATAAATCAAAATCCCTATGGACTAAACAGTTTACACCAAATTTGATTGAGTTTGGCCCAACAGATTTTTGCCTATATGGCTCTAAACACCACTAATTATGGCCTCCCTGTATTTCCAAAGGAATAAGACTATTTTTATCGAACTGCCAATTCTCTGAGGCATATTCAAAAAGAAATGTTATTTTATATATTGATTAGATACATTGAAAAAATAGAAGAATACATTATTGATACAGAAATAGTCTAACCCTTATGGAAAATATAATAAATGTAATTAAACTTTTTCTAAAAGTTTATTCAAAAATTCACAAACCATTAGGTTTCGAAAATATTAATCGTTCGCCTTACTGACTTAAATGGATTTTTTTCAAATTTACAAAGCACGACATAGTCAACTTTTCTCTAATACATAAAAGATGAGAGAATTAAGCATCATTAAAATGTGTTCTTTATCTATTTTGGAATTGTCTTCTTGCAGCTTATTCTTTCATCAGGCATGTTCCATACTTTGGCAGCCTTGTTTTTGTTCGGTTTAGTAATCGTTTACTAACTATATCCAGTGCTCTAATGGTTTTCGTTACTCTGGGCATCGTCTCTATTTTATTAAAGATAGTATGTTTAGTTGCTGTGGAAACATTCCTACCTCAAAGAAAGTAATCATGTTGTGGCAGTTTGGTCACATCCTCAAAACAGATTTCTGAAGATAGAGGTAAAATAATTGAATTACAACATTTAAGTAGGAATTCTGTGAGCGAAGTTTTTTTCATCTGTTTCAGGTAAGAGAAATAAAACTAATAAATGACGTTAGAATTTGTGTTTCATTAGCTCATAACTACGTAAATGCATTACGTGAAGATAATTGAGTTGCATTAAGGAACTGAGACATTAGACAGTAAAATAATCAAATTCAAAATGATAAGTTAACCTTTTAAACATCTTAAATCCCAGTTATATATAGTCATGTTCAATTTCATGTCCTAGACGAAGAGAAATATTTGACTGAAATAATGTTCTTAACTATTTTCATTTTTCATACAATTGCATGTTTACTAAATTCTGAAACTCATTGGTTGAGAACAAATGACATTAAATTGAATCAGTTTCATACGAGTAAATAAAAACGGTTACGTTGTGAAACGCAAATCGGTATTTGCTAGAATTCAACATAACGTTTGAGAAATGTCGATACTCGCAACATAGTTTTCATATTTTAATAAAATACGGATAACATTTTGACTTCTTTAATAATTAATAGTTATTTGCAGCATAGATTGAACACTTCAGTTAATAAATATTCTGTTAAGTTAGTAAATTTGGCTGCGCCAATCAATGTATATAAAGCAGAGTTGGCGTTATGTCTGTTCTTTACAAATCTACACCGTTTGAGCAATCTACACCAAATTTGGTGTACTTATTCTTAAGAACCCTACGAGTTACATAGGGTACATATTAACCCCCGTTCTATTTGTCCTAGGTGTGCAGAGGGGGCTAAAAACATTTTGAAATCCCCATAGGAATAACATTGATTATTATTACGATTTCGATACTCAACTCAGATTTTACTAGTTTTGCTGGGGGGGGGGGAAATTTCTTTTCATAAACATATTTAAAGACTTTGAATTCTAATACTTATATTTGAACTTGTTTTTTATTTCTTTCCAAAATATCAATGATTTATAAATATTTGACTAATAATACGAAATGATTTGAATAATTTAATTTTGCATCTTACATTTTGTAAGGTAGGTATTTGGTAGGTATTTTAATTAACGTCGCACCGAAGCAACGAAATGAACTTTTGACGAAGGTCTGGGATGAAACCCGACGGGAAAGATCCGAGGACACCACCACGTAATTTTGAACCACGGTCAGATGACGGGGTCACACTTGAGCAGCTGGCACCCCACTCTCCAAACTTCCATACCACGCCAACATGAGGACATCTGAGTCCTAGACAGATTTAACGTGCACCAGCCCTCTTGTATACGACGGTCTTTGGTTAGATTCAAACTCGCAACTCCCCATTGCTAATCCGTTACTGTTCCAACCGAGCTTTCGCGGCCCAACATTTTGTAAGGAAACGAGTTTAATGCGAAAAGCCCACTAATAATCAAAGTTTTATTTTGCTACTATTAACCAGGTAACTTCAAAATTAATATTTACTTTTCAAATTTATAACGAATCATTTATTTTGTGCAAAATATCGCCAGACATAGGCTTATTTCTTGACGGGATGTGCATATTACGACCAACTTTCCATAAAAGTCATTGGTTCAATACAAAATTATTTGTAAAATTTTTGCAGGATATGAACTTGGAGTTCACAATCACTCCAAAACTCAAAATCGATTTTTGTAATAGTCTCTCACTATCACTATTGTAGTTTTGTCTTCCGCGATATAGTGCACGCGCGTTGTTTGTGAAATGGATTATATGGATGAATAAAGCAAGCATAAGTAAATCGTCTAAAGTAAATTGTGTAATAATTGTCAAAATAAAGTTTAACATATTATTTTACGCTCACTTTTTTCCCTATATTTGCATTTTCAATGATTTTTTCATTCTTCTATGATAGAGAACTTTTCTCTATCATATTGCTTGATTTTTTTATCACTTTCAATCAACGTTTAGCCAATTCAACCCGTGAAACTCCGAATAATTCTGCTAGTTAATAAAAATAGAATTCAATCTAAATTTATTTGAATTTGTTTTCTAGAAACAGTTTAGAATTCATTTTTATTTCTCAAAGTCTGCTAATGAGCTGTAGTCTATTAATTTAACTGAATTTAATTTTTAACTTTATTTGTAAATCTTGATATTTGCATTCCTATACATTTGAATTTGTTTTTTAGAAATTTAAAAATCAATTTTTATCCTAGAAGTGTTTATGAGTTGCAATCTACAGTTCTACTATAATACATTGTAGCAAAAGTGTAAAAAATCAACCAATATAAATGTTTTTTATCAATCTCTTTTGTTCCTAACTCAGCTGTAAACGTCAGGCGCCGTAATTCAACAGGAAGGCTAATTTGAATATGTATTCACAAACAAATATGTTCTTCCCTTTTAAAAAAGACTCAACCCTACAGGTATGTTCACTTAACATAATCTCGACGCATAAGGTTATGACCTATCCATTTCTCTCTCCTATACATCAATCATAAGATCTTCACAGTAATCACTTCAAGCTGTTCAGTGTCGGTATGAGTTTAAAGACAGTGTTCCTCTCCTTTCCATTATTGGACGACAGGTATCCCCATTGATATGCGACTGGTCGAATCTGCGTTTCCCATGTCTGGTTCTCGTCGATTGATTGCTGCCTTCGGAGAATGATAGATGGAGAAGGCGTTCGTAAAACCTGATTGGGAGGTCGTATTTACCACTATTGCAACGTTCGAAGGTAATCAGGTATGGAAAGGTATGCTCACTTTTGAAACTGATAAGAAATGTGGCATTACGTACAAAAGATCATGCGATAAAAGTATGTACCACCCTGTCATGGGTTTTATGTACATGTGCGACCCCGAATCCAGTAATCACAAGTATTATTTTTTTAAAATGTAAGCAAAGATTGTTCTTGTCGCTCTATGACATTGCTTCACTGCATAGATACACAGCTCAGGTGTGAACTCAGATCTGACAGTGGTTCAAAATCACGTGGTGTTCTGATATTTTGCTTTGGGCATGATCCTGAACCGTCACCAATACCCCTTTGTGTTGCTCCAGTGCGACGTTGCTTAAATACCTACCTGCATGGAAACTCACAGTTCAGGCAACTTCATAATTTCCCTGCCTCTAAAACCCTCAGGAACACATCTCATTTACGTGTGTACGGGTCCCCCGGGCCCGAGGTCCCCGAGCTATCTTTTATTTTCTCATGGGAGTTTTTAGTCTTTAGAATTAAACACGATCACAATCAGTAGAAGAAAACTGAACAGATCTTGATCCCGTCATCATCAAAAAATCGGTAATATCTGGATGAGATATCTTGTAATTAGCAAAATTGTTCAGATCTTGATCTTCGAGATATCTCATCGAAACCACTTGAAGGAATAAAGACGGCTTCACTTTAACACTGAGTCAATCCGAATTCAGTATCTCTCTTTAGGTGTGTACAGACTTCACAGACCGAGGTATATTCTTGCCCTGTGATCTTTTCTGTTCCCATGAGTTTCACTGTCTTCACTAAACACGGGGGTCGCTCCTGGGATACTCGCAAGTGATCTTTTCTGCTTTCATGCAATTATTCTGATCCCAATTCCTTCCTTTTCTTTCACATTTTGTACTATACCTCTGTAGCGTCTGACGAGTACGCGTTCATCGTTATAGTCCAGATTGTAGCGGGACTCATCTGAGAAGTCGACTTGTTGCCAATCGGCACACCATTGACTGTGTTGGTGAGCCCACTGTAGCCAGAGGCGTCGGTGGTTCAGCGTCAAGGGAACCTGCGCAGGGGAATACTTGCACGTAGCCCATGACGCAGCAGGTTTCGACTTGTCCGGTTCTCCATGGTCCATCTCTTCCGCACACATACCACTGCTGTGTCATCACGCCCCGTGCGAGTGGCGATTTCACGATACGAAAGTCCACCCTTACGGAGGCCGATCATGCGGCCCCGTTCGAACTCCGTTAGTTGCTCGTATGGCACTCTGCGTTTTTGGCGAGGTATATTGACTTCTAATCAATCATTTACAGCAGTCAAACGACTATACACACATTTTAACCCACTTTTATAGTGCTTTTTATAACGGCTCACTTGGAAGTTTAGAGGGTGTTTCTCGGCCCACAAATACGTGATCGCTTTGTAATTCCAATCACTTGCATACCCTAACCTGTTTTGCATTTCCTGCAAGTTTCATCTAATTTGCATGATTCCTTCATGGTGTTGCAATTTTCACAAATAGTGTATATTTCTCCGGTGAATTAATGCGTTGAACGATACAAAACCTTCTAAGTGCGACGCAGATCCTCCTTTATAACGTACCAAATAACTGTTAAGGCATACGCAATAATGCAAAGCACGTCATGATACCGAAATGAGCCACAGAATAACTCTTGTATATTTAAAGCATAATGCATGTAAATTGGGGGAAAGCGTGAAACTTATTTAAGGTTTCAGAGGTTAAAAATTTAATAAAACTACGCTTGTGTTCTATAACTGAATCTTATTTTATACTATTGAATCAAAAGATCAATGGTTATTTTTTGTTCTATGACCACGTAGTTTGTAGATCCAAATTAATATTTACTTTTCACCGCAATTTATTGCTGCCGCGTGCAGAAACTATAATCCGATGTTAGCTTGAACTATATGACTATGATTTCAATGACAAGGTGGTAGAGGCTAAAGGGCGGTAGGGTGCATCAAAATATGCATATTTGTCAAAGAATGTATGTCCGCAACTGTTGAATGTAGGTGCTGTTTGCAAACCGTTCTTTTTTTAACTTTGAAATTCGCAACGTGGATGAAGCATCTACGGTATAAGTTTGCCAATGAAAAGGCAAGATTTGCTCAAAGATTACTGTGAAAGCTTCCCGAGTTGGTTAGATATTTGAGCAGCTCTTCCATTGACAGCCCCGTACGTTAAAAAAAACGATTACAAGCGCGCTGTAGCACCATCTCGCAGCAGTTGTAAACATACATTTTTGATAAAAGTTTGCACCCTTTAAAATTTAGCCCTGAAATTTCGAACCACCCTGTATTTAGAATATCAGAATCACTGCATATCAGAATCAATGAAAATTCGAATTATGTACTCAATCAAAACTTCAAATTTGTACATTCATATGTTTCTGTGCTTACATGTGGACCACGGTAGCTAAGTTGGAGAAGTAATGGATTAACAACCGGAGGGTTGCGAGTTCGAAGCTCGGTCCAACCAAACTGGTGCACGTTAAATTTGTGGTGGCCTCAAATGTCCCCACGTTTGCGTGGTGTAGAAGTTCGGAGAGTGGGGTGCCAGCTCAGGTATCTCGTCATCTGACCGTGATGTCGCTCCAGTTGTGTCGCTCCCGTGTGACGTTAATAAACTACCTACCTGTAATATAACGCACAATTAAAATAATCTTGATCACGGTGCTTAGACTTTATACTAATAATCGTGTTCTCCTGTTTCAGGTGAATCCCTGATTACCCAGCATGGTTTATCATAAAATGGAAATCGAGACCGATACACCAACGACGCCGCCGTTGCTGAATAGAGGTAAGCGAATTGGAATACCTAAACTAACACCAACACACACCCATGCGTATTAGTCGTGAAACACTATCAGCTCAAGTGTAACCGGGATAAACAGAACAAGACACCGAGGCGAGCATGCCCATCCAGAATGTTACATTATATCGTATGTTATATTGCATCGGATATATTATATCGTAGTATCTTATACTAAATGCACAGCAGGTATATTCAAAGACAGTCTATATGGAATATTAAGTCCTGATGAGTATGGATTTAATCATGCCAATAATTTTGACTTGCTAGTCCTTGTTAGTAGTCTCTTAGTTGATGGGCAGCCCCTTCGCTCCGACTAGTTGAAGTCACTATTAGTGTGAAAACTAAACTTCATGGAGATGGAAAAGCTGGTTTCTGAGACTGGAGGTAGATGCTCTTCAACCTTATATGGAGTAAACTTACATGGGTCAACTTTACATGAACCATAATGGGTGCTCTTTAAGTCGGAGGATATTACGGGTGTAGGGAAGGCCCCAGAGAAGTTCAGAGATCTTGACGAATACACACGAAAATCGCTTTTCAGAGTGTGAAACCGAAAATTTAGACATCGCTCGCCTACAGAAGGCTGGCAAATTTTCTCACATGTGTTCCTATGTGACAGGAGGTAGGTGCCTTCAGGTCAACCTTGTATAGACCCTAATTGATATTTTTAAAGCGGAGCCTTTTCTCTATCTGATCGTCCAACCATTTATCGCCGGGCTCGGGCTTAAGCTTGCAAGGCTTGGGTGAAATTTCCACATAAGCATCTATACCTTATTTCAGTGACCGTCATAAATTCGACTTACGTGAAAACCTTGTTAATAGTGACTCTCTTGAATCCACTTTTTAGGCGCTTTTTGTCTTTTTGTTATGGTCCTGGTGTCTCCAGGAGTTGATATTTGAGTCACGTGATTTTGAACGAGTCTGGTAAATTAAGAGGCATGTTAACCCTCCTGGTGGTAGTTTCGACGAAGTATCTCGTCATTAGCAAGACTGATCAGATCTTGATGGACGAGATTTCTCGTCATTAGAAAAAAACTGACCAGATCTTGATCTCGTCATAGTCAAAAATCAACATTTTTATGACGAGATATCTCGTCACCAAGATATTGTTGTCGTTAGCGAAATTGGTCAGATCTTGATGGGCGAGATATCTCGTCGAAACCACTTGGAAGGTTAAACGTAAACATTGATTTTTTCACGATTAGTGCAGATACTGGTTCCGAGTTCATCAGGCTGGTGCTAGAAGCGATATCAGGGATTACTATACAATTACCGATTTCGATAATAACCTATGGCGATTGCCATACGTGATTCTGTGAATAACCATTTACCCAAACCACTTGTGTAGGAATGGACTTCTCCAATGTCATCTATCTTTCCAATACAGCCGCATTATATTGTATAGTGTCATGAAGGGGCGATGTAGTTGACAGCATCCGACCAATTTTCACGGCAGTTAGTGGTTGAAGAATTGCAAACACAAAACAGTGGTATTTGAAGTACATTTAAAATGTACTTTCTTTTCGTAAACAATTACGTTTTGTTATTACTAACAGAGTGCTGGGAGTAATCCGAAGTGTTGAATATAGTAAAATTACCAATGTTCTCAGTGCGGTAAATTAAAGATTAAATTCCTCAACTGTTTTAGGTGTAGATTTTTAGCTTTGCTTCTGAGGAGGTTAGATTAAGATTTCTTTATTTACTTTGATAAAATACTAATTTTTAAAAGCTTATAATTTTTTTACAACAAAGAAGAAATAACACAGAAATTTCAATTTGAATTATATTTTAGTTTTTGGACTCGTTAAATTTTATTCATTCGTTTGAAAGTTGTCAGTGGTACAGGCAGTTGAGAAGTATGATCGTAAAAGCAAAGCATCGAATGCTTTTGGGTGACAATCGCAAATTTTTTAAACAAAGTATAAAGATTGAATCTCAGCAAAGTTTAAAAATTTGCAATTATATTTCACTACTGACTATTTAATTGGAATATCGAATAAGACCTCAAGAGTATAAAGTGTTTCTTAAGAAAACTTAGACCCGTATATACACTGCTGTCCACCCAAATTGCAACACCAAGAAAGACAAGAGATATCACAGCAAAATTTATTTTGTAGATAACATGTTGACCAAGTATCAAATGATTAAATTTATAGACTTCTGTGAAGTGTGGTTCCTTCCAAAATCAGTAGCCAGAGTAGCCGCCATTGTTGGAGATCACCGCTGCCACACGCCTCGGCATTGATTCAAAGAGACTTTGGATGTGTTCTTGGGGTACAGCAGACCAAGCAGCTTCCACACGTTGCCAAAGTTGATCTGGTGTGGCAGCTGGGGATGTATTCTGGGCCAATCGTTGAGCAACCATGGACCACATGTTTTCTATCGGCGAAAGATCCGGAGAGCGAGCTGGCCAGGGAAGCAATTCAATCTGGCGATTGACGAAGAACCCTTGGACAATGCGTGCCACGTGTGGTCGCGCATTATCCTGTTGAAATATGGCTGTGGGCAAGCCTGAAGGTAAGGAAGGACAACTGGCTCCAACACCTCGGAGATGTAGCGCTGGCTGTTTAAAGTACCGGCAATGCGTACTAGAGGAGTGCGAGAGTGATATCCAATACCACCCCATACCATAATACCCGGTGCAGGACCAGTGTGGCGGTGCATATCGCAGCTGTTCAGCATCCTCTCTCCACGGTGTCTCCAGACTCGAATCCGACCATCGTGGTGTTGCAGACAGAAGCGTGACTCGTCAGTAAAGACAATTTCATTCCATTCTGCCGTCCACATCCTTCTTTCATCGCACCATTGGCGGCGGAAACGTCTGTGGTTCTGCGTCAAGGGTAGACGAAGCAATGGACGTCTTGCGGACAGACCACTCTGCTGTAAACGGCGTCGAATGGTACGCGCAGACACTGGATGATGCGGTACAGACTGAATGTGCTGTGCTATGGTTCGTGATGTGGCTGAGCGATCCGTCACTGCCATACGCACAATATGCCTGTCATCACGTGAAGTGGTGCACTGAGGTGGATGCGATCGAACACGTCGGTCCGTCGTACCCTCCTGCATCTAACGATCACATATCCGCATTACAGTTGTTTGGTTTCGTCCAACACGACTACCGATTTCCCTGAAAGATAATCCACAATCTCGGTAGGCCACTATCCTTCCTCTGTCGAACTCGGATACTTGATCAAAAGATGATCGCTGTTTTCTACGAGGCATAATGGATCGTTTTTTTGAAAAAACCACAAGAAAAACACAATTGCCGTACTTGAAATCGTCGAAATCTCCAAGCCTTAAATAGCGCTTTGAAGTGGCGCCACAGGCGCGCGTGATGTGCGTCTGCGCTGAAATTCTAATCATTTGCATATCTCACCTCCGCTAATGCATGTTGTAAATTTCATATTATTTGCATGCTTCCTTCAGGGTGTTGCATTTACGGCGGCCAGCAGTGTATTTCGGTAATGGTTTTCCTCGTCAATCTTCACAACCAGAATTAACCAGTATTTAGACCTTAATGAACATTTACCGAATGATCTTTATAAAATATTTCAATGGATCTTTTTCTTGGAAGATAAAGTTCCACTCAACATCAAACATAACTAAACAAGTTTATGAATGTTGAATATATTTTCTGTGAAAAAAGTTCCATTAGGAACTACTACAGACTGGGGAAATGTTTGGAGGTAATTGTTTTTTTAGTAGACGAATCGATTTGTTACAGCCGAAGCACTTTGTATGGAGCAGTGAAGGGTGGTGGTAGATTGTGTCGATAGTTTAATGAACGTTTTTGGTTCGACTAAGTCCAGTCTGCGATAAGTGCTTTTATGATAGATTGAATTTTATCTGTGATTGTCATTAATTAGTTTTTGTAATATTTCTTTCAATTTGTTTATTTTGACTCTGAATCAACTTAGATACAGGGCACATTTTGTGTTTTTAGGGTGTTTCAATATTTTTGTATATAATTACGTTTATTTCTAAGTTTTAAGAAAAAATAATTGTTGAATATGCCTCTTTTTATATGAATAACTGATTTTTCCTGAACAAGTTAACTGAAACGTTATGATGAATAGCACTTGAAATTTTCATTATGTTTATATATCGATTAAATGTGATATTAATAAGCAAAATATAAATCACAACAAAGGAACCATGCCAGTCAAATGCTTAATTCTATGTTCGAAAAACATGTCTTGTAAAACTTGTGTATTTAATTCCATGTTAAATCTATTTTAAACATAATATAATTTTATTTTTTAAAAACCTAGTATATTACACATTCTAAAATAAAGTGCTTTATAGAACGGTTGTTGCGTCAATATCAGCGAATCCATTCATAAAATTCATAACTTACGATGAGTAAAAATTATTAAGATTTCATTACGCGTTTTAAATATTTATTTTTACTTCAACGACAGTACTTTGAAACTGTTTAATACAATTTCCTTAACATGAGATATTTCATCACTTGTGAACAATATGCTTCAATCCGTACATAAATATGCACAAGATTGTTACACTCTTTCTATTATAATTTTTCACAGCAGGGATCCAGCTAGATGAAGTAACAAAATGTAGCCTTCATCAAATAATGTAAAGCTATACTTATCTTTTGGATACTAAGTTAACAAATAAAATATTTTGATTTATATAACTTAATAAATGCAATAAAACAGATAATATTGAAATGCTGAAAGCCAATAACAAAACTGAGACATCAGAACATAACAAATTCCCCAAATAATTCATCGTATGATTTATTTCGTGACAAAAGAATTTTTCCACTTCCTCAAACTCAAAATTAAATTGAAATACACGTATAAGATGTTAACAATAAATATGGAATGAAATATTGACGAAAACTCAAAATAAATTTCAGCCATACATTACACACCAATAGAGCCAATTTTAACTTTTTTATTTTTAAGATTTTGTTTCGGAATGTGAATGTCTTCGGAATCACTTGAAACGATTGATTTGATCCGAATTTATACTTCTGTACTTGGGATTTATTTACGTTTTACTTTACGCGGAATTTATTCAACCATCTTTTTACCCAGATCATTATTTTATCCGAACGAATATAACATAAAAAATATATCTGATAAAGTCATGAAGTTAGGACTGGAAATAAAGCTAAAGCAAAGATATAGAGCCACTGGATATTGTATAGATAATGCACAGGATACAATTATTAGGTGAGGTAAATTAGCCGTATATTTAAAAATGCATGGTTCAACGGGATTTGTATTTTTATAAGGCCATGGGACTGAACAACTAAGTCGACTATTATTCTTTAACCCTACAAGTGTTTCGACGAGATATCTCGTCCAAGAAGTGATCAATTTCGTTATGGACGATGAGTCTCATAGAGATAAAGCTGTCATCTTTATCCATGAAGGAATGAAGGTTCAAATATGACAAAGAAATTATCCCTTGGCCAGAAATGGTGAGTTTGGAACAGGTTTTTGCACTCTAAGTTGGCCACTACAGGGCAGTTTCGAAGATAAACCACCAGGAGAGTTAAAAGATAAACTCTTAACCAGTTCCTATGAAATTCCTGACCAACAAACTATTTCATTTTGGATTATAATTTCAAGTCGACCAAAACTAATTACTTTTGTTCCACTCTAAAATACCTTCCTAAACATTATTATATTTTATGAACCTGACTATTGCTTATATACAGGGTTCTATTCCTCTTTTCGTGTCTTTCTCTCTTCTGTGTCAGTAAAACTTTCATTGTGGTTGTATGTATCTGTCCTGTATTTGATGCAGCATGACCAAATATGGCCCTTGTGCATAAAGACCTAACCCAACCCGCCATCTTAAATATTTTAAAATAAGGGCATCAACGTCACGCGCTATCTCACTCTACTCTGAAACCGTGGAAAGCCCACTGCTGCAGAGTAGAGTGAAGCTAAATTTAGCAGGGTAAATACGTTTGAGGCGCAATTGACGCGTGGAATTTATTTCCCCACTTTAGTTAAGTCCACTGATTTATTTATTGAGGTTTAAGGTGGAATCCAAACATTCGTAACGGAGCTAAAGTGGTGACGGTGAGATCAACATTTGGGAGCTGGATGTAGGATAACAGTAGATGGTAGGTAGGTGAATTAACGTCGTGCTTGGAGCAATACATCGGGTTATTGACGGTGATTATTGGTGACGGTTCGGGATCAATCCGGAAGGGAAAGACCCGAGGGCAGCACCTCGTAGTTTTGAACCACGGTCAGATGACGAAAGATGAAAGTGGAAGGAAGGGTGAAGAGTGGTTTTGGAACGGATATAAAAATAATGGAGTATAGTATATGTTTGTAATGGCAAAAATCGTTTATTTAATACCTATTTTAAACCCATCATGTGTTCTGCGCTTGCAGAACTTATAGGGATATTGAATGATCCCACCGCTGTTATGTGCTAGGTGTTCCGAAGCGGCTCCTAATTCACTCTGGAGATGATGACTAGTCACTTTTCGGGTGATCGGAGTATCAGTACTGATTGTATTAAGGAATTATAAATTAGCTTTTCGTTTTCACACATGGAGACAACTACTTTTTAGAAAAAGTTAGACACTTAGTAATAAACTAAGGACGACAAAAAACTACAAAGAACACAGATCAGTTTCTTACATTCAATCTCCAATCTCTCTCTCCCTCCCTCTCCCCCTCTCTCTCCCTCTCTCCCTCCCTCTCCCTCTCTCTCTCCCTCCCTCTCCCTCTCTCTCTCCCTCTCTCTCTCTCTATATATATATAAAGCAGAGTTGGCGTCTGTCTGTCAGTATGTTCTCTATACAAATCTACACCATTTAACCAATCCACACCAAATTTGGAACCTATATACTTTAGAACCCTGTGGGTAACGTAAGCTACATATTACCCCCTTTCTATTTGTCGTAGGGGGCTAAAAACAATTCGAAATCCTATAGGAATAACATTGAGTATTGCTAGGGGGCGCTCTCTCTCGGTCTGGCTGTGCAGATGACGTCAGAGTTAATATCTGCAGGAGTCGCCTCTCAAGATAACCTTGGTGGATTTTTTAGAATCGTAGAGTTTGGTGCAATCCCAGATAGGTGCGGTTGCACTGAAAATTGCCCAGTATCATATCGTTTATGCATCCCGTCTGTAAAATGTGGGATGGAATTTTCAAGCATAAAGTGTAATTGCTTGAAACATTGATTATGATATCGTACCAATATGATTTGTCAGCCTTTCATAATGATGGTGGAATTCCGAAATTTTCATTCCTGGTGCTGCAAATAAAATAATATTGATAAGAAAAAACAGACTGCCATAATACGATGTATGTCATTTTTTTGGAAAATGAACTTAAAGGGCATTCACAATCGCTCCAAAACTCAAAATCGACTTTTATATATAGTCATCTCAGTATCAGTTTTGTAGGGTTGTCTTACCTATAGTATGTGAAATGGATGTAAAGTAAATTGTAGAAGCCATAAAAATCTCAATTTTAAAAGTTATTTAGCGCTCGCTTATTTTTTCTCTATATTTCATTTTCTATGATAAAAGTTAATTGTTGTATCTTAATCGACGTTTAACCAATTAAACCCGAGCAACGTCGGATAAATTCAACAACTGAAAAACCCAAATTCTATAGAAATAACGATCGCATATATTCTCTGAAACAAATTGCCTACATCTGTTCCCAGATTGTATCGCTCTCCTTTCTCTTCTCCATTAAAGCTTCATTGTTGAACTGGCTGATGTGACAGATGGTGAAAGACAGTGTTCAATCACTTTGAATCCGAAGACTGTCGTAAAATAATGGTGATTGATGGGGATTTGCCCATCAGCGACATGCATATTTTAACAGACCTCCCACGAAACCAAAGTGTTCGGGATGACGGCAACCATCAGATTTCGGGACCACTCAGTCGCAGAATGTCAGATAGAGATCTAGACAAAAAAATGAAGCTTGAGGAACAAAAAAAAACACTTTTCGGCACATAACCACAAAGCGTTCGATTGTTATTGGAGCTTGGGGACACTTGCTCAAAGGGGTGGAGACTTCTCGGCATCGGATTATGTCCGATGTTGATCACGTCTCTGTAAACTGATGTTTGAGATTCTGATGGGTTCCTTTCAGGATGACGTCTTTTTCGCCAATTACCGTCGTGACTTCTGTTGGATAACATCAAGAACTGTCGGAAGCCTATTGGATGACTGAAGGATTGTTAGACATTGACTGAAAGGAAGTTCGCTTGAATACGTATCACTGAAACCTCGACGATGGGAAACTGTAAGCTGTTATTACATGGAAACAATCTTGAGAGACATAGTTTGCAGCTGCGGTTTTTTGAATTTATCATCATTTCAAAAACAAAATCAGTGCAAGTCAAGATTTTGTCAGCTTCGACGTGTTCTACCTAAAGGAGCAACTTCAGCCATACGTCTCTTATGTAAAACTGCTTAATTAACCTAGTACTGGTTAGTTTCTTTTAATCTTATGACTTCATGGAATTGTCACTTCCAACTTAAGGATTTCTTTGTCGTTTATATGACAAGCCTTTTCGTGGTTATACTTATCAAGGAGTGCTAGGTCATGAGAGAACATGGAAGCATGGTTAGTACAACTACTATATAAAATGAAGTTTGTTGTATGTAACGCTTGAATTGAATTAAATTTGGCGATTAACAAGTTGATTTGACA
Source organism: Meta bourneti (assembly GCA_933210815.1). Taxonomy (NCBI): domain Eukaryota; kingdom Metazoa; phylum Arthropoda; class Arachnida; order Araneae; family Tetragnathidae; genus Meta; species Meta bourneti. Next base: position 7,189,845 of record OW119926.1, read on the forward strand.
AACGAAATTGTTTGCCAGACCTAATTGCCCCAAGCAATTTCGTATCATAATCTTTTTCCATTACGCCATTTTCTGAATTATAGGTTATAAGCCCTAATGTTTTTCTTCGTATCCTATATTCCAATAGTCATGCAATTCTGTTAGTTTGTCAATGCTAATTCTCTGAGCACTGATGATATTTTAAACTCTCCCCGTCCCATTACTGAACTGATTTTCGTTAAGTATATATCGGATTCCTGGTAGGTAATAAATAGGACACCATCATCTACTTCATAATTTCGTTGTAAGTCATTCATTCGGAGAATATTACCATATTACCCTGAAACAATTGATCCATATTTCTCCAGAGCGAGTCATAAACATAAATTTTTGTAACCAATATCATTTCAGGATAATTTGACAGAAGAAATATTTACAAGGATTGGCTGAGAAGAAATTTAGCTAAACTTTACAAATTAGTTTTAAATGAAGGTTGCGCATTACAGTAACTGGGCGGTCATAATCTGTCCATTTTACGTATAATTGCAAACATGATTGCTTTTACAATTAAGGTGTATTAACAAGTAATCTTACAACTAGTGAGAAGGCAAAAGTTGTGAATATTGAAATTATTAGCTAAAGATAATGGTAAACAAAAGCATGAAATAGAGTAAGGCAGTAAACTGATTATGTCCTATTCATCCTAAACATATGATAATAATATGCTTAAGATAATAATTACAGATGGTAATACAGAGGCTGTTCGGGCATTTTTTGAACGATTTTGATGAGCTGTAAAAAATTGTATGCTACGAAAGAATTTTATTTTCGCAGCAGTTAAATAGTTAAAGTATAACTTATCGTCTGATAACCCAGAGTTTTGTTCACTTTCAAAATGGCGCTTTGAAATAAGCAATGGATGGAAGGCTATGTTTCCACTCTTTCCGAAGAGAATTATGCTTATTCAATTATTCAAAAACGCTGTAAAAGTCATGTTTTTCTATATCTAAAGGTACGATAAGTAATATTATTAATGAGAAAGGAAAAAAACGTAAAAGTGGAAAATACTTCCAAAAAAGTATCCAAAAAAATTCTGAGAATATTTGTAAGGTAAGACCTTAATTTTAAAAGAGAATCCGCCAAGTCAAAAGACTATAGCAAAGTGAACGTGAAAACTTTCTCTAAGAGATTTATGATTGTGGCCGGTTTTGCGCTTATAATGGAAAATTAAAAGTAAAAAGAGGGGGAATGTAAAAATCAACTCCCACATATTATCTAGACCCTATTTTATCCTCAATATTCAAAAAATAAATACCATATCTACCCACAGTGCCAACAATCAGTAAAACTGCATCAGGGTAAAGCAAGCAGCCACACATTTAAATCGGCTATTAAATTCTTGGAAAAAATGAAACAAGAAACTGGTATCAAGTCGATAACCCTTTACTGATATTCCTGCTAAATCTCCAGATGTCTCACCCATGGACTTTCGTGCTTTTGGACTTTTAAAAAGGGCATTATTGAAATGTCAACCGAAAACCATTCAAGGACTGGAAACTGGAGCAAGAATGGGACAAGATACCACTGTCGATACTACAAAAGTCATTATCATGAAAATTAAGGTGTAGGAAGATAGTTAACAATAAGGGCTATCAAATGGAACATTTAAAACACAAAAATTTCATGTAAAAAAAATTGAGCTTCAGTCCATTAAATTCGTTCAAAAAATGTCCGAGCAGCCTCTGTACATTAGATGATTTTTGAATCAATATCAAGTTATCTTGTCTTTAGAGTTAAAAGTTTCTGGAAAGTCAACTGCATGAAGACATGTAGTGTCAGTAGTTTCCACATAGTTTTTTCAACTACTAATGTTTCAGATTATTTAAAAATCAATATTAACTTTTCAAATTAGTTCTTCAACAACAGACTACATAAATTTTACAAGTATTGGCAAAACCCAACAAATGCAACCCAATTTAGCAACTCCCTAAGTTATAACCTTTCTTGGTTTCGTACTTGTATTGAAAGAAAGTAAAGAACATCAAGGCCGGAGTTTGCAACAATTTTACAAGTTAATTCGGAACCGTCGACAAAAATATCACCCACGAGATACCAAGTTCGACCAAAAGACCCACGAGATATCACCCCCACGAGATACCAATCGAGAAAAAAAAAGCAATATTTGCAGGTACTACATATGCAATTTAATATGTTCAGTCTTTAACACCAGACAGTATTTCATGACGAAAAACTTACGTCCATTCGCCAATTTAAGTTTCCATCAATTGATTATACTGCTTCATTTAATAAAAAGTGCGAGAAAATATTTAAAAATATATGTTCCGCGAAATCCTTAACTCTGTTCATTTCAAATACTAACGACTTTTAAAACAGTTGTTGAGATTGCTTCTTAAGCCGTGAATGGAAATTTTAATAACTCTGTAAACAGTTCTATTGATGAAGAGCATTTATTACTCCTAGACCGTTTTATAAAGTGCCGTTGTTAGCAAAGAAGTAATAATTTCTGGAATTAAGGAAAGAAACGACGAAATGTTGAATGGTATAAGCTTTTTTTTTATAGAAGTACGTTTGTAAAATCATTAAGTTTCGTGAATCATCAATCCTGTTTTGACAGGAGACATTTGTCATTAGAACGGACACATAATGAATGGACCTCCAGAATTAGTACATCTGTTATCAGAAATCACTAAAAACTGTGGCACCCAGGGAGTTCCTGTTTCGTCAGTACGCCATGATACTTAGTGCCGAATGTGACAAATGGTTTTTATTAAACTGAGGAGTTTAATGAATTGACTGGCATTTTGATTCATTCGAGTATCATTATCAGTTCATCTGCAACTCCGACGAGGGACTACGTATCAGTAGAACAACAGAATCTCGACTTATCGCAAACTCGTGAACGCACAAAAAATTTAATGTTCAGCTGTTTGAAGACAAAATATTGGTTTTTAATTTTAAAAAAATATATAAATTATATTTTTAATGCATTAAAAATATAATTTATAATTAAGCATTTGTTTATGATAAGCATTAATTTATATTAAGCATTTGTTAATGATGTTTATCTTTAAACAGATCTCATGTTGACGGTGTGGAAGTTTGGAGAGTGGACTGCCAGATCAGTTGTGACCTCGTCCTCTGACCGTTGTTCAAACATAAGTGGTGTTGCCCTGGGATTGATCCCGGACCATCGCCAATAGCCCTTTGTGTTGCTCCAGTGTGACGTTAATTAAATACCAACTTACCTACCTTTAAACAGATCACTATACGACAATGTATTTCCTCTCATGGAGGTGAGCAGGTAGTTAATTAACGTCGCACTTGAGCAATACAACTGGATATTGCCGACTGTCCGGGATCAATCCCGAAGTGAAAGGACCGAGGACAATACTTCGTTATTTTGAACCGCGGTCGGATGACGAGGTCGACACCTGAGCTGGTACCCTCTCTCCTAACTTCTGTACCTCACCAACGTGAGGACATTTGAGGCAACGTCAGATTTAACGTGCACCATCCCCCACGTACATGAAGATCTTTGGTTGGGCCGAATTTTCGAACTCGCTACCCTCCGATTGCTAATCCATTACCCTTCCAACTGGGCTACCACGGCCCCCTTCAACATGGAAAAAAAGCATTTAGTGTCTCCGAAAAATTGTCGGTTGACAAAATGAAACCGGGCCACCTGTAGAAACTCATTGACTGACCAAAACATGTTTTTCATTGATGACTACTAACTACTACTTAAAACTAAACTTTACTACTAACTACTAAACTTAAAATAACTAAAACTAACTACTACTACTTAAAACTAAATAATTAGTTTTTGAGTAAAGAAATATAAATATGCATTTTATAAGTGTTGTATTTGTTGTAGAAAGATTACTATATGACAATATGCTTCTCATGAAAATAGCCATTTAGTGTCTCCGATAAAAGTCAATTTACTATTTTCTGCTCGAAGCCGACGATACGTTCTTTAATATTCAATAGTGATTGGTGTATTTTTAGTACATTTCTGTAAAACAACCAATAAGTAATTCATTCGGAGTTTATAAAATTATCCAGTGAAATTGAAAATAAAAGGTAATATTAATGTTTTACTTATTTACCATAATGTTAATGCTTTAATTATTTACTGCCTTTACCACTATGCAGCTGTAAAATTTGATTATCTGCTTAAATTTTCTGCGACCCTCCGCATTTGTTCTTAACCCTCCAAATACCAGATACCTCGTCCACAATGATCTGGTCAGTTTTGCTAATGACGAACTGCCTCGACGAGACCACCACCAACAGGGTTAAACTTGGTACAGCCTACTCATTTTTAGAAACATGCCATAGACGAAGATAAAAGAAAACATTCGGTTAATAACCTACCGAGCTCACTTCGCGATCCGATACATTTGATGGCACATTCCTCCGATGATTGTGCGACAGTCCAAATATAGCAACGGAATGTGAGTAGCTCTTGCTTCTCGGGATATGACTCCACTATCAAAATCCGCGTAAACACGAGTCCCCAGACAGCGAGCTTTATTGTCTTGTTAGCGATTAAAGATCGCTCGATGCGACAACCCGCTGAAGAGGATACTAATTTAAATCCCGACTGCTGGCACTCGAAGACAGAAGCCACTAAATCCCGGCTTTATTTTGAGTTGGTGGGAGCTTCCCTTTTTGGAGTAGGCTGCCGTTTTGAAACAAAATTTCTAATTTTGCATCTCGAGGGCGGATAGAACGCATTTGAGTGCTTTCAATCATTTTGACGCTTTGGTTGCTTGCTGCCAAGATGTTCAAAAACGCGTCTGTTTCGTGAGTTCTTGCACATTGACTTACTACTCACTTTCGGAGTCTTTTAAATCAATTTTGAGTGCCGTGTTGTGGTTCCGGCGGGTGTTCTCTGATGGTAAATTCATTAGTGCATTCAGGGAGGTTTTAAACAAATTGTGAGTTCTTCGTAGTGGCCTTTTGTGGTGAATTAATTGAGCGGTAACATAGTGATGAGTCACTTCAAAGTTTCCAGACTCGCGATTTTCAAGTATCCACTATTCAAGAGGTCATGATATCAAAGTTTCAAGTGGAACGCACACAGTCAAGCAATCAAATTCTTTTGATCCTCTATAATATTGCAATCGAATCCAGCCAAAGACCGTCGTGTACAAAGAATGCTGATGCACGTTAAATCTGTCGGGACCCGAAACGTCCTCACGTTAGCGTGGTGTGGAAGTTTGGAGAGTGGGGTGCCAGCTCCGGTGTGACCTCGTCATCTGACCGTGGCTCAAAATTACGTGGTGTTGTCCACGGTTTTCCTTCGGGTTTTATCCCGGACCGTCACCAATAGCCCGTTACGTTACTCCAGTGCAAAGTTAATTCAAATACCTACCTACCTCTATGACATTTTGTTTTTTGACGTGAATTTGTCTTTATAATTGGAACAGTACAGGGACTTATCGAACTACGCTACGATCATAGGCCTTTAAGCACTAACATTGTTTCAATATTTATATCAAACTGCCCTTTAATGGTTCAATCTGTAAGTTAATTTTTGAATATTCAATGAAACAATCGTCCAAACTTCCTATATCTGCGGGCCGCGGTGGCCCGGTTGGAAGAGTATCGGACTAGCAACCGAAGGGTTGCGAGTTCGAATCCAGCCAAACACCGTCGTGTACAAAGGGGGCTGGTGCACGTTAAATCTGTCGTGGCCTCAAATGTCCTCACGTTGGCGTGGTGTGGAAGTTTGGAGAGTGGGGTGCCAGCTCAGGTGTTGCCTCGTCATCTGACCGTGGTTCAAAATTACGTGGTGTTGTCCTCGGATCTTTCCCTCTGGGATTGATCCCGGACCGTCACCAATAGCCCGTTGTGTTGCTCCAGTGTGACGTTAATTGAAAATACCAAATATCCTATATCTGCTTCATTCATTCCACAATCCAACATCATGTCGAGTATTCACGTGAAAACTACTGTTCGTATCCTCGACACAACCTAATAATTTTTTTCTTGTCATTACGAAATTTTCATTCTGTGGTTTATCGCTGTTTCACTTTTCCGCTTTTATCCAGAGCGTATTGTCTACTATTTGTACACGGAGATGCACCTAATCAGTGTCAATATATGTATTAATAAATGCATAAAATTTTTTCAGTTTTCATTAGAGGAGGAGGTCAGAGGTATTTTAATAAATTCCGCACTGCAGCAACACAACGGGCTATTGGCGACGGTCCGGGATCAAACCCGAAGGGAAAGATCCGTGAACACCACGTAATTTTGAACCACAGTTAGATGACGAGGTCACACCTGAGCTGGCACCCCACTCTCCAAATTTCCACACCACGCCAACGTGAGGACATTGAAGGCCCCGACAGATTTAACATGCACCAGCCCCCTTTGTACACGAAGGTCTTTGGTTGGATTCGAACTCGCAACCCTCCTAATCCGTTACTCTTCCAACCGGGCTCCCACAGCCCCTGTTTTCATCAGAAGATATCTGAACTAATAGGCAACAGTTTCACCGTATTGATTTCAACAGTCGCGATTCATTGGATCATTTCTATATATTTCCATTATTAACAGAGCGTTATAAATGCAAAATAACTACAATCTATTCAACGTTACTATTACAGCATTATTCCCTGACATCACTGACAAAAACTAGTGATGTCTGCGGAACGAAATGATGTATGTAAATTGTGCAACTAGAACTACTCGACTTTCCAACAATGTAATGAAATTATTGTGCAAGATTTAACTTCAAACTATGGTCTTTGAAATCTGCCAACGATATTAATTTAAATTATTTATCAAAGGCCAAAGCATTAGAGCATCAATTCACAATCTCATCTTGAATTTGGTGTGTTGTAATTAGTGCCATTCAAAATTTCTTGGGTTTCCAATAAGAACTAAAGAATTTCGACACAAGCATACACATTAGTAAAAAACAAATCACTGATGAAAATCTTTACTAATAAACCCAAGATAATACTTGAAGTTAGCTAGTCCAATGATAAGTTATTTTTAAATCGTCATCTAATAGCTTTTGTTGCAAATGGTATTTTTTCGTTAGATAAGCAGAGATCTTAAAGTATTTAGGGGCCCGCGGTAGCCCAGTTGGAAGAGTAGCGGATTAGTAAACGGAGGGTTGCGAGTTCGAAACTCGGTCCAACCAAAGACCGTCGTGTACGTGGGGGCTGGTGCACGTTAAAATCCATCACCGCCTCAAAGGTCCTCACGTTGGCATACTGGTGTGGAAGTTTGGAAAGTGGGGTTCAAGCTAAGGTGTTAACCTCGTTATCTGATCGTGATGTTATCGGGCCACGGTGGCCCGGTTGGAAGAGTAACGGACTAGCAACCGAAGGGTTGCGAGTTCGAATCCAGCCAAACACCGTCGTGTACAAAGGGGGCTGGTGCACGTTAAATCTGTCGTGGCCTCAAATGTCCTCACGTTGGCGTGGTGTGGAAGTTTGGAGAGTGGGGTGCCAGCTCAGGTGTTGCCTCGTCATCTGACCGTGGTTCAAAATTACGTGGTGCTGTCCTCGGATCTTTCCCTCTGGGATTGATCCCGGACCGTCACCAATAGCCCGTTGTGTTGCTCCAGTGTGACGTTAATTGAAAAAAAAAAAAATACGTGATGTTATCCTCGGACCTTTCCCTTCGGGATGGATCCCGGATCGTCGGCAATAACCCGTTGTGTTGTCTACGTTAATTAACTACATACCTACAGTAAAGTATTTAGCTTTTCAACTGCACAGTTTTTATTTCAAACTTTCAGTGATTGATAATGCTATTGCAGCTCTTTACATCTGACGACAATCATAACCTAATAACAAAAATTTACGGCGCACCAAAAGAAATGTTTTTAAACCAATTGACAAAACTAGGTATGATTTTGGATGATTTACAAAAGATAATACTAGTTACTCTTGCTTTTTTCTCCAAAGCGATTTTTTAAAATGTATGTTTGAAACAATTTATTTATGATGCTTTAATGCAAAAGTAATACTGAAAATTATTTAAATTGGTTAAAAGTACGGATTTTGCTTGAATTTATTTGGTTACAAATAAATTCAAACAATAATTGAGCTCGAGCAAGCGATCGGAGAATTGCATTTTTATTGCTAGTTTCGTATTTGTAAACTTTATTATTATATTAAGCACTCTCAAACGATGGTATTGTAAATTTATTTTTTAATTATGCACGCGCAGCTATAACCATGATATGGAATGTGATAAAAAATTAATTTGGAAGTTAGAAGAATTGGGAGACGGAGCGAAAAAGAGAGTTGATCGTTGTTCTTTGTGTTGTAATTTTGTATCGTCTTTAGTTATCTTAATAAATGCTTAATTTTTAACAAGCTTTCATCTCCATGTAGGCAACCGAAAAGCTTTTCTACAATTATTTGACGCAGTCGAACTGATATTCTGATCATCCCAAAAGCGAATAGTGTGAATTTTCATCTCCAAGATAAATTAGATTCGCATCACCACTAATGTCCAGATATTAAGGCGGTGGGATGCATTCAATATCCCAACAACCACCATTGTTAAAAGTTAAAAACTAAATAGTTGAAATGAAATAAATCTTACACAATTTAAAACTTTCCCCCATTTGTAAGACACCAGTGATATTCTTGCGACACACCTGTTGAAAATCGCTGGTTTAGGTTATGGAAAAATAGGTACAAAATACTATGATTCTTGTAAACATTTGACTGAAATATTACTTTTCAAGTTTAAATTATACATAATTTTATGGATAAATAGTTACATGTATAATAATTAAAAATGCAAATTTTGGTCATTTGAGTGACAATACTCCGTGTATATACAATTATAATTTAAAATACAGGGTGTTCCCTTAGGACTATAATAAGAGAAAGTGTCGTATTTTCTTTACTTTTTTTATACACCATGACTTATTTAAAATTTCTTACGGAGACATACAGACTCAAATTTTTTTTTGCAAGTCTAGTACAAACATGCGCATCATGCACTTCTCGTCATTCTAATAATTTATTTCAATGTTACAAATTTTTCTTTTATTATGGTTATAAGCGGAATGCCTTGTAATGTCATGTGCTAGGTATTATAGACATTAATTCCAATGATTACTTTTGTCAAACTACACATAAACGAATTTAAATGCTATTTGGTTAGCCAAAGATTTTATATAAGAATTTAGCAGTTCGATAAATTATTTAGTTTGACAAAAATACTAGATAAAATATTATGTACCTTATGAAGTTTAAACAAATGCTATTTAATGTAAACAAATCTGTTTTAAATTTCTATAGTTCGTCTCATCCATTTCATTTACTAAAGACCCATCATTTTAAATTGATCTGTTTTAATTAAGCACAAAACTCGAATGATAGATGGTCCAAACTATCGAAAAGAACAGAATTTCTAGTGAAGCAGTAGACTGGAAATATTCTGTGGGTATCAGCGTTTATCTGCCGATTTTATTAAATATAATCAGTTTATATAATAATAAATTAAGAGAAGCTAATAATTCCCATTTAATTGAACGTGTCAAACTAGTGTTTGTTTTACCATTCAGGAAAAAAACATGACATTTTAAGAACATTATGGCAATTGAGAATGAGCAAATACTGAATACGTTTGCCATAAGTGCTGAGATTTTAAAAAATCCATCAATACTTCATCTGCAGATATAGTATGTTTGTTTAAAAGACCAATAGCTTGATTGCTATGTTTGTTTCAAGATTTGTAATGATACAAATTCCAGTTATCAGAGCATGATTCCAGCATTGAATGGGGCAGCGTGTCCCTTGTAGGGAGAGGTCAACTTGGCTCAGTGGGTTTGCCCACTGCGCTAGCAACCTGCGCAGCTTTCCTTGTGTATGTATGCCCATTTACTTGACGTTAGTGTGTCTCACTAGTAAGGCAACGAAATATTGTTTTCTCTTGTTTAAATGCATATTATGCTGTTCTGAATACGTCGTATTGACACATTCCGAGCAAATTTTTATGCTTTAAATGTCATCTTACCTAGCTAAAACTCCACGTGTTACCATCTTAAACATATCAATATTACACTTTTAGTATAACAACGTTAAACAAAAGAGCCACGAACAAATGAAGGGCTCCGGGAAACTGAAAAGCCTTAGAAATATGTTCCGTAAAGAAAAAAATTAAAAAAATATTCAAGAGTATCTATCAAAATAATTTAATTGTTTGAATGAGTACTTTATATTTTAAAGTTTAAGGCGACGTGACATCTTGATTATGACAAGATATCCCGTCGTGATAATCATCAGGAGGGTTAAACACGCGCAGAGTAATCTAAATACCAGTTATTCACATTTATGTGTTGATTACTTGACGTTGTGTATGCAGTATTTGGTGCAGCGTAGCCAAATGTCCCTTGCATTATAAAACCTAAAATCCTTGCACTATAAAACCTAAAATAACCAACCACATTTGTGTGATCTCGTTTTCTAAATTTAAAGAACTCAAAATTTACTCTTCGAAATTCAGTAAGTTATCTTGCGTTTCATCCCCACTTACTATTTTCTTAATTCTGGGGAAGGAATTTTTCCATTTAAACCGCTTTTTATGTAGGTAATTTAAATTTTTTTTTCAATTTATAACCCGGTATGATTACTCGTAAGAAAACTGTTTAGTAGCTACTCCATTTATGGTCTTGAAATGTACCCATATTGCATGTAACTTGTGCAAAAAACGAACATTTTTTTCCTTAAAAGAATTAAAAACTATTAAACAGACAATCCCATTTACCTGACACAAAAAATACATCAGTTTCTTTCTTAACACACCCTTAGGAGTAATTCGAGTGAATTACAAAACGGAAAAAGTCAATAAAACGTTTGCATTTAAAAGCATCGACATACATTTAACGAAAACTGAACTAAATCTTCGCAGGGTTTAAAAAAATTTAGCCATGGTATATGTATAAAGTATGCTTATAAAAACTAACCTTTTTTACACCTTATGTGATAGCTAAATGAAAAACCCTCTTAAAAACGATGAATAAACCCACCATACAATGCTATAATAAATTTTTAAGAAACTATTTAATTTCCTCGTAATGTACGTAAAATAAAATTACAGTTGATCTCATTCGTTTATATTTCTGTTCTTACGTAAAAAGTTAATCCTTTTTATTTTTATCGCAATGGTTTATAACAAATCCCAGTGTTCAGTGAATTAAAGCACTCACCTTAAATTATCGAACCGAATTACCATTTATAATATATATATATATATATATATATATATATATATATATATATATATATATATATATATATATATACATATATATAAAAGGGAATATGTAAATAGAGATCGTGATGATAAAAATTAGATTTTGATTTTGGTATATAGCGAACATATCTCCGTATCGCGGGTATAAGGGCAGAGTAATGAGTTGATTGCCAGGAAAATTAGAAAATAAAATTATTGAATTGTGAAATAAGTTCTAAAAATGTAACTATCTGAATAAGATTCCCCCGAATCGACTCACATTTCCCCTCTGGAGAGGTGACTTTAATCACTTTTCTGGTGATCAAATTATGAGTAAGATTGCATTAAATTGTTGTAGATTAGCAATGCGATGACCATCTTTGCCATTTTGTTTATTTCGTATGTACATTTGAAGTTCAATGCTACAGCAAAGGTGCTACCTTTTCTTCTATTATTCCAGAAACATCTTTGCCACTTCCAAAATGCATTTCCAGTAGATTAGAAATGCGATGACCATCTTTGCCATTTTGTTTATTTCGCATGAATATTTGAAGTTAATGCTGCAGCAGAGGCATGATAACTTTCTATTTCAGAAACGTCTCTGTCATTTCCATTGTAGATTAGCAATGCTATGACCATCTTTGCCATTTTGTTTATTTCGTATGCACATTTGAAGTTTTTCTTGCAGCAGAAGTGTTGGCTTTCCTTCAATTGACACAGAAATTGTCTATCCCCAAAACTCTTTCAACTGATTAATTTTTATGTTTTCGGTAACTTACTTATTTTTACTGCTCTATCTTTGCAGAATCTGCTTTCATGTTACGTACTCATCTTAAATTAAAAATCCGTGGATATCTTCTGATAACGCTTACACCTGGTTTACATTAATTATCGTTCATGTCTTGCACGCGCTCACAGACATGTTAAAAATTCATTTATTCAAAAAGAGATAATGCTTATAATCAGCATTTTAGAGAACTAGTCACTATAGAATCAGCCATTTTCTTCTATCTATAGCATCAGCCATTTTCCTCGTGATCATCGGTTTTTGAAACACCGGTAATATTTTGGTGACCTTTTCCGAAGAATGTAACTATTGCTCGTTATAGTTTTCTAATCTTATACTTTCATCTCAGACACGTACCATAAAAAGTTCTTAGACACCCCCTCGATATCAAACTATAGTACATTTCGAAGTTGTATTTCATTGTTGCGTTGGGAAAAAAGCCATCTTGGCCTAGAAGCTTAATGTTTTTGAACCTAACCTTTTTATTACTCAGACATATTTTTAGATCATACCGTTGCGTGTGGGTTGAAAAAGGGATTGTTTTATCGAGAGATATAATCAGATTTAGAGAAGTACAGTAGTGGTATATCCTGATATAAGACACCCATGTAATAAGGGGTAATGATATCTGATTCGAACTACTAATTGAACTATGGTTGGATAGTTAATATCTTTCTTGATAAAAATGAAATGTCACCTCGTGCTAGTGGTTCTGAAACTATCTCTCTGAGCAGCATTTTTCATTCTATTAAACCTTTTAGTTGAAAACCTTGGCGGTTTTATATAGCTGGCAGAACCAGGAAGAACATCTGCGCTGAAGTTTCTTAACCGTCCTCGTGGTTGCCTTGTCGAGGCAACCACGAGGACCTTACCATTAGCAAAACTTATTAGATCTTGATGGGCGAGATACCTCGTCGTTAGAAGAAAACTGACCAGATCATAAAAACTTGGTAATATCTTGACTGAAAATCTCGTCACTATTTCATTCATCATCGTCCGTTCGAGTTATCTCGTCCATCCAGATCTCCAATTAACAAAATTGGTCAGATCTGGATGAACGAGATAACTCGTCGAAACCACTGGAGGCACTGCTTATATCTATTGATGACAATGTCGTTACTTAGATTTCACACCTTATTTGAATTTAAGCAACGAATGTAAGCATGAATTTGTAATGGTTCTAAGCATCGAAATAATGTATATTGCATACCTCAAATGAAACAAAATTGATCAAAAATATATGTATAAGAAGCAGCATTTCATGTACTTCATATGTTAATTCTTATTTCCAATGAAGAGCATGGCACAAACTTCACACCTCAGTCAGGTTCCCCCAATTAGCTTCTGAACGCCCACTTCAGTTCTACCCCATTCACCTGTTTAAGGGCAATAGGTATTTTTTGATGTCTAGACTTATTTTCAGGTTCACTCACGTTTCCTTTTCTGTGCTGTTTTCTATCTTCTAGATTTCTCATGGCCTTCTTTAATCAAACTGCTGTAGAATTTCGAGTTCTTTCGTGTTGCTTTAGCTACATCATGCAGTTTCATAGCTCTAATCAAGCATGTATAAATTAAGAAGGAACATTGGCTTAAGAATCCCGTAACGGTTGGTTTTATGTTTATATCTGTTGCCATTCTACAATAAACAAATAACTGCCACGTACGTGAGTGAAATATGCATATAGATATAGATTGTGATAATGTAATTAGTGTTTACAATTAGACTAAATGATTAACTATGCATTAAAACTACTTTAAATGCGTAATGTATACAAGGTTAAAAAATTTGACATTTATATGTATAAAGTTGGGGTATTCAGTTAAATAATTTACCCCAAACAAATAAATGTGATACATCATTTAAGTAAACTAAATTTAAATCAAGAAATGTTCAAATTAGTTTGGAAGAGACAATAGTGACCTGTTTTTAAATATTTCTTGGCAATGTTTGTCCACTGCGCTGCTGATCGCAGAATTAACACTTCATTAATATATAAATCAACATGTCTTACCTCATTGTAAAAACCTTGCAACGTTAGTTTATCTTGTAATATTTTTAATATTATTTCGCCTTAATCTATTAAATTTTCCACTAACTTAGTATTTTAACTTTAGATTGTAATATAATTCAATAGATTCTGAAGTATTCAACTTAGATAAAGCAGAGTTCTGTGAACAAGACCCTTCTCCACATATTTACTCCATGTACTGGACCCTTCTCCACATATTTACATATTTACTCCATGTACCAGGTTATATGACGGGTCTCTAATGTAAAATACACCGATCTATACCAAGCGTTAAATATTTTTACTTTTACATGTATTTTCTCTTTTCACGTATGCATTTGCTTTATTATAATTAGTCAAAGAGCAGATTAACCTCTGAGGAGATCACATGCACATATATCAGTTCTGAAACCTGTTGTCGTTCCTTCATGACTTTTAACCAGTTGGACCTCCTTGACCAATAGAATCATTTCTAGGATTCTTTCAATCAATACGTGTGGATATTTAGTCATTGTTTGTACTGAAGAGTTTGCACTGAAGGTAAAAACAATACCATAATTCAAACCATTCATTTTATTGAGCATTGCAAAAATTGATTACTATCCCGGGGTTTTGTGGAAAGTCTGTTAAACAGTATCAGCATGCTAAACTTGGTTGGATACTTAATTACAATAATTTATCCACCGTTGTGTCAAAAGGCGAGATCCATATACGAATAAAAACCAATAAAAAGAGTGATGTATTTTCAAAAAATCGTCATTAATCTTGCAACTGAGAAAAAAGGACACGAGAAGTGGGAAAAAAGTGAATCTGGTATGAAAAAAGGTGTGTAACATTTCCCTTATCGTAGATTATCAGAGATAAAATCCTTTTGAACTGCTGTGGCTGTGCTTCTTTTATTGTAGGGAAGGTGTCTATTTATCATGCAGTTTCTGTAATGAAACTTTAGGACCTTGGAGAGGACGTGAAAAGGGTGAAAAATTACGATCTGTTCTCTCGGCGTTTTGCATTCTTTCCCGGCCAGATTCCCCGTCTGCTTTTGTCATTTTTCAGAAGAATCTTCGATGATAGATGTTAAGGATAGACGTTACAATTACTAGAGACCTTTACACTTTGTATTCCGATGACTTCATTTTGTTTCTTAGACGGCATCCGAACCCTGCAAGGAAAAGGTGCTTTCAATTTGTTTCTTGCCTGGAACATTTATTTTCTAAAAGTCTGTATTGTGAGGAAATAAAAAGAAAATCAGTGAAAAATGGAACTGCCTTCGTTTCGAGAACTGTTTCGCTGTCAGCGACATTTCACCAATGACCTTCTAATGAAATAAGACTTTGCCCAACTTCATATTATTTTACCCGCCTACTTGGGTTTGAAGATTTGTCATGTGGTGTTGGGAGAAAAGCATGAATCATAATGTAGGGCTAATTAGGATTTGTGCTAATTAGAGAAGGTTATCTGTCTCACGTTAGGATTCGTGCTCCTCTTATCCGCTTGTATTACTCACCATTTTTTTATCATAGCAGTAACAGACAAATATTGCGTAGTATATTTGCGTAGTAAATTTGCGTAGTATTTCAAGGTGAAAGCCAGCGAAGGACGCGATGCACTGTAGCCCGGTTGGAAGAGTAGCGCATTAGCATGCGGGTGTTGAGAGTTTGAAACTATTCAACCAAAGACCGTCGCGTATTTGGAGGCTGGTGCGTATTAAATATGTCGTGGCCTCAAATGTTCTCTCGTTGGCCTCGTGTGAAAGTTTTGAGAGTAGGGTTCCAGCTCAGATGTTGACATCGTCATCTGACCACCGTGGTTCAAAATGACGAAGTGTCCTCGGACCTTTCCCTTCGGGATCGTTGCCAATAGCCCGTGTGTTGCTCCAGTGTGACGTTAATTGAACTAAATACCTATCAGCGAAGGACGACCATTTCATAAGCAATGTTTTGATTGCTTAGTGACATTTTAATAGAATTTGACACTACAAAGTAGAGTATTATTTAATTAATCAGTTCATACTAATGCAATTTCCAAAAGTTACATTTAGAATAGAGCTATTCTACTAGAAACAATTTTCTCATTTCATTTGAAAATGTTTCTTCATCGATACACAACGAAAGCCCTATTTAATACAGTTATCGAGCGAGATTAAAAACACACTTGGGCTTCGATAGCCAATAGGCCCTAATCGATTCCCAAGCCCACGTGACCTACACTTCTGAGATCGTACAATAACGACTCCGCCCTCCTGTTTCGTCTGTTTCATTGAAAAGAAATTCGGTGCATATCATTTTCATACACCTTACATTCACCTTCAAATGAAATGGGAAAATTGTTTCTAGTAGAATAGTTATTCCAATTCTAAATGTAACTTTTGGAAATGGCATTAGTATGAACTGAGTAATTAAATAATACTCTACCTTGTAGCGTCAAATTCTATTAAAATGTCATTAAGCAATCAAAACATTGCTTATGAAATGGCCGTCCTTCGCTGATAGGTATTTAGTTCAATTACACTGGTAACGACAGACTATTTTGGACATCAATGTCACTATTTCGCCTTAAACGTAATTGCTGTTTTCGGTTGGTAAGCGGGTATGCTTGAATTACCATCGCGCTGGAGCAACACAACGGGCTATTATCGACGGTCCGGGATCAATCCCGAAGAGAAAGAACCAAGGACACCACCTCGTAATTTCGAACAACGGTCAGATGACGAGGACAAAACCTGAGCTGGCACCCACCTCTCCAAACTTCCACACCACCCCAACGTGAGGACATTTGAAGCCGAGACAGATTTAACGTGCACAACTAGCACCCACGTACATGACGTTCTTTGGTTGGATCGAGTTTCCATCGGTTATGAATCCGCTACTCTTCCAACTAGCCTATCGCGGTCCATTAAGAATAAAGTAAATGGTAATTTCAGAAGCTTGGTACGGTATGCATATTGGAGCATATTAATCATCCGGTGTGTTCAAGAAGTGTGCTATTTATATAAAACATACTCCATGAGTTCAATTGGAACTTTCATTCTAAACCTAGCCTTCCGTTAGTTAATCCAACGAACTGGTCGTCTTATTTCCTTTTCACTTAAGGCCTAAACGACATCAAGTATGTATACAGGGTATTAAGACTACACAAAATGCTTACAAACTATTGTAATCTGTAGGTATTCGCCTATGAAAAATAGCCGTGTGGAAACACAGTTTCAGACGCTGGTTTGCATTTGTCGTATTAAGATAGGTAGGTATTTTAATTAACGTCGCACTGAGAGCAACACTACGGGCTATTGGCAACGGTCCGGGATCAAACCCGAAGGAAAAGCTCCAAGGACAACCACGTAATTTTGAACCACGGTCAGATGACGAGGTCACACCTGAGTTGGCACCCTACTCTCCAAACTTCCACACCACGCCAACGTGAAAACGTTTGAGGCCGCGGTAGAGTTAACGTGCACCAGCCCCCTTTGTACAGGTCTTTGGTTGGACTCGAACTCACGACCCTCCGGTTACTTATCCGTTACTCTTCCAACACGGCTTCCATGGCCTCGGTCGTAGGAAGGTTATTTTTAAATGATTGATAATTCAAATAATAAGTAACATGTACTACAAATTCGAAGGTGGAGATGGACAAACACATTGTAGATGATTTTACTACGTTATAAGACAGTGATAATATTTCATCATTCAGATCTTTAGCGAATTAGAATAAATGCTTTTATGAGGTATGTAGGCAATTCAATTACTGTCACACTGGAGCAACATATTGGGCCCGGGGACTCTCCTGGATCAATCCCGAAGGGAAAGAACCGAGCTTTTGTCAGGAAAGATGAATCTTTCAAAAGTTGAGAAAAATTGACAGAAAATTATGGTTGCGTTTTCCATTTGATTTTTCAGAATTACACTGGGTATACTTTCAACACACTATGTAACATTAAAAGATTCTAAATTTTTAATTTTATCACTCAATTGTAGGAGTAAAAATTCAGGATCTCAAAGAAACTACATTTTTACTACTCATACATGTATGGCAAAATAATTTTTACTGGAAACTTTTAGAAGTCAGAAAAGATTGTATATACCTAAATCTAAAACGGAGCACACAGTTCAATAACGATCTTTCTTCAACCACAAGCCAGCGAACAAATAGAAGCAAAAAATTGATTTTCTTTTTAAATTTCTATTATAAATGCATTATCGGAAGTACACCCATATCCTGCTACTAAGTACCATTCGTCATTACTTTATGATTCAAGGGTGAAGGATTTCGGTGGCGTATATGCAACAAAGCAAAAAAATGAATAATCACAATGCGCCGCATCATTTTTCAGGCAAATCGCCATATTTCTTATTCAAATCAGATGTGAGAAATAGATCGGAACCCCATTGTTGCTTGACTTCGGATGCTGGCAATTTTATTTTATGAGAAAATTGTTACCCGGTTTTCTTCGAAGATGGATTGATATTCTCGAATCGATAAGGGCCCTCTTGCTTCGTCCAGATATTAATGATTATTATGATTTCTTGGTTATCATTTTGAAAGATGCAGAAAATGATCAATTATGTGGCCGATAATATTGGTGCTGAGTCTTTTAATGACCATGGCGTCGAACTGTTCGAAAAAGTGCTTGACAAGAGAAGCGATAATGATACAGGTTATTGATGGTTTTCCAATTGCACATTTTTGTGAAGAGCCGGATTCGTTTACTTTTTGCTGTAAAATTAGTTTTAATATTATATTTATTCGCGCTTTGTTTGGACATAAATTTTGTACATGCAATTACAGATGCGCTGTTTATTAATCAAATCGTATCTGCATGCAGTTCTATAATTATTTCAGTCGCCAAATAATAATCACAAGTGTTCACACATTTTAGATGAGCGTTCAAGAGAAATGTGTAACTAAACTGTCCATACACAACTAAAAATTGTTTTGGAATCCATAGAAACCTCCTTAAGGTTAACTCCACAAATTCTGATACTACGATAAGCAATGCTTTTCTTGCAAAGCAGAAAACTAAAGCTCATCTTTATTTAAAGCATATATATTGCTGTCAGATAAAAGAAAATGTCTATTCAAGTTTCACTGTAATACGTTTGGGAGAGAATGGCTTATACTTCTTAATAAGAAATATAGCCTTCTTAGATATAGAATATCAACTATTTAAGCTTAAAAGTAAGCAATTTCATTTGAAAAAAACTTGTTTGTTACGATGCATACGGAAAGATGGTGAATCATGTTCAGTCTCGTCTAGCATTTCATAAATGTCATTAATTTATTTATTGATTTAGTACTAAAATCCTGGATAAACTTTGATGATTAGTCCATTAGCCTTCCAAGTCTTCAACGAGATATTTCGTCCTTCAAGATCTGACCAATTTTGCTAATGACGAGATATCTCGTCAACAAGATACTGCTGATTTTTAGATAATGACGGGATCAAGATCTGATCAGTTTTCTTATAATGATGCTCGTCCATATCGATCTGGTCAGTTTTGTTAACGACGAAATAACTTGTCGAGAGAACCACTGGGAGGGTTAAGCGTATATTTTTCACCTAAATTTATAATCTCAAAAATTACTTTCCAAATATTCTAATAGAGTAGAAGGGGCCGCGTTAGCCTGGTTGGAAGCGCAACGGATTAGCAACCGGAGGGTTGCGAGTTCGAATCCAACCAAAGACCTTCGTGTACAAAAGGGGCTGGTGCACGTTAAATCTGCCGTGCCTCAAATGTCCTCACGTTGGTGTGGTGTGGTAGTTTGGGCAGTGGGATCCCAGTTCACAGGTTTTGCCCCGTCATCTGACCGTGGTTCTAAATTACGTGGTGCTCTCGATCTTTCCTTTTGAGATTGATCCGGGCACTTCGCCGATAACCCTTTGTTTTTCCCCAGTGCGACATTAATTAAAATACCCACCTACCTACCTTTAATTCAGTAGCATGTCTTTGATTAACGACTCCGTTGAACTCTTAATGGTGATACAGTAAATCAACTTGGTGTCAAACATATATAGGTTATAGCAACTTATGAGGCCAGCTATATAAAAATCAAATCTCAGGACGAGACACAACATTTATTGACAGACAAGAAACGAAACATGTATGCATCTCCAAACGGAATATAGAACGCCTACGCACTCGCCTTTTAGCCGAATAGAAAAACAAACGGAGCACATGCGCAGAAGAGAGCACGAATAGGGGGCCTTGAACCCAACTGATAAACAGTTCCTCGCTCCAGGAGAGAAGAAAAGCATAGGGGTTCTGCTACAATCCCCCACACTTCTTAATACCATCCCGGTGAAGAAGTGTCCTTTTTTCTTGGATCTACCTTTTTTTCTTAATGGGGCAACTGGAATTTGAACCTCAGGTAATCCACGGTAGGCTGCTAGGGATGAAGTGTGATAAACTCCCAGTGGCACACTTGGATCACCACGACTTGCAACTTCATACGATGTAGTGGATCTGCGACACAGTATAATGTAAGGTCCATCCCTGCGATGCATGAGTTTCGACGTTCTTTCCCTGTTAGCTTTACTGATGGAATGCGACTGTACCAAACGAGGTCTCCAGGCGTGTATATTGGACCAGAGCGTCGTGATTTATCTGCATATTCTTTTCTACGATCTTGGCTACACCCATTTTGAATGGGTGAAGCCAAGCACAAGCCATTTATTTCATGGGCCACCCCAGCATGAAATTATCGTTGTTAATAATGGCTCATAGGTCTTTGTTCATATCATCAGGTGTACGCAATTCTCAGGCAAAAGCTAAGTAAGCTGATGTATGTCCAGTAGTAACACATTTCTCTGTATTCATTGCGAATTTAATTGACGGCAATTTTTCTACCCACGAAGTATGGCCATTTCCAACCAAGATTGATAAACGAGGCTTTAAGTCATGATTTTTGCGTTCCACAGGGTTGGATGGTACACTGGAGTTAGTTTTTGCTCAATACTTAGAACATGACAGTTGTTGCATGAGACTGCTTATGAACTGTGCCCCATTGTCACTAATCAATCGCCGGGGAAGTCCATATCTAATTAATACTTCGTTCAGCAATGTAATAGCACATTTCTTTGCGGTCGCTAGTTTTAACGGGAATAGATCTATCCATTTGGTTGTATAATTTTCAACATTAAACACCCATCGCATTTCATTTGGACTTTCTGGCAAAGGGCCAAACAAATCTACAGCCAATGTTTCAAAACGCTGTGACGGAACAGGAGTTTGACGCAATCCTGCAGGCTTCTGATTGGAAGCTTTATATCTAGAGCACTAAACAGTTCTTCACATAGTCCGTTACATATTTTCTCATTCCAGGCCAGAAATAAAGAACCTAACCGATAAACAGTTCCTCGCTCCGATTTGGGGAGGAGAGAAGATAAACAGGGGTTCCACTACAAGGTGCATTTTTCATTTCCTTACGCTTGTCTTAGAGCAGATCTTCCTTTTTCATTGGAAACCCCATTCGTCAGATGCATGCCAGCTATCTTTGGAATTCGTGCAATGCTCCATCACGTGCAAAATACGCGTTGCAAATGACGAATTAAAAAAAAAAAAACGATTTGCAAATGCTCTACCAGCGCCCGATAGCACACAAAAAATTATTTTGATGCCCTTATCACTCTAAAGTTTGGCTAAAGAATTTCTAATCACCCTGTATTTCAATTTCAGTGTCAGTCAATGCTTTTTTTAAATCATCTATATTTTATGTAATGAAAGAAAGGGGTCGGATAAACTAAGGTCTAATCATCTTATCCCGAGAAACCATCTCTTATTTTTCCAATTTATTTTACCCCATGGTACCCGAATGACCGTCCGCTTTTCCGTTTTACCCGGGTTTTGTGTTTAGGGCAGCTTGGCCAAATATGGCCCTTGCACCGCAGAACCCCAAAACAACCAATTTCATTACTTTTCTGGCTTATAGCAGCTTCGGCGTTTTACTGAACATATGACTTATGTTACTTAGCTTCGAATTAAAGAAATACTAGTTGCAATAAAAGTTATACTACAATAATTGAAACATACATATACAAAACTTGCAACATACGAAGAAACATTTTAATAATTAAATTCCACATAAAAAAGATCAAATTTTACAATTTTGAACTCTGATGATTTCGGAAAGCTTGTTCAATATAAATGTTTCAGTAAAATTAAAACTTCGTTTCAGTCTCAACTTACAATTCTAAGTTATTAGTCAAAATGTCTGCAATTTAATTTGGTTACTTAAATTTTCCTGAAATCAGGCCGCATGTAATCGAACTAGAACGAGGTGTGCGGTAGCTTTTAACTCATGACATTTCATCATTGAATTACTGGTTTTAAATTCACGAAAAACGTTTTTGCATAAAGCTACAAGACATTTCTGTTTCTAAATCTTTCACTTGTATTACATTTCTTTCTTCAGTCCTATTGGATGAACTTCATTCTTTATTTCTCGTGCTTGTCGATAAAGACCCTGTTATCCATTTGATGGCAGTTGAAAGATGAATAAAAATCTTTTCTCGCATTCCCACAGGGTAGACTTACATAAAACTTTAAAATGACTAATGAATAATACTCTAACCCCATTCCATGTGTTTCTTGAATCGAAGAAACAGGGTTTCCTTTCAACATAAGCTCGTTCCATTTCGTGCCTTTTCAATTTTTAAGAAAAGTGTTATACCTGATAACTAAATAACTAACTAATATAATAAATATGAGTTTTTATGATAATTTTAACGTAAGGTGGTGTTTATAGTAGGAAATTCTAGTTATGCAGTAAGTAGTACTTTCTTGAGTTAAAAAGTAAAATTATTGATCATCTTGAAGTGAGGTGTATAGTTGTTAAGTTGGAACCCAAGTTAGCATTGGCAATTAGTGTGATTAAGGGAGCATCATTGCTTCATGTGTATATAACTCACAGTAGGCCTATGCATATCATCACCCTCGGGGGTTCATCTGTATGTGTGGGTGCATGGGCTTCACGGAACCGAGGTACTCTAGCAATCTTCTTTTCCCATGGGGTTTACTACCTTTATGAACACGGTTCGCGTTCCACTAGGATACCCAAGCGATTTTTCCTGCTTTTATCTCATTCTATTCCCAATACAACTCTTTTCCCTTTTACGACAATTTTTACTTGAAGTTGTCTGCCTTGTGTTAGGTGCAGTTTGACCAAATATGGCCCATGAGTCATAAAACCCCAAAACGACCAACCAATGTAATCAATCATCACAATATCGGAGTTTATTGCTTAGGATTACAATTCACCTCTGAAAATCTTGTTGGAATGAAGTCAACTGAATTGTGCCGGCTAGTTATCACTTTTATTTAATAATTTTTACATCTTATTGGTTATTTTAATTTCATTTACAGCTATAAAAATGTGAATTGCTGTAAGTTGTTGCACAAAAACAGTAAATTGCTTAGATAATTTTTATTAACAAAGATAAATACGTTTTCTGAATGGCATAGATTTTGACAAAACCGTTTATTCTTTTTAAAGGGATGTAACTAGCTCAGTAGTCCTATATTGTTTTCCTACATAAAATTTATTATCCTGTATTGAATCGCATTGTAAATTGTTTTAGAAACATTGTAATTGTAAAGTTTATTGACGCTAAAATTCACCGTTTGAATGAATATCTTACGAATTTCTTCGAAAAGGTGCTCATATTGAAAGAAAAACAGCATGTGCAATTTCAGAATATGCATATTACCAAACTCGACTTGATGTGGTGTGGAAGTTTGGAGAGTGGAGTGCCAGCTCAGATGTTGACCTCGTCATCTGATCGAAATTACTACGCGTCCTCGAATCTTTTTCTTCAAAGTTGATCCCGGACCGTCGCCAATAGCCCCTTGTGTTGTACCAGTGCGACATTTATGCAACTACCTACCCACTAAATCCAATATCTGATTGCAGCAATAACTTAAATTTCGCAACTCAGTGTCAAGAAGGCGTGCCTATGGGCGGAACTGCAACGACACAAGGTCCTAATAAAGTCATTGATTTACAAACACAGAGAAGTTTATCTCGTGGGTAATCTAACTTGCCAATCAGTTGCTTTGTGCTTGAGGCGTGTCTTTTCCAGGTTACACCGATTGGTTGACATTTGCTATCTCAGATCTATCGGCATTCTGAGTTGTCTTCACTACCTGACCACTGTTACATGAGTGGTGCTCATAGAAGCGTGTTATTAATACATGGATCTAAAGATTGAAATACAGTTCAATGGCTCCATACTTGCGTATAATTTATTCTTGGTCTTCCAATGGGATGGCCATTGTAATTGACGTGGATTGATGCAACTTTTCCGAAAGAGATGTCATCAGTACCATAAACAAAGATGTAAGTTGATTCCGATTCTTGATAAATACTGAATACGTTTGAATTGATGTGTGGGAAAGGAAATTATTGTTGGGAATGTGATGCAATCTTTGGTTCAGAAAGGGAAATTGTGCAGAGTAAATGCACTGATGCGCCCCAACATTTCTTGCAAATAAATAAGTTCTCGATATTCGTTTCAGGATGACGAATCATTTGTAGCATTATAAAAATTAACGTACAAAGCACTATAAAGTATAAATTTAAATAGAAACTAAAAGCATCGAGCATTTTATAAACCACGAAGGATTCAAAAAATTGTTAGAGGAGTGTTCCTATTAATTTTCAACGCGTCTTTCGTCATGTTCATGCATGAAAATCTGCAACTGCATTTAGTTTGTTAAGTGAGCAATTTATGTATTTGACACGTAATGCAAAAACATGATTCAAAATTTGATTTAGAAAAAAATTCTTGAGAAGTGGAAAATAGGTAGGTTGTGTCGATGACACAAACCACAGTTTTAAAGTAAATACTCGGGTCTGATGTTGGGTTATGGAATGAATGAAGCAGAAGTAAGAGGTTTGAACAATTGTTTATTCTCAATATTCAGCAATTAATTTACAGGTTGAACGATTAAAGAGCAGTTTGATATTGACAAACAATTTTTATCTACTTTCTTCTGTCTATCCCTTCTTTTCAAGGTAACTTGACATTGTCTTATGTTTGGCGCATCTTGACCTGATATGGGCCTTGAGCCATAAAACCCAAAATCAATCAACCAACTAACCCTTCTGGATTGATTCCAGACCGTCGCCAATAGTCCGTTGTGTTGCTCCAATGCGACGTTAATTCACACTCCCCATTTGAAAAAAAGCATTAAACTCTCTATTTTACTTACAATATGAAGCTCATTATAGCACATCGTTTAATATTTTCTCCATTTAGTCGTCTTACAAATGTAACACATGATTTGATAGCTATCTCCGTTTTGTCGTCTTACAAATGTAACACATGATTTGATAGCTATCTCCATTTAGTCGTCTTACAAATGTAACACATGATTTGATAGCTATCTCCGTTTTGTCGTCTTACAAATGTAACACATGATTTGATAGCTATCTCCATTTAGTCGTCTTACAAATGTAACACATGATTTGATAGCTATCTCCGTTTTGTCGTCTTACAAATGTAACACATGATCTCCATTTAGTCGTCTTACAAATGTAACACATGATTTGATAGCTATCTCCGTTTTGTCGTCTTATAAGTGAAACACGAGTCAAAATTTTCGTATGATTTTGTAGTGTCTAGACCAATAGGGTGGTCTTCAGACCGATGATCGATAGCCAGTTTAGGTGTTGACCTCGTCCTCTGGCCATGATTCAAAATGACAATTTGTCGTCCTCGGATATTTCCCTCCGGAATGGATCCCGGACCGTCGCTTGTAGCCCGTTGTCTTGGTCCAGTGCGACGTTAATTCAATTACCTACCTTTGGACTGGTGAAGAATTCTATCATTTTCTTTGCATGAATTATATATTTTTTCTTGAGAAACACATTTGAGAACACATAAATTTATATATAGTATTATAATTATTAATAAATTGCTGTAACAAACATAATCCTAACGTAACGTAATCTCCTCTGTATAATTGTTCAATTGAGTCACAAAATGTAATAAATTATTTGTTAATAAGATAAAATTGCAGTTTTTTCTTGAAAATTGGAATGTTTCCCAATCGTTTTCGCAGAAGTGTTTTTTGTCATATTGTGTCGGCACCTAAGTAAAGCGACGATTTATTCTACAATCAGCGCAAACAACGAACGGCAATCGAACTTAAATAGACTTCGTCTAGGGGCAACTTCCCATCAACAACCCGGAATTTATGTGTTTACGTACTTTTAAGCACCACCAAGTCAAATACGGAGCGCAACAAAGTGATAACTTCAGAATACATTGCGAAACGCATCTAGCTGAGTACTCCGACTATTTAGCGAATAACTCGCGAATCTCGGCAACGCGGCTCGCAATAGAAAAGGACGACAATCAAATAATAAGCACACAATTCTGAGCCCCTCTTCGCTTTTTGAAATAAATATCCCGGCTCATAAAACTTTGAGTGTTTGTTGTCTGGGGGATGGATTGCAGAGTGCACTTATGCGATGTTTTCAGGAACTGCATGAAGCTCGGTTGACATGTGGTACGAGGTAGTTGCTTGTGTTGTGTTTGTTGCTCTTGAGATGTTTGTTAAAGTGTTGCACGGAGGGATGTTGGAAGGGGGTGAGAGATAGACCACTATGGACTCAGTGGTTGTATGGAAATGTAATTCCACATTGTACACATTGCTGCAACAATGTATAGCTTGACTTTGATGGGTAAATAAAATCTCACATCTGCAGTTTCAACCTTCCTTGTCTCGACGAGGCATCTCATCATTAGCAAAGCTGACCAGATCTTGATGGACGAGATATCTCGTCATTAGAATAAAACTGACCAGATCTTATTCTCGCCATCATTGAAAAATCGGCAATATCTTGACAAGATATCTCGTCTTTAGCAAAATTGATCAGAACTTGATGAAAGAGATCTCGTCAAAACTACTTAGAGGGTTAATTAATTGTTTAGTTTAGTTTGTCCTGTGGTTCAAACCTGCTGTTTAACTGACTGTCCACTATTATATAACGACTCACACAGGAAGATTCGAAATTCCCTGGCCAAACTTTGAACGGTGTTAGGGTTCAACAAAATAAATATTTGCATCAAAGACTGTACTCCAAAAGGTTTTGATTTCAGGTATTATAGGATCGTTTGCAAATCGTTCTTTTTTCAAAACATCGTCATTCGCAAAGTGGACGCACATAATGGAACAGTATTGTTCCACTATAATGCACGGATTCCGAGATAGCTTTAGAATTAACTGTACGATGTTTTCGTATCATTTCAAACAGGGCTGTTTTCTGGTTTTATATCGCACGACACAACTCAAAATCAAATTTTACATTACAGAATCCATTAATGGTAGATAGACCAAATTTCTCGTGCAAGATCTGCATCGAATCTATGAAATTGAAATTTTTTAATCGCTTGGCTTCTGTTGCGGTTGTTAATAAATACGGGGCGATTCCAAATTCCTGGTAGAACATTAACCCTTCAAGTGGTTTAGACGAGATATTCCCTCCAAGATCTGATAATTTTCAATTATGACGAGATATCTCGTCCCTCACGATCTTGTCAATTGTACTAATGACGAGATATCTCGTCGAGACAATGATGATCGAAGTTGTGAAAACGCACTGTCCCTTGCCCAGAACTGGTGACGATTTCGAACAGGTTTACGCAGGGTAGTTTTCAGCACAAAGATAAGCCACCAGGTGGGTTAACCCTCCAAATGGCTACGACGAGATATATCGTCCATCAACATCGGACCAATGCTACTAATATCTCATTAAAATATTGCCGGGGTTTTTTTAATGATTGGATCAAGATCTAGTCAGTTTCCTTTTAATGACGAGATACCTCGTCCATCAAAATCTGATCAGTTTTGCTAATCAAATTCCGTTTCCGAACTTTAAAGGGTGTATCAAAAATCAAGGAATGTATGTTGGAAAGTATTGTGCGCTGGTGCTAGAGCACTGTTTCGTAAGTAATGGAGCATTACACGAATTCCTAGATGGCGAACATCCATCAAAAGCAGAGGACTGACAATGGAAACGAAAGACTTGCTCAAAATTCTACCTTCAACGAAAGGAGAGTACCTAATCGTCAAGCATTTTAACGTCTGCAGCGAAATCTGAGTGATACCGGAACATTGCACGAGTTCATGTCAACAGGCATGATGCGGGTCGATCAAGAAGTTCGAGCACTCCATAAAATAGAAGATATTCTAAGCGATGTTGAGAAAAATCCGCCTTTTGAGGAAGCATTCACTTTACAATCTTTGAGCCGTTTCCACTGGTAGCCCCATCTGTTAGACGTATGTCAGTCATTTGATTTTGATTTTCGTGTAACACTTCGTTATACGAGGTAATCTGTGTTGCAATTGACGAGATTTAAAAAAGAACTATTTGCAAACGCGCCAAACAGTACCCTCTAGCATCTACGCGAAATATGACTTGATAAAAATATGTTTATTCTGGTGCAAAATTTGAACACTGGAATTCCAAATCATCCTTTATAAAAGCTAATAATGCTCCATCAAACCAACTAAAGCATATTTCAATTTGTTCAGATTAATACTCTCAAACTTATATGAACTGAATAACATCAATTTTCTATCTTTATTTCATAGTTTGCATTTCATTTAAACTTTTCATACAATGATTTCCAAACCTGCGCGTACTATTTGCATTGCGTTTCTAATCTACCATCTCAATGATAAGAAAAACATTTTTCAATTTACTAGTTTCTTTTACTCATGGTTTTAATATTTGTCTGATATGCGCATCCTGCCACATATAAATCTAGTTTAGATTGTGATGTTTCATACCATCTTCCTTTCCTTGCTTTTCCGAGTATCTTTTAAGTTGTTATTTAGGATCAAGGGCAATTCCGTGCAAAGAGATCAGTAAGGGAAAGGGATGAAATGAAAAGGAGGGCAATTTTTTTAGTAAGGAAAGGATTCTCGAGTTACTTTGTGCGCATTCTGTAGATAATCTTAGAATATCAAAGGTAAAGTGAAGTCTTGGATCATTTTCCAAAGAAACATATACCGCTATGTATACAGGAGAAATATTGTATAAGAAGCTAAATGTATCAATATATTGAGACATTTTTCACTCAGTTAATATTATTGGGTGTGTCAACTTATACAAAGAACTCCCTTTCAATAAGGCTATGAATTTTAAGAGCGTTCTATTGTGTATATCAAAGCCTTTGAACACTAATACTACTAGGCAGGTTAGTAGTTGAATTAACGTCGCACTGTGTGTGTGTGTGTGTGGAGCAACACACGGGCAATTGGCGACGGTCCAGGATCCATCCCGAAGGGAAAGATTCGAGGACAACACCTCGTCATTTTTAAGCAGCCAGATTATGAGGTCAACACCTGAGCTGGTACCCCTCTATCTAAACTTTCACACCACGCCAATGGACATTTGAGGCCACTACAGATTATCGTGCACCATGCCCCGCGTATGCGGTCTTTTGATTGGATCGAGATTCAAAGAATTGCTAATCCGCTACTCTTCCAACCGGGCTACCACGGCCTCTAATACTAATGTATAATTTGTGAATCATGTAAATGTTTTCATCAATGGTTAGGTTTGGAAGGTTTACGACCTGTGGTCAGTGGAAGACCAGCCAGTCTACAGATCTCCTGTGGACGTTAACAGCACGGCCTGATCATGTGGTTAGATTCGACCAATGAGTAAAGTTTTCGATTCTAATATCCACTGTCTTAGAGAAGACAAGATCTCGTTATCCACAGGTTATCAGCTAAAAACATGTTTTTCGCTTCAAATCAAACATCCATACTAAAATTAACGTATCATAAGACGCTAAAAACATGTTTTTCGCTTCAAATCAAATATCTATACTAAAATTAACGTATCATAAGACGCTAAAAATATGTTTTTCGCTTCAAATCAAACATCCATACTAAAATTAACGTATCATAAGACGCTAAAAACATGTTTTTCGCTTCAAATCAAACATCCATACTAAAATTAACGTATCGTAAGACGCTAAAAAAGGAAGCGTGATACTAAACCAGCGGTTGTAAACTCATTGCGAATTTCGTTACGTTGGCTGGCTGGATATCTAATCCCTTTTTTTTTAATTATTTAATGAAAATATTACTTCAACACATTAAGTTAGTAACGAAAACAAGGGAACTTATTTTAGCGTTTTCCAGTTTTTCTGCTTTTATCCACCGCTAATATTTAGTATTTTCAGAAATTGCATCGCACTCAGGGTCACATCTTTAGGTGTGTACGGGCTTCACGAACCCGAGTTACTCTAGTGTTCTTTTCTTTTCCCATGGGGTTTATTGTCTTTAATAAACGCGGGGGCCGGGATACCTAAGCGGTCTTTTGTGCTTTGATCTTAGTACTCTATTCTCCTATCGCTCTTCCTTTCATGATGGGTAACCCAGTTGGAAGAGCAACGCATTAGCAATCGGAGGGCTGCGAGCTCGAAACTCGGTCCAGCCAAAGGCTCGTGTATAAGGGGGCTGGTGCACGTTAAATCGGTCGTGGCGTCATGTCCCTTATGGAGTGGGGTGCCAGCTCAGGTGTTGTTCACGTCATATGACCGTGGTTCAAAATTACGAGGCGTTGTCCTTATATCTTTCCCTTCGGGATTAAAACTATCCTGGAAACCGAACCGACCGCTGTCTTGCTCCAGTATAACATTAATTAGATACCTTCCAGCAATCCTTTCATGATATTTTTTACTTGACGGTATCTTGTGCTTGGTACATTTCGTCCAAATATCGCCATTGCTCCATAAAAGACCAACTAATCAGAAATTATATCCCAAATGAAAGCTCTGCTATCTTACAGAGAACTTAGAATCTCTCGACCATCAAAAACAGACTAAAAATGCAAGTGAGTTTGGGTTTCGTTTGTTGCTCTGCGGTAAATTGTCACTACACTTATGATGAAATGAGATAACACCACTCAACGTTACTGTCATGAAACAAACATTTTAAACTCACAGAAAGGCGATGAACTTTCAAAAAGCATAAACAAAACACAGAAATTTTTGCCTTTCTTTAAAGAGAACAAAAAAGGAACACATTAAAGTTCTGAAAGAATATCGGGAGATGCAAAGAAATACTCCAAAGTGTGATGGATAAAGAACGATGCACAAATCGAATTTGGAATTAAACGCCACCAGTTACCGCATTAGAAACACTAGTTTCTCTGCAAAAGAAAGAAAATAATAGAGCCTCTGCGAATTTTACTTACTCAACCTATCTCTCACCATCCCTCAAGCACTCTCGTCTGCTTTCAATTTTATTCTATTTTTAAAGCTTCCCTTTGACTGAAGATGGACATCGAATCTCCTCTTTCAGCGCTTCGCAAATACCAGTAACATCACACTTCCTTGAAAGCCCACTGAGCAAATGCTGCAGGAGAAAAAATCGGTAGCGAAAGAATGGTTACTCTATACTTTGTTACTAGTCTTCCTCCCAAACTTTGTTGCCGATTTTTAGTGCTGCGCTGTTTGAAAAGTCGTAAACGGGAGTGTATTAGTCCCAGAAATGACTCGCTGTGAACACTGAGCCATCGATTTCGCCATGTTTGACCACCGTATTAGATATTTTGAGTCAACATACTCGGTCCGGGCTATATCGATCAGTATTGAAATTGAGGTACAAAACTGCAAAAAATCGATTCGCCACATTGCTTGGGATCTAATAAAATAATTCTTTTTTGCGAAAAGCGCCATCTTTTTTCAGTGAAACTGTTGTCACTTTAAACACTATTTTTCCAAATAGAAAAGACAACTAAAAATTCCTTCTCTGAAATTAAAGTCGAACTTGACCTTGAATATAACTGTCGAACTTTTATGGCGGTCGTGGCTCAGAGGATTTGCCCACTGCACAAGCAGCCTGTGAGTTGTAGGTGGTACATGTTCAATTCCTCCCTTAGGGTATTTATCCCTTCTGTGTCAGTTTATCTTTCTTAGAGTGTGTATGCCGATTACTTGATGTTGTCTGCCTCGTGTTTGGCGCATCTTGGTCAATTAGGACCCTTGCGCGATGAAACCTAACCAACTTTTACAATACCCCCAGCATACTAAAGCAGTTCTACGAAAACTCCTTAATATTATAAGTCTTGTGTCCAGCGCAGCATGGTCAAATATGGTCCTTGTGCTATAAAGCCCCAAAACAACCGACTATGAAAACTCCGCATATACTTTTTGGACCTAAATATCAAACACATTCATCCGGAACATGTCCAATTTACTTACCCTAAAATGCTGAATGTCAAATTTCATGACATGTTGGTTTTTTAAATTTTACATAAATTTCACACCACGCACATTGCTTTTATTACCTCAGCTCTTGCATTCCGTTTTTACTGATTCCACCTGCATGAACCATCATATGAATGATAATATATACTTGCTTTTAGGAAAAGAACAAACTTCTAATTTAATTCAAATACAAAATAGATTTATTTTAGTATGAAAACGTTCCTCACTAATTAAAAACAAAAAAAAATCCATTTTCGTGTTGTAAGATTAGAACAAAATCGGCAGGATTGGAGAGATTGTATCCATAGCAAAAGCCATTTTGTTGTCACAGGAGGTATTTTTGGTTACATAAAAGCAGTATTGTAATAACTTGTTTGGCTTGAAAAAAGAATAATACTTGCGTCTATCCTGTTGTAGACAAGCATATGACTAATGTCCTGGAATTAACAGTGATGGAGATGGATATATCAGTTAAAGTATAAAAAGTATATTTAGAATTTTCTATGGAAGCTAAAACGTTTTCCCTACAACAAAATGCCACAAGCATGATTTGCATCCCATTTTATCCGAATGTCTTATCCTGATTATCGTAACGGTGTAGGTTAAAATTAGAAATAAGAGTTGTATAGGAAATTAGACTTTTAACCTATTTCTTTACTTGTTCTTAATTCCAAAATGTATTCCTTATATTATAACATCTAATTCTATTGTATCAGGAATGGCCCATTCCAGATTCAGATTATCCCAGACCAACCAACGGTTCCGTGGGTTAAAGGAAACACCAATACACTATGCATTGGTGCTCACTTTAACATCAATGCCTTGAAGTGCATTGATGTTAAAGGGATCACAAGCTCAATCCACTTGCGTTGCTCATTTCCAAGGCTCACCCCTGAATAGCTGAACCTAGCACTAAAACATAGGAAGTGAAAAGAGGGTAAATACAGTTATCGATGCCCTGACGTAGCTGTCTCAGCGGGTTTATTGAGACATGAGGTTTATATGAATATATTCACACCATGTCAGACAAATTTGAAAGGATGAGGAAAACGTAAAAAATTTGAGTCACCGAAATTCATTGAATTATTAATGTAATCTGTTTAAAAGGCATGAAACGTTTTTGAGAGGGACTGTTATGCTCTAGTACACGACGCAATCAAACTTATTAATTCTATGAAGTACATGTAATTAAGCTCAATTTACTAAGACGGGAATTTTCTAATGAAAAACATGCAACCGAAAATGGATACACGATTTTAATGTCCCATAAAAGGCAGAATAACGGTGATACAAAACAAATTTAAGGCCCTGAGATGAAACAAATTAGAAAAATGATCTCAAATTAAGATAGGCAATACACTCTACTTCTAAACGTTTCCTTGATGAAGTTTTTATCGGTCAAATTAGTCTTTGAAAAATAATTCAGCGAAGGAGCGTAAGTAAAGTTTATTTCTTCAATTGCTGTAGGAGCTAAATACAATGTTTTAGAATCCAGCATACAATGCTTCTAAAAAGGAGTAGATAAGATTATTACTAAAGCTGGAAAAAATGATAAATATCTATTTTGGGTGTCGTTTACTTTCAAGATACTCATTTTATTGACCGTGTTTAATATACGGCAAAAAGCACTTAGAAGGACACTTGCGATTCGTTCTTCTGTGTGCAGAAAAACTAATTTAAATACGTCCAGATAATATTTCTATGAAACAGTAATGGTTTATTGAAACAGTTTTCATTTTACTTCGTGTCTGATTTAGCACATACTGATTTCTATACTCATGTCTGATTTAACACATACTGATACTGTAATCTATAGTTAATAAAAACCATTTGTTGAAATTTTATTCACGTTCCTTTGAACTAAAAATACACTCGGTATATTTTTGTTAGGAAAACAACTTTCCTCTGTGTACATTCGTCCTGCAACATGCAATGTTTTCCCTATATGTCTTCTAATCAGTTTCGACGTTTTTAGTCAATTGAATCTCCTAGGTTTTTCAACCAACAGATGTGGATATTTAGTCTGTAGTGGTGAATATGCAGGACTACACTGCTCTGAAATCTCAGGGTTCAAAATGATACCAACTTCCGAAGAACTGAGAATCTGTAGTTTCAAGAGATACATTCATATTTACGCGTGAAAAAGGAAAGCAGTTTCAATCTTCAATTGCAACATTCTCTCGAAATACGAATACCAGAGCAATCAGCTTTTTCAAAAATGGACGTTTTGACAATATATAAATAAACGTAGGGTAGGGTATGTAGGAAGTTGAATTTACGTCGTACAGCAGCAGCACAACTGGCTTGTTACTAGGTCCGTTGGTTCTTTTAAATTCAAATATTATTTACTAGCAACGATAGCTCAGCGAAGTTTTAAATTACGATCCAACACGATCCACATTTTATTTCCGAAATTCCAGCAACGAATGAATCATACAAAACTCAACATTCGGGTTGCCGTATATCGGCGGGGAGTTGGCGCCGTTTTACACCTACTCACGCCAAGTGCTTCAACAGGGCTATTTGTGACGGTATGGGATCCATCCCGAAGGGAAAGATCCAATTAAAACACCTCGGTCATTTTGAACCACAGTTCGATGTCAACACCTGAGCACTCAACTATTCAAACTTCCACGCCATGACATGAGACCAAGGTATATTTAACGTGCATCAGCTCCCACGCACACGACGGTATTTGGTTGGCTTGAATTTCGAACTCGCAACCCTCCGGTTGCTAATCTGCTACTCTTCCAACTGGGCTACCGCGGCCTCAAAATAAATGTAGGGAAAAATACTTTGAAACTAATATGGAAATGATAGTAATTCTGCACGCCAATACAAAGATACCTAGACAAGCCATCATGTAAGTACTGTGAAGCATTGGATACAAAACAGCATACTCGAGTATTATGCTGTTTTAAACCTGTTATCTAAACATGCGTATTTTTATATAATGTCAAATGAATACAGTGACATGGTTGTATCACCTAGATATATCGCGTAATGGGTAATATTGTTGTTTCCGGATGAATATTTTGACATCGCAAAGGAAATCTCAATCCGTTTCCTTAGAATTAACCCCGAAATAAAGATAAATCATAACTGAACATATACAAAAATATTCTACACTAGTTTTACATTCGTTTTAGATAAAAAAGGTAGTGAATAATTTGCGCTTTTTTTCTCCAAGAAGTATATTTTTATTAGTCCTCGGCTGTAGTGGCGATCCTCTTGTCTCTGCGTTTGCCCGCTGCACTTGTATGAGTTCGAATCCAACCAAAGACCGTCGTGTACAAGGGGGGCTGGTGCACGTTAAATCTGGCATGGAGTCAAATGTCCTCAGGTTGGCTTGGTGTTTAAGTTTGGAGAGTGGGGTGCCAGTTCAGATGTTGTCTCGTCATCTGACCTTGACTCAAAATTACGCGGTACTGTCTTCGGATCATCCCCATTGGAATTGATACCGGACCGTCGCCAATAGTCCGTTGCTCCAGTGCGACGTTAATTAAAATACCTACTTAGCTGCATTAGTAACCTGCGAGTTGTAGGTTTGATTTCTCCGTGGGTGTATTTCTCTTCCGTGTCAATAAAGCTTTGCTTGTGTGTATGTCCATTTTCATGATGTCTGTTTTGTGTTCGGCGCAGCTTGGCCACAAATATGACCCTTTCGTCATAAAACTCAACCAACCCTCGTTATATCGCTTTTCCTTCTCTAGCAAAGTACGATGTATCTAATGGTTGCTGTTCTGGCCAACAAATATGAGATTGGTCTAAAGATGGTCTTAGGATCATTCACAGATCTCGTTGCATGACACATCTTATTACTTGTTGAAGCCATCTAGGGCTATGACAATGAAGCATAGAAAGTGAAGACAAATGGGATATGTGTTTCATGTGTTCACAGAGGTTACATTTGTTTCTGTTTGGAACCGTCTTTTGCACAAAAGAATAAGCAAAATAACGTTGTTTTAAAATTTAAAAGTAAATTGTAAGTTTTGAAAACAATTGCATAATATAATGCATCTGTGTTGAATAGTGTTAGAATTCAAACAGCCATTCAATTTTCATAAGAACTTCAGTCGCGTTTATGAATACACCGACGGTATGTGTAATTTCAAAATATTCCGCATACAAGCTCGAATTTATAATAGTGATGCACATTAAAATTAGAACTGTGCTCGCAACAAATCCAATATGCAGAAATTCGACCATTAATATCAATTAAATTTTTATGTGAGCAAATTGACTCCATTATCCCGTTTTAATTCATTCATTTTCTACAGACAATTACATTCACCTCTTACAAGTTATTGACTTCGCCTATTGTTCATCCAGTATAAGGCCGCCATGTTTGTGCTAATTTAAATATGAATCGACATGGCTCAGTAAAATAAAGAATCTTTTCAAAATGTATAGAATTCGTTTGTTGAACGATTTATGAAGTACCACCACTTGGTGAATAAATTCAAAATTACCATTTCTCAATTTGGCAACAGCGCTGTTTCCATTTTGAACGCGATGGCCTCTGGCACGTTGTCCAATGACGCTCGTCTTTTGAGAGGTTTCGTTCTCCGTTGAGTTTGCGAAACCTTAAAATGTAGTTTAATTAAGGGACCGAAACATTATTCCAAACAATGGTTACCAACGGCGAATTTGCGGTATCGCTTTTGCCCGTTAATTTCTAGCATTGGAGAGCCGAGAAATTGTTCCGGGCTCTCCTATCTAAATTGATATCACTGTTGAATTGCTGCTTCGAATCTTATGATTTCGAGTGATTGGTAAGGCTTCTGAATATTCTCTTGCAAGTTTCGATTTCGATTTCGTAGCCGATGCTTGGGACGTTTTACATTTTCGCTTTCTCGGTGCATGTAAAACAAATGTTAACTTGTGGACTGTATTTTCATCGAATAATTCTAAATGGCTTGATACTGTGAAATCGATGAAATTGCACGGCGTATTTTCGGTTCGGGTCTGAAAAAATAGATTTGTTTGTGTGTGTGCAGTGAAAATTTCGCTGAGATACATAGGTTCTGTTGCGTTAGACTGGTTCTTTTATTGGTAAAGAGGACACTTAAAATGTAACTAAACATTTATTGAATGAACTTTAAAATAGAAAATTGCAAAGAATATTATCAGAGAAGATCCTCAACGTAAGACCGATCCACAGTACGCAATTGTCCCTTGCTCTTTCCATCTCTTTCCATCATAGCCCGTTGTGTTGCTCAGTCTGATGTTAATTAAAATACCTACCTATCTACCTACCATCTCTTTTTTCCACTCTATATGTCTCCATTTCTCTCTTTTCTATGTCCCTCTATATCTCTATCTATTTCTCTCAAAATCTTTCCATCTTTTCCCCTCTATATCTTTATTTCTGTCTGTATATCTCTTTCTATCTCTTTTCCCCCTCGCGATACCTCTATTTCTCTATATATCTCTTTCCATCTTTCTTTCCCTTC
The DNA here is from genome assembly GCA_933210815.1 of Meta bourneti. Lineage (NCBI taxonomy): Eukaryota > Metazoa > Arthropoda > Arachnida > Araneae > Tetragnathidae > Meta > Meta bourneti. The sequence continues at coordinate 7,227,546 of OW119926.1, forward strand.
TATATCTTTATTTATCTCTTTCCATATCTCTTTCCCCTCTACATCTATCTATTTCTCTCTATATACATTAGAGAGAGAAATTAGAGACATTAGAGAGATTTCCACTTCTATATTCTTCAAAAGGAGCTGGGAAGAAGCAGATACAACAAGCTCCTGTGAAATTTTGATTATGGGGTTAATTGTAAAAAGGTGCTCCTTAATTTTTTAAGGGGAATTGCCGTGGCTCAGCAGGTTTGTCCACTGCGCTAGCAACCTCCGAATTGTAGGCGGCACAGGTTCGATTCTTGTCAGATTCGATTCCACCCTGGGTGCATTTCTCTCTTCTGCGTCTTCTTCTTCTTTCCTTGTGTACGCATCCATTTACTTGACGTTATTCGGTACAGATTGGCCAAATACGGCCCTTGCACCATAGGACCCAACCCAACCATCCTTAAGTTTTGGTACATTTTTACCGTCATTCTTTCCATAGAAAAATATTAACTACATAAGGCTGGTCAAGCATTTGAAGTGTTGTCTGTGTACGAGGATGATTTTAAAGAAAGAAAAAAGTTACGCATACGTTCGTGTGCACCATCCTTGAAAATGGTTGTTCACAAATCTGCCGAAAAGTGATGAATACGACGTGATTGTGACGCGAGGGATATTTTTCTCTTGGAAGATAGGTTATCGAATCATGAAAAATATCGCCACATACCATATATTTAAAGTTCAAGATCTCGTGGGATTGCATTACTAGCTCTCCAAGAACCCATGCAGTCACCTAGCCCGTTTGGAAACCCGATCTAGAACTCCGGGTGGAACTTGTGGACATACATCCCCTTATATCAGGGGTGTCAAACTGGCGGGCCGCATGTGGCCCCGAGGTAATTTTTTGTGGCCCACGATTCTCTGAAATAAAATGAAAACAGGACAATATGTTACGAAGAAAATGGCACTTAGGGGAGATCGAGGCAATACCGTACACACAATTTCGTCATGTTAAAAATGTGTGAGCAACTATCTTCGTCCATGAAATTAAATAAAACGGCCTACAGATCAGGATAAACTGATAAACATCTATCTGCCATAATGAAGATTATTGGAAAACTAGTAGGAGGAAAGCGCTGGCAAGTTTCAGGTAAAAAAAATAATTTTAGTTTTATAAATACATTAAATTAAATAAACGTTTAAATAAAAGCAATTATATAGCAATATTATAAATTATTACCCTAAATTCAATTAATTACATAATGCGTTTTAATTATTCTATCCATATTCCTGAATCCTCACTTCAAATTATAATTATAAGAAAATTTGTAAATGTGATGTGGCCCGCTTGAATCGTACCAGTTTCATTAAATGACCCGTGTTTTAATTGAGTTTGACACCCCTGCCTTATATGAATACAGTTATGTTCAATACCTCCCCTTAAAGTGTGTACAGGAATCACACTATCTGTGTTTTAGAAACATTTTTATTTTATACATTTTATTATCAATTATATATGTTTGTTTATTTCTCATACATGGTGCCGGGGCTCAACAGTAAAAATATTGAAGGATCCGTGGGTCGGTAGCTTGGATGGGGACGCCCCTGTCTCTTGCTCTAATGTTCGTCCGACTTGATAAGGCGGATCGAGTATCTGCATACTTCAGCACCCACATTGTATATTTGTTTCTAATATTGCCCATGTGTTAGGGAGGCCGCGGTATTCCAGTTGGAAGAGCATCGGATTAGTAACCGGAGGGTTGCGGGTTCGAAACTAGGTCAGCCAAAGACCGTGTGCACGGGGCTTGGTGCATGTTAAATCTATCGTGGCCTCAAATGTCCTCACGTTGGCGTGGTGTGGAAGTTTGGAGAATGGGGTGCCGGCTCAGTTGTTCTCTTCATCTGGCCGTGCTTCAAAATTCCGAGGCGTTGTATCTTTCCCTTCGGGATGGGTCTCGGACCGTCGCCAATAGTCCATTGTGCTGCTCCAGTGCGACGTTAATTAACTACTTTCCTACCATGTGTTTGGATTCCAAACCCAATTAAAAATAAATTATTAAAAAATCTCGTCGGGGATTGAGTGCAATTGCTCCCTTTGTTCTACTTGTTGAGCCTTGACATTTTGCATTTGGCACACGTTTTTGGCCTAAAAATTATTTATATACAATGCGACCTCCTTTTTGTATTAGCAGAATGGACTTCTCATAATCGAAATGCATCCGGTAACATATATATATATACACATATATATATACACACATATATATATATACATATATATATACACATATATATATAGAGAGAGAGAGAGAGGGAGAGAGAGCAAAATAACAACAATATTATTCACAATAATATTGACCCTTTAGATCAGGGGTGTCAAACTGGCGGCCCGCGGGCCGCATGTGGCCCCGAGGTAATTTTTTGTGGCTCACGATGCTCTGAAATAAAATGAAAACAGGACAATATGTTATGAAGAAAATAGCACTTAGGGAGATCGAGGTAATACCGTACACACAATTTCGTCATGTTAAAAATGTGTGAGCAAATATTTTCGTCCAAGAAATTAAATAAAACGGCCTACAGATCAAGATTAACTGATAAACATCTATCTGCCATAATGAAGACTGGTCTGTTCTCAGTCTGAATTCAGATATTGGAAAACTAGTAGGAGGAAAGCGCTGGCGAATTTCCGATAAGAAAATTAATTTTAGTTTTATAAATACATTAAATTAAATAAAAGCAATTATATAACAATATTATAAATTATTACCCTAAATTCACTTAATTACATAATGTGTTTTAATTATCCTATCCATATTCCTGAATCCTCACTTCAAAATAAAATTTTAAGAAAATTTGTAAATGTGATGTGGCCCGCGCGAAACTTACCAGTTGCAATTGATGGCCCATGTTTTAATTGAGTTTGACACCCCTGCTTCAGATATATATATATATATATATATATATATATATATATAGACCATCACCACAAATTAAAAAGGAGAAACCAAATAAAAACAAAAACAAAATGCAAATAATAACAAGAACAAAATAAGAACAATAAATGGAGCAAAGTAACAACAATAATATTCCTAACCTTGGTAACAGGTATTATTTTCATGATTTTTTTCTCTCTGGTAGTACTTTGAGTTTTCGGGGGGTAACTTATGTTGATCTCTTCGGCCTGGCCTCACATAAGTACAGAAAAAACTCAAAGCATCGCATTTTTAAGTGACAACCTGGCCTTGCTCCCCTTGAAAAAGTAGGCAGGCTCACTTAACATTTACATATTTTATTTCATCTTGTTTCTCGGGGAAATCTATTCTTTCTTAGGGTAGTTTATATATATTATATATATATAAACTACCCTAAGTCCTGAAACAGTTGATATTCATACACTACTTGCATAACACTCCTCTGTAGGTGCTAAGAAAAGCTAGATATGGACGGCGCTAGTGTTTTTGTGGTTCTACGTTATTTCGGAAATCACTGCTTGCTTTTTGAATGCGATTTCAGCAAGTCGCAAATAAATTTGAACTCAAATGTATAATTTGTTTTTTTTTTAACGGAAAAGGTGGTGCGAACACATGTGCAAATTGTTGCTCCATGAAGTCTGACTCAAATAGTTCCACTTGCGAATAATTTACACCATCGAAATGGCTATAAATCTAAATCGTTCGTAACAGGAAGTACTTTATTGTTCTTCCGGTGGTTTGTTCATGTTTCCACTTTAAAAGCTATGAAATAAATTACTTTTTCTATTAAAATACTTCAATTCTTTGCGAGTATTTGGGCGTTTTTAAAAAGCCAAATTGTGTACGTCCTTTAAATCTAGCCCTAGCAGTTGACACCTGTGTTGTGAAAGGTTTTTCCAACTTTTCGCAATTCGTGGGACAAAATGGCGTCCGAAAAGATGGCGACCAAATGTACAAAATATTCAGTCGACCGAGTCAGTTATCTTGTTGCAAGTTTCAAGGTCACCGTCTTTAATGACTGCGTCTGGAGCAGTTTCAGGGTGATATTTCTGCCTTCTTTTTTCCGAATGGTTTCCTTTTTCTTGCGCGATAAAATTGTGATTTATGTATTTGCCAGTCTGCCGTTTTATTCTACCTAGTTCTTTTGTTGTAGCAAAATTAAGGTTTCGCTTTTATTTTTCTTTTCATGAGTTTCCTTATTGGGTGATATTACGTTTTCCAGACATTTATTTGGATTGTCTTCCTGGGTCGTTTAAACAAAAGGGGAATTGTGGTGAAACTGTTTACCCCCACAAGAGGTGATTTCCTTTACTCACGAAAATGTTCTTCGGGTTGTTCTCGGAACAAATAGAAACTGGTTACACCACACGGTTATGTGAAGAAGTTAGGATTTCTAAAGTTAGCTCTTACATATTTTTAAAATAGAAGCTTAGAAGCACATTTGTGGGAGTTATTTCGTGTCCTAAGGAGACTGACTAAACAACTGAAACTGCTAAAAATGTTTAAACAGTATAATTTCTATCTTATTTTTCGATTTTCATTTTGTTTATTTTTCTTTATCCTATCTGGAGCTTATTCACCACTACAAAAATTAACTTACAAGAGAAGTTTATATATAGCAGTGCAACTTATATCCGCCTTGAATTACTTTTTGATTGACTAACATTACATTGACTTTCACTTGCTCTGCCACAATCCAAACGTCTCGAGGAATAAATCTAATCGTTATCAGTAGTTTTAATAATGATAACGGTTAATTTTAGTGATACGGATAATTTTGGGATAAAAATAATAGAACTTAATTGTTCTTTAGAGCATTGTCCATACTGTTAATTATTTTTAAGTAAACTCCCACATTGTTGGTGCCAAAAAAGTCAGTTTTAACCCTCCAAGTGGTTTTGATGAGATATCTCGTCCATCCGGATCACACCATTTTTTTATGACGAGATATCTCATCATCAAGTAGTTTCCGATTTTTTTTATGACGACGAAATCTAGATCTGATCAGTTTTTCAAAAAAGAGATATCTCATCCTTCAAGATCTGGTCACTTTTGCTAATAACGAGATATCTCGACGAAACAACCCATACCCCCAAACACTTTAAGGGTCAAACATTATTTACAGTTCTCATTTTCCAAAAATACAGGTATGAAGTAGATTTCAATACAAATCTGAGTATACAAGTTATGAAACATTCCATAATCAGGATGTTAGGTTTCAACCCTCCTTGTGGTTGTCTCGACAAGGTCTTGTCGTTAGCAAAACTGACCAGATTTTGAAGGACGAGGTGTAGCGTCCAAAACAAAATTTGACCGAATCTACAATTGGAGAGTTAGATATTGGGTCGGTGCGAATGAAATGTGCGATGAGAAATAGCTTTGGCAATGACCCCCACACAGCTAAATGTAATTACCTACACGTTTCTGGAATCTTACGTCACAGAGCTACTATAAATAGCTATCACGCGTGTGAAGTACAAGTTCCAGATTTGATTTGTTGTGCGTAAGATGGCTTCCGAATTCGACCTGGAAAACTCAGATTTGAGAGTCATCTTCCTTTACGAATTTAAACTGACATTCTGCTACAGTTGCTGCTCGTAACATTAAAACAGCATTTGAGGAGAATACAGTCAATGAACGAACCATTCGGCGATGGTTTACGAAGTTTCGAAGTGGAGATATGGACTTGGAGAACTGACCACGTGGTCACCGAAAAATTGCAATTTCTGACGATGTTGTGCTAAGTGTGGTTGAACCGCGGAAAATATGTCGTGAGATAGCGGCCGAACTAGGTGCCCACCACACTACAATTATTCTCCGTCTGGCTGCACTGGGTAAGGTCAAAAAGATGAATTCTTGGGTGCTTCATGAATTGACAATTGCCAACAAGATTAGACGTTCGGAAGTCAGTGCATCGCTCCTTTCCATGAATGAAAGAACCTCTACTGTAGCGAATCATTACCTGCAGCGAGAAATTGGTTCTTTATGACAATCGGAAACGATCTGTACAATGATTGAGCAAAGCACAGCCTCTTGGACGCCATCCCAAGCCACCCTTACATCCCAGAAAGGTTATGCTTCTTATATGGTAGTGGGCAGCTCCATTTCTTGTCACTAATGTGGTAGGGATGGTGACAAATTGCTGCTCCTAATTCTGAAGCCGTTTTAGACCCGTCAGTGTAGTCCTGGACTTGTCCCAGTTCTTTTGGGTGTGCCTCAGTCCATGATACTTTAGTGGGGTTGCTTTGGAGACCTGGATGGGAGGACCACGTCATTACTTTGCTTTCGTATTGCTCAAAATTGAGGACTTGGCCATCAAGAAGGATGTTTTTGTCAAGCCTAAGGATTTTAGTCTTGACTGCTGCTTCAACTGTGAGATGAAGTGAAGGAATGCCCTTTGCAACACAAAGCGCGGTATCCCACTCTCCAAACTTCCAAAACAAGCTAACGAAAAACATTTGAGGCCACGACAGATTGACCGTGCACCTGTACCCCCCACGCAAACGATAGTCTGTTTGGACCGATTTTCGAACTCGCAACCCTCCAGTTGCCAATCAGTTACTCTTCCAACTGGGCTGCCGGGGGCCCCTGAGTACTAAAGAATTTAAGCTGAATATATAAAGGTAAGTTCGTGTGCATGAAATGACACCTGCAAACTCAGCAACATCAACTGTTTTCCTTTACAAACCACTCACAATGTGGAAGATATTGTCGACTCTCGTGTTAACTTTGCTTATTTTATAAAAGAAATTAATTAAACTGCGTTGGGCATGCAATTAGTTCATCCTTGTTCAGAGTACGAATTCCCACATTACAACGTTCTCTGCAACCACACACAGGTATTTGAAGCCTTATACGATATGAGAATTGTTTTTCTTAGAATTCAGAACTTTCCTTTTTCCCAAGTTCGATGAGACAAAATGAGATCCTCACCTGCATTCTTCACACTTGAATACGCGAGCCAAAGAATGTTATCATTGTCTTCATTATTAGCGATTCATTACTACGATGTCAGCGACAGCAATTAAACATTCCACCCCAACAAACAGAAAGCTTCGGCGCATACACTGCTCAAATATTCCAAAATTCCTGTTGGTTGGTAGTTGAGCCTTTTTCAATATAAATGAGAGTTTTGCTCTAAATTAAACTGGATTGATTTATTTTTCTTTAATTAAACTGAAATAAATGCCATTGATGACAATTTGTTTTCGGTGGACAAGCAGCATTCAGTATCTATTTAGTAACACGTATGTTCATTCAATTGAAGGGAATGTTAACGCTTAAACTGAATTTTGAACTGTAACTGCTCTAGAACGATTTGAAAAGGATATGTAGGGAGAAATTAGTCTTAATAGTATATCAACCTACGCTAGAACGATATACTTGTTCGAGCACTTAACGAGTCGTAATGGCTTTTTACTGTTTTTACATTAATGGTGTAGCAGCTCATCAGGGGATTCTAAAAATATAAGTGAATCCTTTCGAAATGATAAGCTGTGATTCTTCACTTGTTAAATAGAAAGTTGAAGGGCAATTCTTTCAGCGATTATCCCTGTTAAAATGAGCCATTTAGAGGACAAAATTTCATTGATTTTTAACTCGGTATTTACAAGGGAATCGTTGGGTGACTTCATTTGGTGCATAAACAGATCTTGCTTCAGATCTGGGAAAAGAAAGCTTACAAGGTGGGTCGACTTTCGGGCTATCGTATCCAAATGGAAACGGGGCAGTCGTGGCTCTGGGTTTGCCTACTGCGCTAGCAACCTGAGAGTTGTAGGGGGCGCAGATTCGTTTCCTCCCTAGATGTATTTCCCTCTTCTGTGTCAATAAAACTTTCCGTGTTTTTATATGTCCATTTACTGGACGTTGTTTGCCCAAACATGGCCCTTGTGCCTAAAACCCAACCAACCAAATGAAAATGCATCCTTTTTTCAATGGAAGTATCACTCTTATATATCCCCACTGCGCTAACAGCCTACAAGCTGTAGGAGGAGCAGGTTCAATTCCTCCAACTATCCTGAGTGTATTTCTCTCTTCAGTGTCAGTAAACATTTTCCTTGTGTATATATGTCCCTTTCAAATCAGCCTATTTAAAATGTGCTCCTTTTAGTTACTCGTATTAGGTTTAGAGAATAGGAATGTAACTAGTAAATTAATAAAATTGCAAATATACTAACCCTCCATGTGGTTTCGACGATATATATAGTCCATAAAGATCCGACCAACTTTGCGAATGACGAGATATCACTTCATCAATATATTGCCAATTGTTTTTGATGATGGTCAGTTTTTTTCTTCTAATTACGAAAGATCTCATCCATCACGATCTTGATCAGTTTTGCTAATGACTTGATACCTCGTCGAGACAACCACCAGGAGGGTTAATTGTATTTACATCCCATGTTTATGACTTTCCATTAGTTGGACATGGAAATTCAATTGGACAGTCCTTTTGTTATATGCCCTCAGGGGCACATCTTGAGGTGTGTATGGCATCACAATCCCGAGGTACCCGAACGATCTGTTCTCCCGTCTGCTTTTCACTTGCCTACTCTTCTGCTTTTTGCTTTTTTCGTCCCTCCTTGTTGTCCTGTGTTTAGAGCAGCTTGGCCAAATATGGCCCTTGCGCCACAAAACCCCAAACCAACCACTTTATTCCTTATATAAAAGAAATATTTAGTCCTATGCAACTGACCAAAGGGAAAAGTCTGCTTAAAACAGTTATTTGATCGTTCAAAGTTTATATGCCTACTAGAAGTTATAGCACGCCATTTGTTTTCATATCTCAAAAGCCACGCTACGGCATTCATGGACATCACAAAAGCAATCTCTATGACCACAGTCCAATATCATAAAGTCCGTGAACTGTCTTGGTTGTCTTGAGGATACTTCGGTTAAAATATTCTCTTGATATATGTACTCTTTTACCACTGGGGGAGAACAGAAAGGAAAAGAATTTAGAGTGCACTTTTCAAGACATCTCTTAGGCGGTGGACATAAAAATGTTCCGTGTCAAGTAAACATGAGAAATCCGTTCAGGGATAAATAACGTTTCCAGATTGTAGACACTAGTACGTAACTTTGCCTCTGCACCAGTAGTGTGTTTACATTTCACATAAACGGTCATCCATGAATAAAATCTTTCTAACTTACTAAGAAAGTTGGGTAAGTTTTTGCGTTAAACATACACAGATGCTACTCTATTGACCTGTGATAAATATTAATGCCCTACGGAAAGGGTATTTAGAACAACTTGAGTTTGTAGCTGATTCTTTACACTTATACATCACTGTACTTTTATGTTACTTCATGTAGTTTAGTTTTTAGAAATAATCACGAGCAAAAGAAAACTTTGAGTTTCTCGAAAATGCAAAATCGTTATCAACGATTTTATTCAGACTTTTATTTGCGTATAATCCATCTTTCATTTTAATCATACCAGTATATTTTGTATTTACTTATAAACCATCTTTCCTTTAAATTATGCCATTATATTTTGTATATAATCCATCTTTCCTTTTAATCATACCATTATATTTTGTATTTATTTAAAAACAATCTTTACTTTTAATCATACCATAATATTTTGCATTTACTTATAATCCATCTTTCCTTATAAATCATATCGTTATAGTTTATATTTACACTGGTAATAAACTGTCATAATCGCCCCATCAAAAGTTAATGTGGTAAAGACAAATGTCTAGCACTTGAAATTAACATTTGTGCATTAAATATTGAGGTGAAGTTAAAATAAACGTGTCTAAATAGTTCATGGTGCATATTAATACATAATAAATTAATTTAAATCGCAAAAATAAATAATAATAAAATGTATAAAGATAAATTTCAGTAAGAATTCGCCATAAATACCCGCTATAGAGCGTTGACCAAATGAAGGGCAGCACTTTTATAAGACAATACAAGATTCAGACAAACTGCAAAGCTGGTATTTGTTAAAAATAATTAACAACTAACAAAATCAATAATAGAAATAGATCTTAAATTATAGGCATTCTGGAACAGAGAGCACGTCCACGTATTTCCTCTTGTTTCTTCGTGCAAATATGCAGACTACTCAAAACTAGTTCAAGTACTAATAATGTATAACAAGTTTGGATGGATTTTATCTTGCATATTATCAGGAATATTAATACATGTATACATCCATAATAAATATATAAATGCCTATTATTACATGGCCTCAGGGGAATTTCTCCTTTAGGTGTGTACGGATATCACGTCCTCGAGGTAATCTAGTGATTTTTTCCTTTCCCATGGGGTTTACTGTCTTTAGTAAACAAGGGTGTCGCTCTCCAGGAATACCCAAGTCTACCGTCTAGTACATCCTCTGCACCCCTGAATGAGGTCCATGTGCCATAAAACCCCAAAGCAACCAATGTATCACGTATAACGGATATATCCGTGTGAATTTTCAAAGGCTTAGGAGGATAAACTAAAACAGTCGGCGAACGTATGTTAAAACTTCCGCTATCATCTAGAGAGCTCAAAGTCTTATCTCTGGTTCCTTCTTTGTTAGAGGCAATTCATAAGAAGGGTTCGTTAAACACTCCTTAAAACCATGTGCACGGGAAAGACCATCTGTACCAAATGTATAAGTTGACATATTTCCGACCGGTGGTTAGTGGAAGATCTGCCACAGTGAAAGGTGGTCAGTGAAAGGTTAAGTCCTTAGCAATAGTTTTGGTGTCAGGTAGGTAGTTGAATTTACGTTCGCACTGGAGCAACACAACTGGCTATTGTTGATGGTGCTGGATCCATCCCGAAGGGAAAGATCGGAGGACAGCACTTCGTCATTTCGAACCACGGTGAGATGACGAGGTCAAAACCTGAGTTGGCACCTCACTCTCCAAACTTCCGCAAAAAGTCAACGTGATTCCATTTGAGGTCACGGCAGATTTAACGTGTAAAAATTTTGGGTCAAGAGATAGTACTGGCAGATTTTTCACTGACCTCAGGTCGAAAATCTCAACTTTTCCATTTTGTACAGATGGTACTTCCCGAACAGATGGTTTTAAGGAGTGTTTGGCGAACACCTCTTATGAATTGTCTCTAACAAAAAGGAACAAGAGGACAGAGGACAGCTCTCTAGAAGACAACGGAAGTTTTGACATACGGTCGAGGACCGTTTTAGTTGATCTCCCTGAAACTTCGAGTGATTCATGCGGCTATATCCGTTCTGTAGGCTATAGTTTTCTAACCAGTTTTGACGTTGTTGACCAATAGAATCTTTAGTAGTCCTATCAATTCATTGGTTGGGAACACATCGATAAACACAAAAAAGACATAAGCAATTTAACCTTCTGAAGGATTCATACGCATAAATCCATTCCACAACCTGTTGTTTTCCCTGAATGAACTCTAACCTGTTTTGACCTCCTTGACCAATAGAATATGTCCTAGTAATCCTCCTACCTTGGTTGGGAACACATCGATAAACACAAAAAAGGACATGCAATTTAACTCTCCGAGATGTTCACACACACACGTCATAATAACAGATCTCACAAGCCTGCAGTCGTGACAAGAGTAAGGCAACCGGAGGAGAATGATCCATTGGTATTGAGCGTAATGCAGATTCCACAAATGGAGAGGCAAAAGTTCCATAACAATTCTTTATTATTTCAATAGACGAGTAGTAACATCATGAGGCGAGGAGGTTGTTGAGGGTTTGGAGTTTGGAACGGCTCAGAGGGCTCCTTAGCCCAAGAGGCTCGTGAAAGAATGAATAGTTTACAATGATCTCGCTAGAGGGATTAGGGTTAAGAAAAATATATTGTACCAGGAGATCTAACAAGAAAGTTCATTGGTAGAAATCGGTGGTTTAACAAAGATGGTATGTGATCTTACATATGCGATTTGACAGCAGGAGAGTCCGAGGGAGGTCCGAGTTAACGAGACGGCTTGAGTTCAAAGGTAAAAGGAGGTGGCAAGATATATTAGTCATGTGCTGTGGGAAAACAATACACATCATCTGGAATCCTTTTACAACATAGTGTAAAATATTTTTGTAATCAATGATTTCCTTGACCCTCCTGGTGATTGTCTTGACGATTTATCTCGTCATTAGCAAAATTGACGACCAGGGCCTGATGGAGGAGGTATCTCGTCATTAGAACAAAACTGGAAGCAGATCTTGATATTGTCATGAAAAAATAGTCAATACCTTGATGGCGAGATATCTCGTCATTTGCAGAATTGATCAGATCTTGATGAACGAAATACCTCGTAGAAACCACTTGGAGGGTTAATATTATTTTAGCTGTGTCGTACGTAGCAACCAATTCGGTCCAAAAGTCACACTATTATGTAGATATATGAACAATATACACTTGAGTACGGATTGAATATGAAACAACACTTTGTTACATCATATCCAATCAATTATAATAATTTATCAATTGTGATTAATAAACTAAATCGTTTAACCCTCCTGGTGGTTTATCCTAAAACTTCTCTGTAGTAGCCAGACTCTGACCCAAAAACCTGTTACAAACTATCACCAGTTCTAGTCAAGGAACAATACATTTTCCTACTTGAATCTTCCCCTTTGGAGTAACAGGGTAATTCTGTCTCAACGAGATATATCGTCATTAGCACAATGGACCAGATCTTGGAGAGATATTCCATCGAAGCCACTTGTAGCGTTAAATGTTATGAATTTATAGAAATTCGTGACACAAAAATGCGAGTCTGAAGTTATGAGCATCCACTTGATTTAAGGCATGAGTTAGAAGACCACCAGAATATTTCAGAATTCTCTCATTATCGATTAGTAAATATCTATTCCAGGAAGTGTCTCACAAAATAATTAATCAAAAGCACTGTAACACGAAGAAAGTTATTGGAAATATGAACTCTGATTTGAATATATACTGCGCGTCAAGCGTTGAAACGTAATCCGAACAATTATTGGGCTATCTAGTGTAATGGGAGGCTTTTGGAATCATTTGAATATCCTAACCACATCTCGAATTATCGTGGTTCGTATGAAATCAATAGCAACTCATTTTGATTACCCCTTATACTAAATATATCGTTCAACGCCTTGAATAGGAATCACGTGTGGGTATCAAATATGTATCTCACTGTTTCTAACGTTATTCATTCGCCGGAAGTGGTTGTAATATTCAATACATGGTATCCAATTCATGCAGGCTCGCTCATGGGCTGCAACAGTGGCAGAACTCAAAAAATCACCTACGATTCAGAACTCGATCCAACAAGACAGTCATGCACACGGGGACTGGTGTGTCCTCACATTGGCATGGTGTGGAAGTTTGGAGAATGGGGTGTCAGATCAAGTGGTGTTCTCGTCATCTGATGGTCGTTCAAAATCACGAGGTGCTGTCCTCGGATTTTTCCCTCTGGAATTGATCCCGAACCAATAGCCCGTTGTGTTGGTCCAGTGCGATGTTAATTAACCTACCTATACTAAGAATTTATTCCCTCGAACGCCATTCATGAGCAATATGAACTTAATTTTCCCGGTAATTAAAATCGCAGCGGCCACTTCTTAGGGTTTATTATTTGTAAAATTGCTCACTGGCTTGGAGGTGGGTGAAACCAGTCAAAATTCATGCGGGATCGCCTAAAGGATGTTCTGAATAGCATCATTAACCAGCATGAAGGCGGTTTTAATGAAATTTAATTGATGCAATATCAATAATGGCTCGGGATCTTTGATTAAGTTCCATTTTGGATTCTCAAAGAGGATGAGTGAATAATTCAAGGGGTGGAGGTGCATTGTTCCAGACGCGTAATTTCACACTTAACTGGTCAATTGTAATGGGCTGTTGACGGGTCAATAAATAGTGTAGAATCGATTTCTCCTCTGACAGCTATAGTCATTCTCAATCTAAGCCTGTGAAGGAGATAAATATTTAAAAGAAGATTTGAAAGGATTGTATTTTAGGTTCCTTGGCGCACAGCACCGAAAAGGTAGGTAGGCGTGTCACTGGAGCAACACAACGGGCAATTGGCGACGGTCAGGGATCAATCCCGAAGGAAAATATCCGAGGACCACACCTCCTTATTTTGATCCAATCAGATGACGAGGTCGACACCTGAGCTGGAAGCCATTCTTCTTAGTTGTATCCTGCATATATAGTCTGGTATATAACACTAGAAAACAGTTAATATATATATATAGCCTTCAATCAACCTGTGATTGAATATGATACTGTTATCTAGTATTAAGTATCATAGTTATATATGCAGTAAGGACTGTAGTAGTTCAGTGGATTTACCCTCTGCGCTATCAAACAGCTAATTGTAGGCGATACAGGTTCGATTCTTACCTGGATGTATTTGTCTCTTCTATGTCAGTGAACCTTTCTTTATGTGTGTATGTCTATTACGTTGTATGTCTTGTGTTTGATGCAGCATGGCCAAATATGACCCTTGAGCCATCACCCTTATGTATGCAGTCTATTATCAATTGTCAATTCCATATTACCAAAACAGCCTCTTTGATGCACAGTTTGCACGGTAGTTACATACATGTAATTTAAATAACATCGTTTCACTTTATTATTTTATTCGTGCCATTCTAATCACTTGTCAAAAAATTGTGAACATTTTATTTTGTGCTTATTTTTTTTTTTAATGTGCGTTATAAAAATTTCAATTGACAGATATATTTTACTCATAAATAAACCACTACATTCAAATCTTATGAAGACTACATTTTACGTAATAAATGCCAGCTCAAATCTCAATTCCTTTTGACTAATCATTAGAGAAATAAACCGTTGACAAGTAAAATACCATGTAAATTTGTGAGGGCAAAGGTAAATTATTAAAATCTGATGAACGGGGAAAATGTTGGTGTGAATTGCTATTCAGGACCACACAACAATTCATCTTCAAGAGCTTTTACAATATACCCTTCACATACAACAGTGTTTTTTTAAACTAAAAATTAATTGTCTTATTCCATGGATGTAAACCCAGGTGGGGTTCACCCATCATTCAAAAGGCAAGCAGGTTCGCGTCAACTCTTTTTGCCTTTGGCAGACAACCGCCCGAAACTTCACTAACCCGTCTGAAGTTGAGCAAGGAAACAAGAATCTACTTAAACTTTAAAACGCTCCCTGCTGGGTATTGATTAGGGCAGTAAATCAGCATGCCAAAACTTACGGGCTACAATGTTCTTCAAGCAAAAGAAACCTCCTTTTCGCTTCGCATCTGTGCCAGCGCGTATTGAATGCTTGATGGTTTTTTGCGTTTGTTTATGAGCCTTTTTGAGCTTGTACAGATTAAAGTTTTCTCGACATCCGTACCTCAAACTTATGTTAACCGGGAAAATTCGCCGTCTAAAAACTATCCTGAGGTTTTGACCTATGCTTGGGTTGATCTGTCTGAAATCTGCCGTTTAATTAGTTCCCATTTATTATAGACTCACTAGGGAGTGGGGGATGAATTTTCAACATCACGTTGAAACCTTGTAAATAGCGATGGCCGCTGGGTAAAACTGTAGAACAGATTTTCGGATTGAAGAACATGTGTGTGACACGAATATCTTTCCCGTTTCGCGTTTTTCAGTAGATTTTTCTCAGGCATTATCAAATATGAGTGCAGTTTCTCGACATTTTACTTGTTTTTAAAGCTTTTGACAAGCGATAATTAAGCCATGTACACGTGTGTTCGAAATCATGAGAATTTAATTTCACCAAATATTCCGAAAAGTAGTTTTTCTTGGTGTTTAAAAGTCCATAAGCCTTTCTAAGAGGTTTTTCAGTATATTTACAGCCAACTCGATGCGATAACTTGGGAAATAAGTATTAACAGAATTTGTCTGTCAAGAAAAATAATTTTAATTAAAGTTATTAATAAAAGACAGAAATTAAATTTCAGATTCATTCAGAATTTATTTCCAAAAAGTTTCTTTTGATTATTTTATTTTCTGACGCATTTAATTTTTTATGCTCTTGTAAAACCCTTCTATTTAATATAAGGGCCGCCGTGACAACCTGTGTTGCTGGTTCGATTCCTCCCTAGGTGTATTTCTCACTTCTGTGTTAGTAAAATTTCCCTTGTGTGTGTTTGTCCATTATTTTATGTTGTCTGTTTAGCACAGCTAGGTAAAATATGTCCATTGCGCCATAAAACCCCAAACAACCCACTACTTAATGTATAGACTGCATTGTTTCTAAATTTCAAAGTATATTACATAAAAATATTCTCGATCGTAAATGCTCAGATGAAACACTGTCATGTCAATGGTCATAAAAATTGAGTGACATGTTTCGAAACTCAGCTGGATTTTACTTGCTGCAGATTCGTTGCAGAACATTGCTTCAGATTCATATATACCTCCTGTCTGATACCTTGTTCTTTAAAATGGAACAGTTCCTTGAGTACTTTCGTTCCTTGAAATGATCGCACTGAATGGCGCCAGAATTATTATCTACAGAAATTAAAAATATTTTTATTCGTAAACTTTTCAGACGTATATTCAACCATACTGAGTTTATCGTAGCAAAAGTGAAACTTTCTCATAAATAAATTTAGTGCCGACTTTTTTCCTGTTTTAAACTATACTTCAACGCAAAGATCCGGGTTCCATTTTGTGAGATTGAAAGCGGAACGAACTCCAGAAATGGATTCCCTCAGTATTGGTACATTGAATTCTCTTATGCAACAACGACTCTGCTCAAAGATGGTAGCTTCTTTCCAGCAGGCCAGATGGAACACTGCTAGAATAATAAAGCTGAAACGTTTTGTTATTGTGGTATATTTTAATTGTTATGTATCGCTTTCATGAAATTAACTTTACTACACTTCGATCTCCTGAAATTAAGTTTACTACATTACGCCAAAATTTCTCACAAAAAGTATATAGTCATTTCTATATGGGTCTTTCATTCCATGTCAAACCGACCCTTTTCAATTAATTTGGTGATTTTGTTGCGTAGCCACAAAAAGAATATATATATAATTTTACCTTCCTAGTTTCAGTAATTTTTCATTAAATTTGAAAAAAATTTCAATTTTTCATGATGTTAGAATCACCAATTCACCCGTATCCCTGGATGTAATTGTTTGATCGGACTAAATTAGAATTTATTTTGGAGATAAAAATACCTTTCCAATAATGCATAACAGACTTCAGAATGATCTTTCTATTTTCAAGGTCATTCGATTTGACTTTTAATTTTAAAAAACGTGTTTTTGTTTCTCTAGAAAAATATGAAACATACGCTACCTATATTCATATTGGGACACGCATTGGTTTAAAAAATATATTCGAAGTAAATGGAACAGTGTTAAAAAACAGACATCGGTATCTTTATTCAATCGAGAAATATATCTTAATTCATAGATAAATGCATAACTTTCTTTTGATCTATGACATGACAGATTTGTTTTTAAAAGAATACAGCAATAGCTTTAGAAAAATGGAACATACACTTTTTCGAAATTAAGGATAAAAGGTCAATTTGAACGACTTTGAATTTAAAAGGACACTAAGCAGGGTCTTGTTATACTATGTCACAAGTAGGAAGCTAAAACTTTTCATATTTTCTTATGTGTATGGGTAACAAAATCACCAAGTTTTTAAAATATCGGAGATGATAGTGTTGAAAATATTCTTTTCTTGTGCGGTTTGACACAGAATGACCCATATAAATAAAACATGAAAATCAGAATTAATTTTATCGAACTAAATTATATTGGCTCGGGGTGATGAAGTATTCCTTATCCATTTTAAAACATTCAATATTTAATCAGAATCGGTAATTTGTCTGATTATTACATTAAAGATTTTTAAGTTGCTTACCCTCAATTTTTCTACTGATTTACTGTATCTGCCATTACAACTTAATCTGGGCTTTTTTGTAATGGATACAAAACCCTCTTTACTGCTCCCTATTTTACAATTCAAATAACTGTATATTCCATCCAATTTTGACTAGTATTAAAAACTAGGAACGTAAATTGAGTTTTGTTCAACATTTGAAGGTCTTTGATCAGCTTTTGAAGACCATCAGCATAATGTATCTTATTTATTCAGTGATATCACTTAGATATGAAATTGCGAAAACTCCATTATTCATTATTGATATACTCTTTTGACTAAATATCTGTATTAGTCTTTCAACTGTGCATTTGAAGTTGTCAATCCTCTTAACAAGTTAATTATGGTTAGTGTATTCCAGTATTAAATAGTTTATATATTACTACTAACCATCATGATGATTTATCCGGTAGAGTGGTCAGTCTGATATAAAAACGTGTTACAAATAGTCACCAGTTGTGGGCTAGGAACAATTTGTTTTTCCTTTCCTTTTCCTATCTCAATTCCTCTTGGAATACTATGGCCGTTTTTTCTGCAAAGTATTGGGCAGATCTAGATGGACGATATATCTCACCGAAACCACTGGAGGGTTAAAACCCCATTAACATACAATCGTTTGTGTTGACAAACTGTCTGATTTTCCTTATTTTCATTTCAGTACTAATGTATCAGTTTTTTAATATCGGTATCACGATTTCGCTTGGTAGCTATAGTTTACTAATAACAACCCTTTTACCATAAAAAATAATTTAATTAATAAAAATACAATTAATCGCGGATTAATTAAAATAAATTATTACAGGGAAATGACACAAATAACGTGTCCCTAAAATTCTCTAAACTCATCTGAGAATCAATTGTGGGCAATGGTTGATAACACATTGCCCACAATTGATTCTCAATCAGTATTTTTAATATCGGTATCAGTTTTTTTAATATCGGTATCTCGATTTCGTTTGGTAGCTATAGTTTACTAATAACAACCCTTTTACCATAAAAAAAATAATTTAATTAAATAATAAAAATATAATTAATCGCGGATTAATTAAAATAAATTATTACAGGGAAATGACACAAATAACGTGTCTCTAAAATTCTCTAAACTCATCTGAGATTCAATTGTGATCAATGTGTTGATAACACATTGCCCACAATTGATTCTCAAATCTTAGAGGGGCCGTTGTGGCTTAGTGGATAATGCCCACTCCGCTAACAACATGCGAGTTGTAGGCGGCGCAGGTTCGATTCCTCCCTGGATATATTTATGTCTTCTGTGACATAAAAACTTTCATTTTGTGTGTATTCCATTGACTTGGAGTTTTTGGATCCAGCTTGAACAAATATGGCAAGTAAAATATGGCCTTTACGCCGTAAACCCCAACACAACCATCCAATCCAACCAAAGACAGTCGTGTACAAAGGGGACTGATGCACATTAAATCTGTCATGGCCTTAAATATCCTCACGTTGGCGTGGTGTGGAAGTTTGGAGAGTGGGATGCCAGCTCAGCTCTGACCTCGGCATCTGACCGTGGTTCAAAATGACGTGTTGTTGTCCTCGGATCCTTCCCTTCGGGTTTGATCCCGGATCGTCACCAATAGCCTATTGCTATAGTGAGACGCTAATTAAAATACATACCTACATGACTTCTAAATATTGGGTTGGTGCGAATGAAATATCCGATGAGAAATAGCTTTGGGAATGACCCCCATACAGCTAAAAGTAATTACCTACAAACTTCCGGCATCTTACGTCATCCAGAGCTACTATAAATAGCTATCACGCGTGTGAAGTACAAGTTCCAGATTTAATTCGTTTGGGCTTAAGGTGCTTCCAAAGTCGACATGGAAAACTCAGATTTGAAAGTCATCTTCCTTTACGAATTTAAACTGACATTCTGCTGCAGTTGCTGCTCGAAACACTAACACGACATTCGGGGAGAATACAGCCAATGAACGAACCATTCGGTGATGGTTTGCGAAGTTTCGAAGTGGAGATATGGACTTGGAGGACTAACCACATGGTCACCGAAAAATTGCAATTTCTGACGATGTTCTGCTAAGTGTGGTTGAAGCTGAACCGCGGAAAGATGTCGTGAGATAGCGGCCGAACTAGGTGCCCACCACACTACAATTATTCGCCGTATGGCTGCACTTGGTAAGGTCAAAAAGATGGATTCTTGGGTGCCTCATGAATTGACAATTGCCAACAAGATGAGACGTTTGGAAGTCTGCATCGCTCCTTTCCAGGAATGAAAGAGAACCTCTACTGCAGCGAATCGTTACCTACTAAGAGAAATGGATCCTTTATGACAATCGCAAACGATCTGCACAATGGTTGAGCAAAGTACACCCTCCTGGACGCCACCTTTACATCCCAGGAATGTCATGCTTCTTGTATGGTGGTCTACAGATTGAATAATTCATCGCAGTTTCCCTGCCAAGTGGCCAAACCATCACTTCAGAACGATATTGTGATGAATTGCGACAGATGCACAGGAAATTGATGGTGAAACAACTGGCTTGGGTAAACAGCAATGGCGTTCTCCTCTTGCAAGATAACGCCCGTCCTCATGTCACACAACGGAAGATGCTGACACTACGTGAGTTGGGCTATGAAGTGATGCCTCATCCCCTATTCCCCTGACTTGTCACCTACAGATTTTCATCTGTTTCATCACCTGGATCGCTTTCTGTCTGGCAAACGGTTCACCCAAGATACGGAGGTTCACCGTGCAGTTGATGACTTCTCATCCCAGCAACAAGACTGTTTACGTTCCGGGATCATAACCTTGTCAGACAAGTGGCAAGAGTGTCAATTCAGAGGAGATTATTTTTAGTAGGGTTAGGTACTGTATTTTTCAGTTATCGCAAGTGTGATGGTCATTTTACGGACATTTCATTCGCACCGATCCAATATATTAGCTGCCACTGTGATTCAGAGGATTTTCCCAATGCGCTATCAACATGGGAGTTGTAGGTGGCTTAGGTTCGATTTATGTATTGTACGGTGGGTGTATTTCTCTCGTGCCGAACTTTATTTGCGTGCTTTTGGCCCTTAATGTTGTCTTGTGTTTTATACAGCATTGCCAAACTTGAAAAAAAAACGAAATGCACCAATTTAAATATCTTAGGAAAACAGCGTAGTATTACTTGTATAATAAATAGGTAGGTAGTAGAATTTACGTCGCAATGCAGCAACCCAACGCTCCACTGGCAACGATCCGAGATCAGTCCCGAAGGAAATTATCTGTTTTGTATAACAAATAATTCCCTAAAATTTGGTGTTGCTTTGTCGTTCTTAGAAAACCATTTGGTCTAGCATGCTCCAAAGGTATTCGCCCTCACTCTTAAGGTCGTTACGTCGATATTGCTGGTGACATCGGGAGGGTGTAACTCCTAGGGCCCGAGCCCCAATCTGTTTACTGGTAAGACCTGCCCCAAACAAAATGGATGTGTATTCGAACTGATGATGGTTGACTCATGAATATGTCCATTGCGCTATCAACCTTCGAGTTTCAGGGGGCACAGGATCTATTCCTGTCAGGTGCATTCCTCCCTAGGTGTATTTCTCTTATCTGTGTCAGTAAACTTGTGTGTGTCTATTGCTTGATATTGTATGCCTTGTGTCTGGCTCACCATGGCCAAAAATGGCCCTCACAATATAAAAAAACCCAAAAGTAAGCAACCATCGAACTGGTGTTATTTTCATGAAATAGATATAAGCAAAATAAATAGCTCGGTAAACTCGAAGCAATTGTATCCCGACTTGACCCCTCTCCCCAAGTTGGTGGATTAGCAATCGGAGGGTTGCAAGTTTGAAACTAGATCCAATCAATTACCGTGGGGGATGGTGCATGGGAAATCTGTCTTGATTCCAAATGTCCTCACGTTGGAGTGGTGTGGAAGATTTTGAGAGTGGGGCGCTAACTCAATTGCTGACCTCGTCATCTGACTGTGGTTCAAAATGATGAGGTGCTGCCTTCGGATCTTTCCCTTCGGGATGATTCCAGGTTAATAGCTGTTGTGTTTTGCTCCAGTACGACGTTAATACTAACAGCCATCCACAAGTAAGTGAAATGTAGTTTCATTCAACTTATAGAGGCAAATGCTTTAAAGAAATGCGCAGTAAGCCCTCTATAATTTTAAGCCTTCTTGTTTATTAAACTACCTACCCAAAAGTTGGCACCGCTGACAAAGAATATGTAAAATTTATAAGTAGTACATTTACAGGTTAGAATCTTTTTATTTCGCAACTTTTTCATATAATTAATTCAAAATTGCATTAATTCGCATGACTCAAAGGTTTTTGCTTAGAAATACTTCAAAACCTTGATGGAGTGACATTTCCTGTCAAGCAATGCAATGTGGATCTTTCTCATCTCCATGTTGAATTATGCATTACTCTCAACACCGTTGCTTGAGTGAGCTTTATCATTCTACCTTTTTGAATGCATTTGTTACTTTCAGTGAATTTATTTGATGGAAATGCAAAAACATTTTCAAAGCAGGTAGTTTGTCAACTTGTATCTGAACTATACTCTTTACGAACAGTCCGAATCAACCTTTTTCACACTCGATTCACGGCTCTTAACCAAAGCTTAAGCATCGGCAGTTGCTTTGTATAAAAAATTGCATCTTAATTGAATCAACTATCGGGATTTCACTCTACTGTGGTCCAAAATCGCTCCGTTTTCTAGCTTCCAAAATAAAGCTTTTCAAAGGATTGTTTTGCTAATGCTACCTGTTGATAGATCAGAGACTGATGTTAAAAACGCTTGTTTTTCTATTCAAGTTTGAAGTTTTACAAACTTTGGACTATGGATGTGTTACGAAGACACGATATCTAATTTCGCTTTTTATAAAAAGTTGCATTTTAATTGAATCAACTATCGTGATTTCACACTACTGTGGTCCAAAATCACTCCGTTTTCTAGCTTCCAAAATAAAGCTTTTCAAAGGATTGTTTTGCTAATGTTACCTGTTGATAGATCAGAGACTGATGTTAAAAATGTTTGTTTTCCTATTCAAGTTTGAAGTTTTACAAACTTTGGACTATGGATATGTTACGAAGACACGATATCGGATATTTCCTTTAATAAATCCACGAAGGACCATAATTGAGAGAATGTTTTACAAAAGGTTTGTGGGAATAGTCCTTTGCAGTCATAAAACAGGGTGGGCGAAGTAAATGCTAACACCACAACACTTGACCAAATACGGCCCTTGCACCATAAAACTCATCCCAACCAATCCCGCATTCAATCCACAACGCAGTTGGTGAGATGCTGTTATGAATCAAACCCAGCTTCCTCCATGTACCGGGTGTTGCGTTTCAAAAATGTTGTAGTAAATGTTCACTTTTCAAACGCTAATGTCCAATATAAATGAATTTCCTTTTTAATGACTCATTAATTCATTTTGTTGGAAACTTATATATTAGAGACCTTACTTATCCGTCGACCTTCGTAAAATAATGAACAAGCTTATCTTGAAAACCAAACGGTATTTTTTTCAATGTTCTTTTGTCGTGGTAAGTCTAAGATGAAAATATTCTGATGATTACTGAAAAAAGTGTTTTCACATTAAGCAACTTCCCAAAGATAGCATCAAAAGTGGTTTAAAATAAAAGTTTGCAGACGCTTAACCATCCAAGTGGTTTCGACGAGTTACCTCGTTCATCAAGATCTGACCAACGTTCCTAATGACGAGATATCTCGACCATCAAGATCTGGTCAGTTTTGCTAATGACGAGAAATATCTCATTGAGGCCACCACCAGGAGGGTAAATTTCAATCTCACATTTACTGACGCACCAGCGAAATATTTATACTGTTGCAGGCGGATAGTAAATGAGTACTTAAATCAAAATAAAAACGTATCAATCAGTCTGATACTCTGATCTCCTTCCAAGCATCATATAAATCACTAATAATGTTTTAAATGTGTCAAAACAGTTATCGATGCTGCAGTCAAATGAATGCAACTAGAAAAAGTAACATAACCAGAACTGGCAATGCAATTCAATTACTCGTGCAAAAACACCGGTCTCTTGAAAAACCATCCATCCTGGCTCTTGTAGAAATTGACGTCCGCTTAAATTAAAAAGAATGTTAGCTTCTGTTTCATGAAGTGCTTTTGAAGAACACGGAAAATTAAACGACCTTGAAGTTTGGAAATAAAAAGGCCTGTCGGGCAACCTAAAACAAGTGCCTCTTAGAAAAGTGTATACCCAGACATAATTACGTCCTCCTTCCCACCCTAAGTTCTAATCGGACATCTCTTTTTCTAAGAATAAAACCCAATTCTTTGATTTTTTTTCGTACCTTTCAAAGAAGGAAAGTGCTAGATGTCGGAACTTTTTTGCTGCTTCCTTTGAAATGTTGACAGCTAACCTTCTGTAAATGATTTATGTCCTGTGCCCAATGGTCTTAATGTCTTAATTGTCCCTAATTATTTTTGCTTCTTTCGATCTTTCCGACTTCAACTGAAAGTTTTCTGAAAGATTTGTCAGGAGTCAGTGCCCTTTTTTTAATCTGTATACAGTTTTTAAAAGTTAAGTTAGATAGATTATTAATTTCTAGGATGTCAACTTGATGCTTGCAAATTAATTACAAAGGTGATTTTCTGTCGACTGTTTTACATTATTAAAAGTAAAATAACTATGAATTTTATGCGTTTACGTATTCGGTCATCCGTCATTTTATCTTTTAAATGTGGTTTGAAAAAGAACTGGCTGTATTTATAATGTCTGGTGTTGTAAATAGAATACTTATGTGTGCTACATTGATTATCAATTGCTTTATCTTCAATGTTATCTTTTATTAATTTATAACAATACGCTTTAATATTTTTACCGGCTCTTGCGCCAGGAACCTATAAAAAAACGAACAAATTTCGTCGCGTACCGCTACGCACCACGTACCAACGCACCATTGGCATGCGTCATTAGTCGCAGAAATTTAATTACTAGTTTAAAAATTCTATATTATGTTTTAAAATTCGACTGATTTTTGCTTTCGTGTTTGGTACAGTATGGCCATACCGAACCATGCGTCAGAAAATACCAAACAACCAAATCAATCCATGTATAATTTTATCATTGCAACTCTTATCAATCAATTGAATCTTATCAAATACATTTCTGTATGGGTTTTTTAAAGTTTGCGTGAGTTGAAACCTATAAAATGCTTGACAGACGAACACCTCCTTCACACACATTGGTCCCTGAAGTTTCAACACTTTAACTTAACTCATGTACATCTATAAATCGGGCCATTGAATTAAGTTAGATAGCTATCCCCTTTTGAATTACAAATATGTTCCAAATATTCAATGTTTAACTTGCAGGAATATGAATTTTTCTTTATCACCCTCGTGTAGCTTTATTTTTGTAAATATAATGAAAAGATATACCACTCTCTGGCCGAAAATAAGTGTCATCTTTGCACTTTTTTGTTGTTTCGAACATTAATAGCTTTCAGTTTTGAAGTGAACTGTACCAATGAGATCATTTGTTTACGGTTGAAGGCAACCAAAGAATGTCACTTGATTGTCTTATTTTTTTAACTATAAAATAGGTTGTGTCGAGGACAACAAACCGTAGTTGTGATGTGAATACTCGGGCCTGATGTTGGATTGTAGAATGAAGCAGACAGAACGATTTCTTATTATGAAAGTTCAATAATTAATTTGCAGTTTGAACGATTAAAGTGCAGTTTGATATTAGTATTTAAGGATGATTTTATTTATTAAAGGCCTGTGATTGTAGCGTATTGCGGGTAACTTTCGAATGACACCACTTACGCAGTTCTCACTCCACGCATTTCAGTTACACTGGCCCAAAGTTCGCCCAGCACCATAGAATTTCGACACATTGCGACCCAATCCTTGCGCCTGCGCACTGGATTCGAAGGTCATATCAGGTACGGACATCTTTTTTCTATACGACGGTACAATTATTTTCTGGATGTTTCTTCTAGTTCTCAAATCAAAATGGAATCTGGATGTTTCTTCTAGTTCTGAAATCAAAATGGAATCTGGATGTTTCTTCTAGTTCTGAAATCAAAATGGAATCTGGATGTTTCTTCTAGTTCTGAAATCAAAATGGAATCTGGATGTTTCTTCTAGTTCTGAAATCAAAATGGAATCTGGATGTTTCTTCTAGTTCTGAAATCAAAATGGAATCTGGATGTTTCTTCTAGTTCTGAAATCAAAATGGAATCTGGATGTTTCTTCTAGTTCTGAAATCAAAATGGAATCTGGATGTTTCTTCTAGTTCTGAAATCAAAATGGAATCTGGATGTTTCTTCTAGTTCTGAAATCAAAATGGAATCTGGATGTTTCTTCTAGTTCTGAAATCAAAATGGAATCTGGATGTTTCTTCTAGTTCTGAAATCAAAATGGAATCTGGATGTTTCTTCTAGTTCAAAAGACAAAACAGTTGTAACTCTTTATGGTAACGTTCGATACTGTTCCCCCCAATACTGTTCGATTTTAAAGACGTATTCACACGACGAAAAGGCTGGTTAAAAAAAATCGAAAAATAATTTTTTTTTAATGTCTTCATTTTCGCTGGAAAAAATGGAAAAGTTGAAATGATGTCACCTGGAAGTAATGTCTGCAAAATTGTCCACGTTAAGAAAGAACGTTAAGAAACGCCTTACAAGACGCTCCTTACATACACTGAGACGCGTGAAAAACAGCCTTGTGATCCTGTGCTATCCGTGAATATTAATTGTGATCCTGACGCTATATTAAAAGTCAAACACTGTCTCAATGTGTAATATTTAACTTTGTTTGAAGAACAAACCTTTTAATTTGTGATTAAATTTTTTCTTTTCCAATTTTTTTCAAATTTTACAACTATTTCGGAACAAAATCCAACTTTTAAACGTGGCATTTAGTTTGGAACAAAGGGGGTATAACTATTAAATTAAAAAATACATAAAGTGCAACTTGAATAATTCGAAGCTGAAGGGACCACTAAAAAAAATTCGAATTATCCAAAACTTCGAATTAAAAAAGTTACATCTTTGAACTTTAATTTCAGGTCCACTGAATGCTTGAAAAGATTATTCTGTCAATAAGAAAATATTTATTCAGAAAGATCATGGTATGAAAGACTTAAACATTATATGTATGTAAACAAAATAAGATTTACATTACGTAAGCTACAGTACTGTGAAATCTTAGCGCCCAAGAGTCTAGGATGGCGGGCTGTAGACCGGAAGTTTCCTGTTAAGAGTCCTTCACTACTGCGCTTGCGCATGTGAAGAGGATAAAAAAACAGTTTGCTCACGGACTCCGTCTAGTTGAGACGTCTTCGTAGCAATTCGGATAAAATTTAATATGAAATTAAGCATTTTGTTTCGCGCATCCATTGTCAACCCATGTTTTGTCTGTAAAAATAAATGTTATTTTTTTAATGTCCAAAAAAAGTTTGGATTAATTCGTCACAGTACATATTACATGTACTGTAGATTACTTAACTTTACATGTACTGTGCTTATATATAAACTTCGGATTAAGGAAATTGAACTTCGAATTATCCACGATTTTTTAACATTGATTTCATGAGAAGTTCAAGGGACTAAGAGAAATCTTCGAATTAACGACGATTTCGAATTAGAGACGTTCGTTTTATCCAAGTTGCACTGTATTACATTCCAGACTTTTCACATTTCCATGAGGGGTCGCCGTGGCTCAGTGGGTTCTCCCGCTGCACTAGCAATCTACGAGTTGTAAGAGCTCAGGTTCGATTCCCTATGAAAATATTTCTCTTCTGTGTCTATAAAACTTTCCTTGCGTGTGCATGTCCATGTACTTGACGTTGCTTGTCCAAATATGGCCCTTGAACCCTGGTACCATGTTACCAGTCCACCCATGTGGGAGCCCTATTGTAAAGCAAGGAAATCACTTATACCGTATTGCAATAATAAAAGACACAATTGGAAACGGAAGTAACTAATATACATAAATTGAGAGAACAGTGCTTTTTATAACTAATATTTAGCATTCATGTCAACAATAACTAATAATAAATTGAATAAATTGGAATAGTACCAATGGCTTTCGATGGATTTGAACAATGTTTTAAATGCAACTATCAATTAGGTCTGTGCTCCTGTATCGAACAGTTTCTGCATTACATCTATGATTCATCTCTTCATCAATATTTCATCTTCATCCGTCTCTTCAGATCATATGTTATGTTCAGAAGGAACCATTAATAACTTCACATCATTTTCTTTCCCGTTTCTCACTAATGTATTCTTACCACCGAATGCTATGACAGCGGAGTTGGGCAACCAGAATTTTTCTCTTTATAAATATGTACACAGAAGATTTTGAAATTGCGTTTCACAATTAATAGTGTTTTAATAATTAATATCTGCAATTACATGCATCGTAGATGAAGTATACTATAAAGGGAAAAACTAAAATTTCAAATTTTATTGCATCACGTGAAAAACATTAGAAAGACAATTTCGTCAAATCTGAAATATCACAAGCATAACTTTGCCACTTTTTAGAACCGAATCAAATACGAGAATCTGTCGTCTCTTAATCTTTCGAGCATTACGAAACTTTCCAGGAGTGTAGCATCCCCACAACACACAGAATGACTAGATAACCACATCTATTGTTTGAGAGAATCCCCAAAAGGATTCTATTAGTCTAGAATAGGAGTCCCCAAACTTTTTTGACAGTCAACTCCTTTAAGAGTTTCTTGACTTTTTATCGACTCTTTCTATTTTATTATTGCGTAATTATAATAGGACAAGCAAAACCGACCTTATGTCAGTTTTTAGATTGTTTATTTTATTGTTGCAGTGTTTTGTATGTACAGTATAGTATATATTATTATTGGCTTAATGCCAAAGAGATACATTTTTGTTTTTGACCTCCTTCTTAACATTAGATATTTGATAGGAGGAATAAATAATGTATAAAATATCAAATTAATTTAGATAACAAATAACAATTACAATCTTCCTTGTATATATGAAAATAAGACTTTTATTAACTTAGTATACAATTTACTAACGTTGTCAATGTGAAGGGTGTGCTTCATGACACTTGACAAGATAAGCAATGTTGGGTTCAAAATTAGAAAGTTTCAGCCTTAAATCGAAACGGAATTCTACTATGTCTAGCTTATTTCTTTGCAAAATCGTGGTAAATACGTCATTTTGGTCCACTTGATTCGTTCAGTAACCATTTTCATGACTTTGCTCCATCTTGCATGTCTTATTTATGTCACTGTTTCCACGGTTCACTCTTAATTGCGTTGTCATTCAAGTTGGAGGATGAAATTTAATATTACTGTACTTTATCTAATATATTTTTCTATCGACCCAGGGGTCGATATCGATCATTTGGCGATCTCTGGTCTAGAGGCAAAATTATTTAGAAGTCATGCAAAGAGGAAGAGATTTCAGAAAAGATATATCGTCGGCTTAGAGCAGAAACTCATTACCTGTCAAATCAAATTTTTCATTTTACAGCTTTTTAAAGAAAAACATAGTTTTTAGGCCAAAAAAAAGTAATTTGTCAGCATTTCTATAGTTAATATCCTTTAAATAAATTAAAAGATGAAAACCGTTTTTCTCATCATGAAAGCACGCATTTAGTGCCCCCGAAGAAATGTCGGTAAATGAAGTTTCTGCTCTAAGCCAAAATGACATGCATGTGCGATTTTTCCCATCAGTGGGTAGAAATGTAGTTATTGTGCTTTGTTACGAATTCTTATGTTAAGTTCCAAGTTATGGGGTAAACATATTATGCGATACCTGGGTGTTATTTCTTATATCAGTATGAGATGTCGACTAGTTCAATGAATAACAAGGCAGGTAAAAAACTTTAATAAAATTTCTTTATAAATTATATAAATTTAATAGTGGCTAGTCTAAAAGCACAGCGTATTTTCTCAAAATAAAAAAAGGCTTAACAATAATTATAATACCTTAATTTTTATCGTTGCATTCTAAAGATATTTTAATTCGCAGTACTCACGCGTAACACGACTGAAAGAAAACGATAATTTAATTCGATCCGTTGCCAGAACCATGCGACGTATTTTCACACTGATGCCCACTTCAATATAACTAATTGATAATAGATAGGGTAAGAGCTAACAGATCTCATGCGGATCTGTTGGAATCCATTATTATATGATTGCCATTTCTAAAAGTGCTTAGGACCGCGGTAGCGTAGTTGGTAGAGTAGCAGATTAAAAACCGGAGGGTTGCGAGTTCGAATCCAACCAAAGACCGTCGTGTACAAAGGGGGCTGATGCGCGTTAAATCTGTCGTGGTCTCAAATATCCTCATGTTGGTCTGGTATGCAAGCGTGGATAGTGGAGTGCCATCTCAGCTCTGACCTCGTCATCTGAACATGGTACAAAATTACGTGGTGTTGTCCCAGGATATTTCCCCTCGGGATTGATCCCGGACCGTCGCCAATAGCGCGTTGTGTAGCTCCAGTGTGACGTTGGTTAAAATACCTACCTACAGTAAAATTAACTGTCGTTTTCTCTATTATGTGTAAGAGAGAACACATTAATTCCCCAAAACAATTGCAACTAAACAGAGATTCTCATATGTAAAACATGGGTTCCTTTTGACTGTCACTGATATATTTTCGTTGAGTCGGAAAAACATTTGGAAAGGAATTCTTTTCTTTAATTCAACATAAGGAATTCAGATCACACAAAAACATTCCAGATGACGTCCAAGTGCAAACTGAATTTATGATGATACGACCGTTTATTTATATTTTTCTATCGTTGAACACTAATTGGACACTGATTGTATCGTTATTCCAACGTTCCAGTTAAAGGTATGTAGTTAATTGAATTAATATTGCTCTTGAGCAACATAAAGGGGTATTGGAGGTGGTCTGGGATCCATCCCGAAGGGAAAGATCCGAGGAGAATACCTCGTAATTTCGAACCACGGTTAGATGAAGAGTTCAACACCTCAGGCTGGCACCCCAGTCTTCAAATTCCACACCACACCAAGGTGAGGACATTTGAGGTCACGACGGATTTTCGTGCACCAACCCCTAATTACACGACTGAGTTTGGATGGATCGAGTTTCGAACTCGCAACCCTTCGATTGCTCGTCTGTTACTCTTCCAACCGTACTACTACCTCAGACATCCAGTTGAAGAATCACGTGGATTAAATTCTGATCAGTCACGGAATCGAACTTCACAAAGTCACAGAGAAAAAGTTATCAATTTATCTATCAAATTTTAAAAGTGATTTCTAATCAAACTTTATATGTATTAAAGTCACCTGATGTGACAAAGTATCTTTTTTATGTTGTATATAATGATCGTAAGTTTTTATACATCATTCAACTGTAATAATCTCTCCACTGCATGATTGAATTGCCCACACAGCAACCCATTTCATTACCTTACACTTTATTACAAGTTTCAACAATGCCAATCCCATTGATGGAACAGAAAAAAACAAATCCTCACAAAGGAAATGAAAGGAACACGCACGTCCGAAGACGTTTAAGCTTACGGAAACCTTACCTACCGTCGAAAAGAAAAGGCGGATGAAAAAGAAGCTAATCAGTTTTGTTGCGGGCAATGGAGTCATCACCGTAGGTGTTGAACGATGGAAACCCATCAAGGGCAGAAATCAATTACCCGGAGAAAATCTGCGACCGTGTGAAAATGTGCGCAGACCCAATCTATCGGCTCTTGGAGTCTCGATGCTTCTCCCTCACTTCAATGAACATCGAGTTGTCCGCTATCAAAGAAACTGGGTCCATTTAACTCTCTGGGCGTCACGAGATTTACGAGTAGGATAGCATTGCTTTCACCCCACAACATAATGACTGAATAACATCTTTTGGATCCTTTCAAACATTAGAAAGTTTCTATTGATCCTTTCGTTAGAATGGAATCCCTTGGAAAGATTATGTTGATCTTTTCCTTAGAATAGAATTCGTTAGCAAGATTCTGTTAGTCCTTTCTGTAGAATAGAATCCTTTGAAAATATTATGTTGATCCTTTCCTTAGAATTGAATCATTTAGTAAGATACTTTTGGTCCTTTTCTTTAGAATAGAATACCTTGTTCTGTTGATATTTTAATTCTGTTGATATTTTAATTAGAATGGAATCCTTTGGAAAGATTCTTGAGATATTTTATTTAGAAAGATTCTGGTGGTCTTTTCTTTAGTATATAATTCCTTGGAAAGATTCCGGTGGTCTTTTCTTTAGAATAGAATCCCTTGGAAAGATTCTGTTGGTCCTTTCATTAGAATAGAATCCGTTAGTAAGACTCTGTTAGTCCTTTCTTTAAAATAGAATCTTTTGGAAAGATTCTGTTGATCCTTTCCTTAGAATTGAATCACTCAGTAAGATATTGTTGGTCTTTTTCTTAGAATAGAATCCTTGAAAATATATAGATCCTTTCCTTGGACTTTAATACTTTTGAAAGATCCCGTTTGTTTTTTTACTAGAATCGAATCCTTAAATAATATCTTGTTGATCCTTTCCATAGAACAGAATCCTTAAGTCAGATTCTGTTGGTACTTTCATTAGAATAGAATCCTTTGGAAACATTCTATGGGTTAACATAAGATCAAAACTGGTTGGAAGTCTTGCAAGAAAGACTGCTGTTTGCAAGGTGGGATGACGAGTGCAAACCCTTTAGAGGGTTAGAAAGATATGAAGGCTTGATACTTATTAGGTAACTTGTGTTCGTAATATACCAAGTTCACGAAATTTAGGTGTTCTCTTTAGCACATAAAAATATTTTAAAGTAATATTTAGGGATGACTTTGAATTGATTTCGTTTTAAGTGATATTTTGAAATAGAAACAAAGAAACGAAATTGTGACATTTAAAAAAAATCAGCTTTGTATCTGTTTTTCAATTTGTTAAACTCAATTGGTGATATTTTTTTAATTTATCTGTTCGAAAGTTCTGTTATAAATTTGTCTTTAAATGTTCAAAAAAGTATACTTTTACAGAAACATGAAAATTATTTGTTGAACAAGAAATATTTTAGTTTAGTTTTATTTTGACTATCCAAAATTGTGAACCATATGGTGAATATATTAAATCCCAATCAATAAAAACATGAAACTATTCATATGTAATATTGACATAAATAAAATGCTATTCATTAGGCTAAAATGAAACTTTTGTTTCGAAAAAGATAATGACAACATATTTACACAAATTTATATTTGCATTGTGATTGTACATTTATAGCGTGCTGTAGAAACATAAAGTGCATTACTTTAACATCTCATTCCACTTTTGGTTCAGTTAAATTCAGTACACTCGTAATGATGAATATGCACGCACTTTTGATTACTTATTATGATGCATAACTTGATTACAAGTTTCGCATTTTAAAAAGAAACCTAGCAAAACGGTACAAATATATGTAATTTTGGTCCAATTTATGAAGCAAAGAACGTTTCAAAGGTGCCTTTTTCTGTTCAGTGATCTTTCATTATTCACTTCATTTTACTGAAACATTGAATTGTGGCTACTTAATTTACTTTCGATGAACTTGCGTGAAATACATATCACTATTTCATTCGAGTTTAAAAAGCCATGTGATTCGTATTTATTTCATTTTTAGCAATTTCGGTATTTCTTATGTATAATTATAGAATTGTGTTATCCAAAAATGATACAATTTCCCATACAACTGATTTATTTACTGTCCGGTTACTGTTATTTTGGTCGATTGTCCTGTGTTTAATTGTCATCGCCAATGCTTTTTTAAAAAACCAATTTTAAACTTGCAGGATTTGATTGGGGAAGATCCCCACCCAAATCTTTATAATATTTTACAAGCCATACAATGTCTAAATTCCATTTGATATATAATCTTTCATCTTTATTTAACTTCATCAAATTCTTAACTATAACTCACTAGTTTTATATTGAGTACGACGATAATCACATTTTCATGTTTAATCAGGACGTTTAAATATTTATTTTTATTTTCATTTTCAATGTATTCTTATTGTTGTATTTTTTAGATATATTTATTGTAGGACAGAAAATTAATCTCATTTTTTCTATAATTTATTTGGAAACATTCTATCTTGTGTTTGGTGCAGCTTGTCCGCTTTTGGACCTTGCGCCACAAAACCCAAATCAACCAAACTAAACTGATTTGTCATTACTTCTGAAGCATTTTACTTCATAACTCTAAGGAAGTTGTTCAGTTGCACTTTTAACTAACCCAATTACTTTAGATAGAGATCCAGTAATCCGAAACTGCGGGAAAAGTTCACCAGAATAGGATAACATCAGTGACCTTCATGATTAAATGTCCCCTAACTCTTTTTCCCAATCTTTTCTTATTCAGACGACCTGTTGCAATTTTCCAGAGCGTTCTACAATAACCCTACGTACCGTTTAAGGCATTAGAGTAGCGAGCCAAATCTGACATTCGGTTACCATGGCAACGTTTCGTCACGCCGTCTCAAGGGCACAAACAGTTAGATGTTAAAACATTGTATTAGTATTTCCATCAAATCTATTGATTCGAAATTCGCTGATCGATATCGCTGGCGTTATTTATAGACTGTGGGTTTCTCGACAAACTCTTACTTAAAACTGACCAGGCGGAAGCGTTTTTGTCAGATGCGGAAGGACTTTCTTCATCGGTTGCCAGGAAGCCATATCAATACATAAAATGCAACGATGGAAGTTCTTTAACCGAAAAATTAAACCCTGGCCTGGTTAAAATTGTGATTCGTTGGGCCTTATCAACAGAAAAAAATGAAGCAGGATAGTTGAAAATAAAAAATTATTTTCTCTGGAAAAATTATTTTGGTAGGTAGGTAGTTAATTAACGTCGCACTGGAGTAACACAACGAGCTATTGGCGACGGTCCGGGATCAATCCCTATGGGAAAGATCCGAGGACAACATCACGTAATTTTGAACCACGGTCAGACAACGAGGTCAATAGCTGAGCTGACACCCCACACTCCAAACTTTCACACCTCGCTTGCGTGAGGACATTTTTGACCGAGACAGGTCTAATGTGCACCTCCTTTGTACACGACGGTCTTCGGTTGGATTCGAACGCGCAACCCTCCGGTTGCT
Source organism: Meta bourneti (assembly GCA_933210815.1). Lineage (NCBI taxonomy): Eukaryota > Metazoa > Arthropoda > Arachnida > Araneae > Tetragnathidae > Meta > Meta bourneti. The sequence goes on from OW119926.1 coordinate 7,262,418, forward strand.
AATCCGCTATTTTGCCAACCGGGCTACCACGGCCCTCTTAAAAATGAAAAAATTCATGTGTTAAGACAATAGTATGATTACGCAGAAAATTTACATGTTTCTGCCTTTTTTGTTTCATAATAAAATTGCTCTCAGTATGTTAATACTTTCCATAGACAAACGACTCTTCTATCTTTTATAAAAGATATATGTCGTACTATGTGTGCGAGGTATTTCAATAAAAATATTTTAGTCAAAAGGTCTATTTTTCACTTTGATTTTCTGTATGTTGTTTTTGATTAGCTGTCTTAGAAGGATAAAACAGTCTATATTTTATTTCATAAATTGCGAACTCATTTTTAAATGATGGTGGCAACAGAATATTTATCTTTGATTTTATTGGCTCAAGTCACTAGCGCTCGATACGTTTTGTAGAATGTATTGCTGACGAATTCTGATCACCATACACTAGTACAGTGCAACTTGGATAATTCGAAGCTGAAGGGACCACTAAAAAAATTCGAATTATCCAAAACTTCGAATTAAAAAAGTTACATCTTTTAACTTTAATTTCAGATCCACTGAATGCTTGAAAAGATTATTCTGTCAATAAGTAAATATTTATTCAGAAAGATCACGGTATGAAGACTTAAACATTATATGTATGTAAACAAAATAAGATTTACATTACGTAAGCTACAGTACATATTACATGTACTGTAGCTTACGTAACAGGTGGCGGGAAGGGGATTTCAGCTTTCACGTGTCGAACAGGTGGGGGGATTCCGGAGATGATTTCTTAACGATGAAAGGCCGAAAAGGCGTTATGATTCGAAAGTTTTTATAGAAAACTTCGAATTAAGGAAGTTGAACTTCGAATTATCTACGATTTTTTAACATTGATTTAATGAGAAGTTTAAGGGACTAAGAAAAATCTTCGAATTAACGACGATTTCGAATTAGAGACGTTCGGTTTATCCAAGTTGCACTGCATTACGTTAATTTTTTTTATCGTAATTTAATTCTGTAAACCTTCGATATAATAGTCTTTTAGGCCAAAGTTTCAAATACCTCATCACATCCAGGATAATGGCGGTTGTCAAGTCGATAACTGTAATTGAATCCTTCTAAGCGTTGTTGAATCATTAATCAAACGTCAAAAATGGCGGAAGAGATAAACGCAGTAGAACAAATGATGGACTTTAATTATGAGTCAGTTGAAATGAGGAAAAACATGAAATATATGTTATGAAGTTGCTGGCATGCATTTCAACTAACGAATTCAAACATGTGTATTAACATAACATATTTTATACTTACAAATATTATAATATATTTGAAAATCGGACACATTTTGAACAGCAAGGAGATAACGGAAATGTATATGCTTATTTATATCCTGGTTATTCATACCTATCGTTCCTGTGCTATTTGCTTGGATCTTGTTTTTATTAATAGTAAACGGATTTGCTTCTTGTGTGACTTTTTCAGACCTAGTGTAATTCGATTTATATCTAATACTCTTATTCGGAAACGTGTTTATTAAGCAACAGCTTCATCGTCTTAGACAACATGTATATATATATGCATATACCATGTTCCCCGCAAGATTCTAAAGAATGATTGTCTAAATTTGGTGCGGATTGTTCAAGTTATATATAAGGCAGCGTCGGCGTCTGTTTGTACTCTGCAAATCCACACCATTGAGCAATCCACACCAAATTTGGACAATCATTCTTTAGAATCTTGCGAGAAACAGGCTGTGTACTTGACTCCGTTCGATTCGTCCTGGGGTCTGCAGAGGAGGCTAAAAACAATTCGAAATCCTCAGGATTAATATCGAGTATGTTACCATCAATTTCAACCAATTCAACCCGAGCTATGGCGGGGAAATTCTGCAAGTCTATATAAAATGTAGGTCATAGTTTTTCGACAATTAGAACCTTGAAATATAATTTATCCCTCTGAAGGGCACATGCATATCCAGGGTGTCCCAAAAAGATTGTTCCGCAATTTATCTTTTTACCATTTGGAGATAGGTAGGCAATGTAAATTGCAAAAGTGCACCAAATAAGGTAAGTAATTAAGATATGTGAATAAAATTATAACGTGATAACAATTTAAGCGGATACAGGTTTTAATTTGTATAGAACCCCTCTAGATAAAAATCCGAGATGGCAGAAATGTTCCTTACCTGCATCCCTATCGTTAGCAGAAAACTGCATTTCTGTAGGTTGAACAGTAACGGAGGCATAAGGACTCAAAAAAGTTGACTTATACCGCTTGTGCACAGCTGTTCAAGCAGTCAGATTAGGGACCGCATACACAATGCTAAAAAGCATCTTTTTTTCGGTCAGAAAGTGCAACATTGTGCAAAGTAATGTAGTATTGCAACTGCAGATGAAAATCGCAATGCATAATAGTAGACAATGTAATCTTTAATAAAAATATTGTAGAAAAAATGGTTTAAATAAAAATAAAAGGAAATTTTTCCATCTGCAGCAGGGGCCGCGGTGGCCCGGTTGGAAGAGTAACGGACTTGCAACCGAAGGGTTGCGAGTTCGAATCCAGCCAAAACACCGTCGTGTACAAAGGGGGCTGGTGCACGTTAAATCTGTCGTGGCCTCAAATGTCCTCACGTTGGCGTGGTGTGGAAGTTTGGAGAGTGGGGTGCCAGCTCAGGTGTTGCCTCGTCATCTGACCGTGGTTCAAAATTACGTGGTGTTGTCCTCGGATCTTTCCCCTTGGGATTGATCCCGGACCGTCACCAATAGCCCATTGTGTTGCTCCAGTGTGACGTTAATTGAAATCCCCCCCCCCATCTGCAGCAATGCAGAACTTAGCTCTTCATTCTTGGCCATGGGTCAGTTTCCGTTCTAGATTAGATACGGCCTCCTTAAAATAGAAACTCTTGTATCTCCGTTACTATTCAACCTACAGAAATATGGTTTTTTAATAACGATAGGGATACAGGTAAGGAACATTTTTGCTATCTCGGATTTTTATCTAGAGGGGTGGTATACAAATTAAAAACTGTATCCGCTTAAATTGTTATCACGTGATAATTTTATTCACATACCTTAGTTACTTACCTTATTTGGTGCACTTTTGCAATTTGCATTGCCTACTTATCTCCAAATGGTAAAAAGATACATCGCGGAACAACCTTTTTGGGACACCCTGTATTTGTTCTGCAACCTGTAGTCAATTCTGACTTCTAACCTGTTTCCTTCTTGACCAATAGAATACTAGGTATCCTACCAATATTCATTATTATGCTTTAACTTTATGTGAAGTAAAGCAATACTTTGCTTTATCCTACGCCCGTCTCAGGGCCACGCTAGCCCGATTGGGGGGGGGGTATTTCAATTAACGTCACACTGGAGCAACACAATGGGCTATTGGTGACGGTCCGGGATCAATCCCAAAGGGAAAGATCCGAGGACAACACCACGTAATTTTGAACCACGGTCAGATGACGAGGCAACACCTGAGCTGGCACCCCACTCTCCAAACTTCCACACCACGCCAACGTGAGAACATTTGAGGCCACGACAGATTTAACGTGCACCAGCCCCCTTTGTACACGACGGTGTTTGGCTGGATTCGAACTCGCAACCCTTCGGTTGCTAGTTCGTTACTCTTCCAACCGGGCCACCGCGGCCCTAGCCCGATTGGGAGAATAACGGATTAGAAACCAGAGGGTTGCGAGATCGAATCCAACCAAAGATCGTCATGTACAAAGAGGCTGGAGCACTTTGAATCTGTCGTGGCCTCAAATATACTCACGTTGGCGTGGTGTGGAAGTTTAGAGAGGGTTGCCAGCTCGAGTGACTTATCCTCGGATCTTTCATTTTGGATTTGATCCCGGACCGTCGCCAATTGCCCGTTATGTTGCTCCAGTGCGACGTTAATTGAATACCTATCTACGCCCGTCTCCGGCCATCAATAGACGAGCAGCTCGGTAGAATTCTGAAGTGAAAACAACTGAAAAAACACTATAGTATTTGAAATTGTATTATCAGGCATTCCAGTCATTTCGTCAAGTTCGCAAAAGTGGAAAGATAGCTGATCTCGCGCTACTGCAATAAAGCAATACTACACTACTCGGAAATCCCGTGACGAAAAGAGGGGTGAGGAACTTTTGTTCAACGTTTTCACGAATATTTGTTTGCTTAACTCAACTGTCATTCATATCTGAAACTGTTTTAGAAATGTATTGCATTTTAGAAATTTTCTCTAAATTGCTATGCGCTAGTGCAATCACTTTGTCGAATACCGTAAAATGAAAATAAGATTTTATTGACGAACTGGGATTTACAATTTAATACTCCGTGTTCGCTTGTGTTGCTTATAGCCATTTGCATTTTATTTTATGAGTTACGAAATTTGGTGTTATGTGATTAGATAGAACTCGATGGACGGTACGAATTTCACCTTGCTTGAAAATTTGATCAAACCAGATATGAATGATGAGGTAGGAAGTTGAATTTACGTCGCATTGGAGCAACACAACAGGCTATTGGCGTTGTTCCGGGATCAGTCCCGAATGGAAAAATCCGAGGATAACACCTCGCAATTATAACTACGGTCAAATGACGAGGACATCACCTGAACTGACAGAACACAATTCCAAACTTCCACACCAAAAACATGACACTTGTGCCCAGATTTAAATTGCACCAACGTCCGCGTAGACGACGGTCTGGTTGGATCTAGTTTCGAACATAGCAACCCTTCCGTTGCTAATCCGTGACTCTTCCAACCGGGTTACCTCGGCCCTTGAATGATGAGGTAATCTTGTTACAATGTCATTTGTGTGTGACAAACTGTCCAAGCGTAGGCAATTTTTGATCAGTGGTCAATCGATCTATCATCCCTTTGTAATCACGGAACATACGGAAATGCGCGTGTTTTAATTTTCGAGTAAAATGACACGCCTTAACCCATCTGTAAAAGTTCCCAACTTGTGTCAACAGCAGAGTAAAATTGTTGCGATTCTACAAATACACGCGATATTTACCTAAACGATTTCTGTTTATATGTGGTTAACTTATCTGACAAAGCTTTTTCTGATTTGTGCTTTTTTCATGAATGCTTGTTGACAACTCAAATGTAATACCAAAATCCTCCCTAGTGACTAAGCGGGTTTGCAGACTGCTAGCAACATCAACCTTTGAGTTTTAGGCAACACGCGTTCGATTCCTCCTTGGGTGGGTTTCTCTCTTCTGTGTTAGTAAAGCTTTGATTTTTGTATGCGTAAATTCATTACTTATGTTATATATCCTGTGTTTGGCACAGCTTGGCCAAAGATGACCTTTGTCCATGAAAAAACTAACCTCACTAGCGACTTTGGCTCAGTGGATGTGTTTACTGCGAGTTGTAGGCTGTTTCTATATTTGCCGTGGGTATATTTCTCTTCTATGTCAAAAAGTTTCCTTGCGTCTGATATGTCTATTACTTGACGCTGAGTCTTGTCTTTGGCGCAGCTTAACCAAATATGGGCAACCAATCATATCTACTCCAATATCGGAAAAAAGGTGCTCATAAGCGGCCGTGCACTTGGTGCAAGATATCTCGTCCATCAAGATCTGACCAATTTTGCAAATGGCGAGATATCTCTTCAAGATATTGCAGGTTTTTAGACGATGGCGAAAGCAAGATCTGTCAGTTTTCTTCAAAAAGGAGATCTGGTCAGTATTGCTGATGACAAGATACCTCGTCGAGACAACCGTGTCCCCAACAACCACTTGGAAGTTGTCCGCCATATCTCGTCAAGATATTGCCGAGGTTTTAATGGTGTGAGTTGTGGCGATTATGGTTTTTTGTGGTATGAATTTTTTAATGACAAGATATCTCGTCCATGAAGGTCTTGTCAGTTTTGTTTATGTCGGGATTGGTCGTCATTAGCAAATCTGACTACCGTTGAGATAACCACCAGGAGGGTTAAATGCCTGCTTCTGAATCTTGAAAAGTGGTCTGAGTATGTATAATGCTTACTTGCAGAGTCGGGCTCTTAAGATCCAAGATACACTCAAAGGTAACAAATTAAATTCATTTATGCATATTTTGACTTAATGTTTAACTAACAAATTTTCATTGTGCATGTAAACATTACACATACAAAATCAAAATTTGATAGCTATCTTTTATGCACATATAGTATATGAATTTAATTTGTTGGCCCTGTGGTTGTATCTAGGATCATAAAACGTAACCACCAACCAGCGAATTACATTGAAGAATAAAAAGTCCAATGAAAATAATTCAGCTTCCTTGTTTTCAAATTTTTTCATAACTTCAATTAGTTTTACTGGAGAATTTTAAATAAAAGATAGGAAACGGACAAGGAATGACCTGTCTGCATTTTTATAAGGATCTTAAATCAAAATTCGGGGTTTTCTGAAATAATTTAATATTTCGAATTCGAGTGCGACAAGAAATTGCAGGACTAAAATTTGCGTTGCTGACACATTAATAAACAATATTAAAGTACTTATGTAGAAATAATAGCCTTTTAAAACTTACAAGATCGAATTTACTTCACATTAAAACCTATTACCAATATGAAAAATCTCTTGTTCTCGAACATTTCGGTCCATTTTATGTCCACCGCTTATAAATAACTCAGCACTTTCCTTTTCCAGTTTCGTGTTTTTGTGAGCTCTTTCCACATGGACAGTTTCTATCCAAATCCTTTCAGACGCCGTCGGATCTCCAAATAAACTCAACTTTATTTTGACTGACACATTTTGGCTATTCAGACTTTCTCATGTTTATTCAGTTTATGTATTTTAGAAAATTGCTTTATGCTTCGCTGGAAAAGGGCTTGATATATTTATCTGGACGTCGTAATTGTGTTAATACTTTCACCGTTATTTTGTACCAAATCCGGTTATAATTTGAAGTTCTTTCTGTCATTTGGAATTTCCCTATAGTGTGCTAAACACTGCACGCCCTTGCGAATAACTGGCTGGTGGCAATTCTTTTGCGGACAACCAGGTTAGAACAAATTTCATCAGGCATGTTATTTTCTCCATTAAAAGATAATTTCCAGAACTTACGTTCCCGCACCACCCATTAAATGTGTAATGATTTATTATCTTCACTGTATAAAATTTGATTGTCATGGAATAGGAACAGTTTTGACAACAAAAAAAAAGGATTACAAACGCGGTAGCCCAGTTTGAAGAGTAGCGGATTAGCAACCGAAAGGTTGAGAGTTCGAAATTGGATCCAACCGAAGACCGTCGTGTAACGGAGGAGCGGGTGCCCGTTAAATTTGTCGTGGCCACAAATGTCCCCACGATGGCGTGGTGTGGAAGTTTGGAAAATGGAGTGCCAGCTCACAAGTGTTGATCTCGTCGTCTAACCGTGGTTTAAAATTAGGTGTTTTCTTCGGATCTTTCCTTTCGGGATTGATCCCGAGCCGTCGCCAATAGCCCTTTGGGTTACTCCAGTATGACGCCACTTAACTACCTACCCTGATGTATAACGTGTAGTCTGAAATTCTCTCGACTGGTGTGTGGGAACCAATGACGGGTACTAGTCAACAACGCTCGCCCTCTGAGCTTCCGTACACATTTGCTTAGCAGACACCTACCTCATGGTTCGTCCAAGGTAATGCAGAATCTTCCCGCTGCTGCCGAATCAAAGGATTCTACCTTAAAATTCCAAAGGACTGCGGTAGGCCAGGTTGGAAGAGTTGTGGATTAGCAATCAGAGGGTGAGATTTCGAAACTGGGTACAACCGAAGATAGTGGAGACGGGTGCCCGTTAAATTTGTCGTGGCCACAAATGTCCCCACGATGGCGTTTGTGCAAATTTGGAGAATGGGGTGCCAGCTCAGTTGTTGATCTCATCATCTGACCGTGGTTCAAAATTACGAGGTGTTGTCGCCGGATCTTTCCCTCGGGATGGATCCCGAACCGTTGCCAATAGCCCAGTGTGATGTTAATTCAACTGCCTACCTTAAAAATTCAGATGCCTGGCCATTTGAAATTAAGTTTCCTTCTTTTGCCAATAGGTTTAAGTTAGTATCCATTTCTGTTTGCACAATTAACACATTACCTTTATAAGAATAACGAGACGTGACAACTTAACTCCCTCTAAGCACCTGGACATTAATGGGTCTCGAAGAAATACCCTCCTGTGCATCCACACATTGATTTAACCCTCTTAGCGTTATTAGATTTCTGAGTAGTGTAGTGATTTTTCCCCACAGGCCAAATTTCAGTTTTAATGACTAAATCACCACATCTTTAATTTGACTAATCACATCTTCCAATTTTAGAGATATTCTATAGATCATTCCGTGGAATAGAATCTTTTTTTAACGATTCTATTGCTCCTTTTCTTGGAATAGAACCTTTTGGAAAGATTCTGTTCCTGATTGCTTTAGGGAACAGATTCCTTTGGGGGAATTCTATTTATCAAGAAGGCCAAACTTAGGAGTGCAGGGAAGACTGCCGGTTGCAGATGGAATTACGCTTGTTCTCAGGGTGTAAACGGTGTTCCCATTCCTGGAGACATGTCTCGAACTCTTTTTTTCGGGATTACTCATGAGTTCCTTTATTAGTTCATGCTGAATAACAACGATGTCAGAAAATATTCGAACTTTTAGGGTGGTTTCAACACTCCTGGTTGTCGTCTCTACGAGGTATTTCGTCATTAACAAAATAGACCATATCTTGTGTTGGACGAGATATCTCTTCATTAGAAGAAAACTGACCAGATTTTGATATCATCAAAAATTCGGCAATATCGTTATGACGAGATATCTTGCCATTAGCAAAATTGGTCAGATTTTGATGGACTAGATACCGCGTCGAAACCACCTGGAGGGTTAAATGTTGGGAATAGCCATACATGTTGTAGCAAGCATAACAAGCACGATTGTGATTCCTACTGAATCACCACACGGGTGGCACTACGGCGAACTTCCGAGAGAAAACTCATATCACCGTAAGTAGTTATATAAAAAATATTTATTCCTCCGGTAAGAGAGAGAGAGAATTATTATTCAAGTGATAACAGTAAAAATTCCCTGTAATATTTATCTGTCTGGCTCGTCAAATATTTTTCTTTAGTGAAAATTCTGCTGTCCATAAATCGCCGGGTACGATCCTTACTTTTTACATCTGTAGCGACTTCCAATCAAAAATCCAATTGCTCACAGCCGTTGCCATTCTCCTACAGAAATTGCACTCATAAAAAATAAAACCCGCGTTGAAAGTCGTGTGTTTTCAGACGATATCCAGTGACCCGAAGTGTTCGTTTTTAGTGTTCCCATTTGTCCCCATTCGATACTTTATAAGAGTTTGTCGGACATTTGGTTTTATGAAGAGTCTGCGTCATAAAAGTTGAAACAAAGTTATCTATTTCTACGCTCTTGCAGACAGGAAGTGAGACAAGTTATCAGACAACTTCCGGCTGTTCGCCACCGATCGGTTTGTGCAAGTGCGGCAAGGATTTGAATTCTATTTTGAAAAGGGAAACGGTGGTAAATTTGGGAGCGAATTGAAAACGAATTAAAGTTATCTACATTGATACCCATTGACGCAGAATAAGATGATTTAAATTTCGAAATGTGCCAAATAAAGACCCGGGGAACAACAGAATTCTCGTCGCTAGATTCTTTTAACCCTCTGACTGGTTCACACGCATAATTATATCTTGCAATCTGTAGTTTTCCTTTAGTGACTTCTGACCAATCTTGACCTTGACCAATGCAATCTTTCCAAAGGTTTTTATTCTGAAGAAAAGATCAATAGAATCCTTCCAAAGGATTCCTATTTCAAGGAAATGATATACAGAATGTTTTCAAGCGATTCCTATTATAAGAAAATGAGAAATGGAATCTTTCCGAGGAATTTGTTCTAAGGAAATGAGCAATACAATCTTCCCAAAGCGTTCTATTTAATTCAGACCAATAAAATCCTTTCAAAGGATTCTGTTTCAAGGAAATGAGAAATAGAATCTTTCCAAGGGATTCTATTCTAAGGAAATAGAGCAATACAATCTTCGCCTAAAGGATTCTATTCTTAGGAAATGGAATCCTTCCAAACGATTCATATTATAAGGAAATGGGAAATAGAATCTTTCCCCAAGGGATTCCTATTCTAAGGAAGTGAGAAATAGAATCTTTCCTAGGAATTCTGTTCTAAGGAAATGAGCAATACAATATTCCCAAAGCGTTCTATTTAATTCAGACCAATAAAATCCTTTCAAATGATTCTGTTTCAAGGAAATGAGAAATAGAATCTTTCCAAGGGATTCTATTCTATTCTAAGGAAATGAGCAATGCAATCTTCTCCTAAAGGATTCTATTCTGAGGAAAAGAGAAATGGAATCTTTCCAAACGATTCATATTCTGAGAAATAGAATCTTTCCCCAAGGAATTGCTATTCTAAGGAAATGAAATAGAATCTTTCCGAGGAATTTTGTTCTAAGTAATTGAGCAATACAATCTTCCCAAGGTCCCCTTGAGGAATAGAAAATTGAATCTTTCCAAAGGATTCTATTCTGCGGAAAAGAGCAACAGAATCTTTGAAAAGGATTCTATTCTGAGGAAATGAGCAATAGAATAATTCCAAAGATTCTATTCTAAGGGAAGAACCATTACATTCTTCTAAAGCTTTAAGTAATCCACGGATTTGTTAGAAAAGTTTTGGTTATTTAGTCATTAAGTGTATTGTGGGGTAAAAGAGCAGCACACCTCGGAAATCTCGCGACCTCTGAGTGTTAATATTTACATGTATTCTTATTTCTTAGCAGTCTAATAGCGTTTTGAATTAACTCTTTGAAAAGACCGAGTGCTAAAAATGCATTTTGTACAAAATTTAGTTTTTCATGAGGTGGTGGGTCCCCTTATGTCTCATCGCCATCTAAGCACTCCTACACATCACGATATATCAAATGATTTCTTATAAGCCTTATACCTACAATATATGCCCAACTTTAACCATATGAAGGAAGGAGAAAATTGAACGACTCCAAACTTAACATTTTGAAAGAATTAAATGTCAAAGGAGTGTTTCCAAACTTCTAGGAATTATGATCCGGCAGACTAATGCCGGGTTAATTTCTGCCTAATGCTTTCAGATACGGACAGGTCTTTGCAGGTTTTCCCAACGATGTTAGTCTATACTGATCAATGTCATTTAGCCGCTTGGAGAATACAGACGTGTTTTTAACCCTCCTGGTGGTTGTCTCGACCAAGTATCTCGTCAATATCAACACTGACCAGATCTTTACGTACGAGATATCTATTAGAAAAACTGACCAAATCATTATGGACGAGATATCTCTTTATTTCAAAACTGACCAGATCTTTATGAACATCTCCCTTTATTAGAAAAAACTGACCAGATCTTTATGGACGAGATATATATACATTAGAAAACTGACCAGATCTTTATGGACGAGATATATATATACATTAGAAAACTGACCAGATCTTTATGAACGAGATAAATATATATTTGAAAAACTGACCAGATCTTTATGGACGAGATATATATCTTTAGAAAAACTGACCAGATCTATAAGTCATCAAAAAATCAGCAATATCTTGATGAGATATGTTGTCATAAGCAAAATTTGTCAGATCTTGTTGGATGAGATCTCTTCAAAACCACTTGGAGGATTAAGTGTTAATTTTGCAGCTATAGAAGGCGATGAAATTTTAAGAGCCATCATTTGCTTTCTGTGGAGAGTATGGATAAGGGGAGGGAATTTGGAAGAGTAGAACCAGTGACTATCATCTGTGTCCAGAATTTAGAGGGTTGTGAGTTCGAAACTCGATCCAACCAATGACGATCATGTCTGTGGAGGCACGATAAATACGTCGTGTTCTCAAAGGTCCTCATATTGGCGGGGTTTGGAAGTTTGGAGAGTGGGGTGCCAGCTCAGGTGTCGACTTCGTCATCGGACTAGTTCAAAATTGCGAGGTGTTGTCCTCGGATCTTACTTTCGGGAAGGATGCCGGAAAGTCAAAAATAGCCCTTTGTGCTGCTCCAGTGGGAAGTAAATTAAATTACCTACAGTTTCCAGAGTTGAAAGAACCTCTAATGGTGTGTGAACTTAAATAACGTAAATGAGCGTTAAACCAATTGATAAGAGACTCCCCAAACAATTTTATATGGTCAAAAAACTAGTTTCGAGCTGAGACAAATGCATGACAGAACAACGGTGCGTGCATGACTAGTGACGTCACTAGTCATGCAACGTGACGTCACCTGCAAAAGTCACTGACACCGAAACGAATCAAAGCAAAAGATGGACCATACTTTGAAAGCTGCAACAAGTGAATGTTCAAGAAGAATTTCACACTAGTAAAATAAATTAGGAGGTATACATATATTAAAGAACATAATTCTTGTTGCATATAACACACTTGTATATATACGCACTCATATAACATATGTACACACACATATAACACAATTACACATAACATAACTTGTTACACATAACATATATTAAAGAACATAAGCACTTGACCCTCCAAGTGGTTTCGACGAGATATCTCGTCCATCAAGATCTTACCAATTTTACTAGTGGTGAGACATCTCGTCATCTAGAAATTGCGAATTATTTTATGATGACGCGATCTAGATTTGGTCAGTTTTGCTGATTATAATGACGAGACATTCACCAGCAGGTTAAACAAACGGAAATTATGGAAAACGTTTAATGAATGCGCGTTAGTTAAAATATCCCGCAAAATGTATATTGATTTCACTGACATACGTTCCTTACGAATTTTACGAATTATGTTCTTTAATATATATGTATACCTCCTAATTTATTTTACTAGTGTGAAATTCTTCTTGAACATTCACTTGTTGCAGCTTTCAAAGTATGGCTCATCTTTTGCTTTGATTCGTTTCGGTGTCAGTGACTTTTGCAGGTGACGTCACGTTGCATGACTAGTGACGTCACTAGTCATGCACGCACCGTTGTTCTGTCAATCAGCATTAAATTGCAATTAACGTAACTTCTTACACCTAACTATTTATATTCAAAATTTGTAGATTAAAGCCATAAATAAATGAGCCACGGTGGCATGAAAGGAAAGTAATTGAAATGTGAACAGACAGGGCGTGTGTATTTCTCCTACAAAATCACAAACAAGGTGCTCAATTTGTTAAGAACGATACATATTTTGTATTCATATCCTTCAAAAAGCGCTCATTCAATGCTATTTTTAACCCTCCTGGTGGTTCTCGTCATTAGTTAAACTGACCCTATCTTGATGGACGAGATATCTCGTCATCAGAAGAACACTAACCAGGCCTTGATCTCATCATCAGAAGAAACTCGGCAATATCTTGATGACGAGATATCACGTCATTATCCAAAATAATAATTTACTAATGACGAGATACCTCGACAAAACAGCCACCAGGAGGTGTTAAATGTTAAAATCTAATAGTTTCTAGTTCCTCTTATGTATTTGAGTTGTGTTCCATTTTACCATTTTGTTAACACGATTTCATGCTGCATATTATTACTTAACCCTCCTGGTCGTGTTGTCTGGACAAGGTATCTCGTTATTAGAAAAATACTGACAGGATCTTAATGGACGAGATATCTCGTTATTTTCAATGTTCTTGGTAGATGACAGTCTTGTAGTTGCACCTGCATTCAGCTTTTATGATAAGGTACTTATCTATATATCTCTATATAAAAGTGGGATGTGTGTATATGTACATATGTTCTCTATACAAATCTATACCGTTTGACCAATCCACACCAAATTCGGTACATTTATACTTTGGAACCTTGCAGGTAACGTAGGCTACATATTAACCCCGTTCTCTTTAACCTAGGTGTGTAGAGGGGTCTAAAAACAATTCGAAATTGCTATAGGAATAACATTGATTGTAAAACGATTGTGGTGCGCAGCTCAGTTTGTTTTACCAGTATCGATCGAAAATCAAATTTTCAAATAAAATTGTTTTACCAGTATTGCTCCAAATACAATTTTTGTAAACATTATACTTAAACATTTTAAAATTCTAATTACGTTTGACTTATTTTTTATTTATTTCCATAACATAAATAAGTAATGAATATTTGATTGATGACCAAATGGATATTTAAAATACTTAATTTTACGCTACTTACATTTTGAAATGGATCACGAAAAGCCCAAAGGAAAAACTCATTGATCATAAAAGCGTAATAGTTGAGGAACTATCACACACTAAATCCGAAAAGTGCAGTTCAGTAAACCGCTTTGATGTATGGGTACCCCATACTTTATCACAACAGAATATGCTTGCTCGAATTTCGGCACGTGATTCTTTGCTGAAACGAAATGAAGAAGCTCCTTTTGTGAAACGGCTCATTACTGGAGATGAGAAGTGGATATTATACAATAATGTTACAAGAAAAAGATCATCGGGTAATCCAAATAAACCTCCCCAAGTAACATCGAGAGGGGGATGTATCCCAAAAAGTAATGCTTTGTGTATTGTGGGACTACGAAGGAATTGTTCATTATGAATTGTTGCCACAAAATCAGAGCATAAATTCGGAAAAATACTGTTCTTAAATGGCAGTATTAAAAGCAGAAATCGAAGCAAAGCGGCCAGAACTGGCCAATCGTCGAGGTGTTGTCTTCCAGCATGACAATGAATGTCAGACAAAGCATTATTGAGTATGTCTGGGATGTTTTGTGTCACCCCCATATTCACCAGACCTTGCCACGTCAGATTTTCACCTCTTTAGGTCACTTCAAAATTCTCTGAAAGGCCTGGAGTTCAATTCTTTGAGACTCAACAGCAGATCGATAACTTCTTTACAAATAAGCCTAATGACTTTTTTTAAAAAGGAATTTTCCAGCTGCCGGAAAGATAGCAAAAAGTCAGAACAAAATGGTGCTTATGTGATTCAATATCATTTTCTTAATATTTTGTACTGCTTCATTGGTATTAATCATAAAAAAAACTGCAGAACTTTCCGGATAACCCAATACATAGTGTTACATGAACTTACCCTCTAGACCTACATACATATTCAAATTTTAAAATAGTCTCATTTTCTTTCGTTTCTACGAGGCTCGTGCTTTCTGAGCAGCAATGTTCCGTACTTTACGTAGAAGTATAGTATGTATGAGTACAGTATGTATGCATGTGTGTACGTACTTTTAATATTTAATTAATTTAACTTTTAATAAAACGTACTAACGGTTAACAGAAACTGACGGTTAAAAGAGTGACGGTTAATCGAAGTTTCACTGTATACATGTTTGCGTCCGAAGTAAATTGTAGAAGCTATGAAAAAGTTAAAACGATGTTAAAAAATATGTTCTCTACACTTAAATGATGCGTGCATTTTTCTATGAAATAGAATCAACATTTAACCCAAGCAACGCCGGGTAATTCTGTTAGTTTTTATTAAGTCGAAATACTATATAGACAGAAAATAGCGCTTTCGATCATCTCAGTATTAATGAATGGCAGCGGAAACTTAAGCTTTCTTGAAGGTCAATGGTTCATTTAATTTAATTTCGCCTCAAAAGTTAGTAATATTTTTTCTTTTGAATTCAGATCATAAAGCACAATAGTATAGTATCAGTCGAAAGTTCAATCAATTTCTCTTTCGGTGATGGATATTGTAGCTATTTGGAAATATTTAATACAAAGAATATTTTCATCCAGTTCTCTTTCGGATTTTACGAAGTACTTTTGTGCCAGTCTATTTTGGACCTATGATGCTGTTAAGTATCATTACTCATTTCCTCAGAATTGGATTTTTCTCTCCTTGATAAGAAATAACCCGAAGTTTCAAATACTTTAGTCTGGTTTTTTCAATACACGACCTTAGAAACTTATACCCTCTGAATTCAAGACTTAATTGCGTCCGAAAAAACGCTATCGGATAACTTTAAAATGCAATCTAGTTTCTTTCTGAGAAACTTTCCGTTAAGTATCCAATATTCTTCAATCACAGTTGTGTAACAGTACAGCAATTTGGATGTATGAGGGAGGATACCTTCTTGCATTTCCAACTTTTGCAATACGGCTTCTTAAATTACCTACTAGTCTTGATTTATAAATGCTGGTCAACATATTTAAGTTCGAACAGCCATGTAGTCTATCACAAGGTAAGTAGTTTCATTTGTCAGGAGCAACACAACGGACTGCGTCTGTCCGGGATCCATCCCGAAGGGAATGACCCTAGGGCAACGCCTTACAGTTTTGAACCACGGTCAGATGAAGTATTCTAGGGTCATTCCCTTCGGGATCCATCCCGAAGGGAATGACCCTAGGGCAACGCCTTACAGTTTTGAACCACGGTCAGATGAAGTATTCTAGGGTCATTCCCTTCGGGATCCATCCCGAAGGGAATGACCCTAGGGCAACGCCTTACAGTTTTGAACCACGGTCAGATGAAGCATTCTAGGGTCATTCCCTTCGGGATCCATCCCGAAGGGAATGACCCTAGGGCAACGCCTTACAGTTTTGAACCACGGTCAGATGAAGTATTCTAGGGTCATTCCCTTCGGGATCCATCCCGAAGGGAATGACCCTAGGGCAACGCCTTACAGTTTTGAACCACGGTCAGATGAAGTATTCTAGGGTCATTCCCTTCGGGATCCATCCCGAAGGGAATGACCCTAGGGCAACGCCTTACAGTTTTGAACCACGGTCAGATGAAGTATTCTAGGGTCATTCCCTTCGGGATCCATCCCGAAGGGAATGACCCTAGGGCAACGCCTTACAGTTTTGAACCACGGTCAGATGAAGTATTCTAGGGTCATTCCCTTCGGGATCCATCCCGAAGGGAATGACCCTAGGGCAACGCCTTACAGTTTTGAACCACGGTCAGATGAAGTATTCTAGGGTCATTCCCTTCGGGATCCATCCCGAAGGGAATGACCCTAGGGCAACGCCTTACAGTTTTGAACCACGGTCAGATGAAGTATTCTAGGGTCATTCCCTTCGGGATCCATCCCGAAGGGAATGACCCTAGGGCAACGCCTTACAGTTTTGAACCACGGTCAGATGAAGTATTCTAGGGTCATTCCCTTCGGGATCCATCCCGAAGGGAATGACCCTAGGGCAACGCCTTACAGTTTTGAACCACGGTCAGATGAAGTATTCTAGGGTCATTCCCTTCGGGATCCATCCCGAAGGGAATGACCCTAGGGCAACGCCTTACAGTTTTGAACCACGGTCAGATGAAGTGGTCTGGTACCCCCATTCTGCTTCCACACCACGCCAGTGTGTGGAAACGTAGAGTGGGTTACCGGTATCTGATACCACGACAGATATAGCGTGCCCCCATGTATACGACGATCTTTGGTTGGTTCGAGTCTCGAACACGCAACCCTCCAGTTCTCCACGACTTTACCAACTGGGCTACCGTGGCCCTGGAATTGATCGCTAGAAAGCTGCTTTAATTTTTTGAGATCTCAGGGTAGTGAGGTGAAGACCATTCATCTTTGATAAGATCTCAAGTGTAAGATTTTTGAATCGATTCGCACTTTCATCAAATTTCGCAGTTATATCTTCACATTTTCACGACTAAGATCTGTATGTAAATACTTAGGAAGACTGAAATATACCGAGTTTTGACTGAAGTTGCAGCAATAGCAACAGGTGTGCCCATCTCCTCAAGCCCAATGGCGCAAATCGCCCCAAAATATTTCTTTGCCGACTCCCTCAAATCCAGTTAACCATATAGCCTTTATTGGAATCTCAAATTTCCAACTGAATCCACACAAAGCTCTACATTTCGTCTTTTGTAAATCAGTTAAAGATAAATAAAATTAAGAGATAAATTTGGTTGAGATAAATGAAACCAGAACAGCTGGGAAAATGAACAGTTTATATTTATAACAGCAATTTCATGTGTTAACAATGATATTACTTACTTTGCTAATGAAAATAACTATAATATAGTAAAAACAGTTGTGTGTGTGTTTTGAAAGATTCTGAATATTATATGAATAAAACAAATATTTTACCTTGACCTTTTGTATAAGAATAATTTTTATATTAATAAAAAAATCTAAAATTGAGTGAATGGAAGAATAGAATTAAAAAAAAATTGAACACATCAATAAAGATCCATAATTCAATAATCAGATATTGAAAAAACGAACTAAATATGTAAAATCTAATGACATGACTATTATCGTTATGTTTACATGAGTTGCGTAAGTATTCATAAAACCTTAAAAACTAAATTGTTTTAGAGTAGTGACAAAAAACAGCTATCTTATGCGGAAGGAAGAGAAAACATTCGAAAACTATGTTGAAAAAAATTTATAGTATGACCAGAAAATAAATTCATTAAGCACAAGGATTTATGTATTATTTATAAGATTTTAACAGAAGAAGCTTTTCTCTCTATGCACTTGATATGGCAAACTTTTCGATAATTTCTTCATTTGTGATTTTCTTGAGAATGTTATTCTCAGATGATAGTATCAATAAGCTTAACAGCCAATCGTCCCCTAAGCTGCTTCTTAACCTGTTTACAATCTTTAAAACGGCTCATCGTCCTTTCCGCTGAGCAACTTGTGACAAGTAACGATAAAAGAATACGATACAGCATGGTGAGTTGAGGAAATGCTGATATATATTGCAGGCATCTGTAAGGCCTAATAAAGCCTCTTTTTACCCACTGATCAACAGAAAAAAGCAACTCATCATCTGAATCTTCCTCGCCTACATCTTAACGGAATTCAACTTCATTTCCACATTCATCTCCAGAAAAGTCAGATTCCCTGTCTGGTGTCCTATTTTAACACTTTTCTTTCTCTAAAAGCAGATCGGAAATGTCAATTTCTGAGTGAGTAACCTTATACACATTTGCGAAAGTTTCTAGTTCTTCTATTATTTGGTCACTTTCAAACATCGTAAAACCCACAAGTCTTTCACTGAAGAAGAATCAGACAAGAATTTATATCCCTGCTTTTCTTTTACTCTTGAAATTTTCAAAATTCTTTCATATGAAAGCACTGCCATTTGTGAGATTATAGAAAGAACTGTCAGATAATCTGTCATTGAGTTGTTTAATAAGTGAATCTAGTACTTGAAAATAAACTTCCACTTTGATCCTCTTAAGAGGAGCATCTATTCTTTCATCGAAAGCCATTTCATCCATAAACCTCTTACGTTTTCTGCTTCTGCCGGGGGGTGTTGCGAAATATTATTCACATCAGAATTGAATAATTCACTTTATTCCACTTCAACTCACTTCGTATTTTTACAAGTTTAGATTTGGTTTCAACAACAATTTTTGAAACACTGCTATTATCAATTATTTTTGATTGTAGAACAATTGTGATTGGTGTTTAAACACTTTGAAAATAGCTGAGCAAATATTGAGCAAATGTTTTCAAAATCGGTCAATTGTTTCCACAAGCCAGTTGCCAGTGCCTTTGAGTCATTATCAGCTTTTTTGTCAATGGACAAACTATGCAATGTTTCCGTTATTGTGTCATAGCAGGTGACAACTATTTGCAGTGCCTCATATCTGCTTGACCATCTTGTATTTTGCACTCTTTTCAGTCTCCTTATTTTGGTTGGACCTTTGTCCGAGTTTGTAGTAAAAAGATCATGCCTTGTATGACCTGACATGAAGACATAATTCCTCTAATAGAGAAAATAGATTTTTCATCTGGGGGCATATGTCCATAGATTTTTCCACAATTAACGCAAATCTGTGCGAAGAACACCATATATACAGCGCTTTGGGATATTCTCTCTGGATTAGCGCTTTTACACCATTGAATTTTCCTCTCATATTACCAGCCCCATCCATACTTTGACCAACAATTCCACTTGGATCAAGACCAAGTAAATTCATGCATTTCATTATTTCTTTAAAAAGATTTTAGCCTGTGGTATCTCCACTAGTGAAAACCTCAATGAGCCGCTCTTCAAGTTTGACATTTTCCTTTGGGGCACCATGCGGGTCAGTATGCTCAATATAACGAACCACTAATGTTGAGCATTCTTTTTTTACTAATGTTTTGAGTTGAGTCTAGAATAATAGAATAAATGTTCATCGTTTTAATGCTATCTATGATTTTTCAAGCAACGATGTGAATCATTATGTTAATTACATCATAAACGTTTCAATAACTCAAGAAATTAGACCCCAGCTTTCAGTTCTAGCTTTATCAATTTTTTCAAGGTATAGCCTAGCATCCGCACTATATTTACTCAATAGCCTGAAAATACCTATGAATTTTCCTTTTTACGAAATACAAGCATTTCTTCACTTAAATATCGACAACAATCGATGGCAACAGAGAGCACCTCTCGATTGTGATGGACTAACTGATCTGATTGTTCAGCTAAACGTGAATCAATCCTCTTTTGAGAGATCCATTGGATCCTTGCAATATGTGCTGATAAGTGGGTTTTAGATTTGTCATGGTCCTTCACAATATACCGGTCCCCTATGCTCTGTCCATCCTCTATACCCAGTTGTTCCCTATATTGAATGTTCGCGTGGGAGGGAAAACGAGTACATGGCAAGGAAAATATGACATATTTTTCTTGGCTATATATCAGCCATTTTCTAACTTTTGCGCTTTTATTTGGAAAAACTTCATTCTTCCATGATGGGTTGAATTTTCTTAAACCTCTTGAGGGAAAAGTGACAAAAGACAAATCTTGATTTTCCAAATATAGTGTTTTATTTATTTTCTCAGCTGACAGTTTGATGTTGGCATATGATGCTGGATCTCTTGGGTTTTCAATCCATCACAGGAGAAGCTTCAGTTAGAGTTTCCTCTTGTTGAATGGAAACTGAAAGTCTTTCAGCAGATGAATTGCTACATGATTCTACCTCTCCGTGTCCTAATTCAATTTCATCAACAACTTCTTCCTGACTTACATTTTCATCAAGGTTTTCAAAATCTACGCCTTGGGGCATTCTTCATGAAGAGGGCTGTATTTCTAAATCTTCTCAATGACGTTTTCAGGAATCGAACAGCACTGAACTAAAATTGCTTTCCTTCTCCGAGATAGACTACACAAAACGTACACGGCTACCTGCATTCAACTGGTGACAACTTTATCTTGTCTATGGGACTACTAGCGATCCACATGACGTAACGGCGACGGACGGAAAACCCTCAAGGTGACAGATGTTTATGAATGGGCAGGGTATCAGCGATGCCAACTAAGCGTTGCCTAATTAAAAAAATTATGGAATAACTTCCTATAGTGAAATTGTTGTCATAGCAGGAAACAGTAGTCTTTTAAACAAATCCAGAGATAGTCTAATTACTTATGAAAAAATATATATAACAATAAAAAGGTGTCTTATTAAATAATTTTTGCCCGAAAAATTTTTACCCTGAAAATTCCAAAAAAACACCCTGAAAAAATTCCTCCCAAAAAATTTTGATGGCGCAACTTGCGCCATGATCCTGTGGGCACCCCTGAATAACTACGTGTTAGAGGTTGTTTGGCCAAGAGGTTCGTTCCGACATTTAAAAGCAAGAAAAAGCTTCGTTTCTTAAAACCTCCAAGTGGTTTCGACGAGATATTTCATCTATCAAGATCTGACCAATTTTGCTAATGACAGGATATCTCGTCATCTAGAATTGTCATTTTTTCGATGATGACAAGATCAAGATCTGGTGAATTTTTTTCTAATGACGAGATATCTCGTCCATCAAGTTCTAGTCATTTTTTCTAACGATGAGATACCTAGTCGAGACAACCACTAGGAAGGTTAAAACAAATTGACAGGCGATGAAAAGCGGTTGTCTTTGGGGTTTTATGGCACAAGGGCCATATTTGGCCATGCTGCGCCAGACACAAGACATAATATCAAGTAATAGACGCACATGCAATGAAAGTTTTAAGCGATAAAAAATGGACACTTTACAATAATGTGGTATAAAAGAGATGCGGCAAGAAAATATTGCCACTTTTCATTATCCCAAAAGCCGTTCTGCATCTAAAAAGGTTATGTTGTTCATAGTTTGAGATTCGAAGGGAGTAAGTATTTACGAGCTCCTTCCGTAGTGCCAAACGATTCATTACAAGTACTTCCAATTAAAAGCAATACTCGAAGGGAAACGTTCCGGGATAGGTCAACAGAAAAGGTTTAATCTTCCATCACGACAACGCAATGTTTCTTTGGCGACCAGGCTAAAACTGTTACAGCTTTGCTGAAAAGTTTTGACTCATTTGCCGTATTCATCAGACGCTGCACCTTCGGATTTCAATTTATTCCGATCCCTAAAAAATGATCTTCAAGCAAAACCATTCAGTTCCTTAGAAGACTACAAAAGGAACCTGGGACAGTTATTTTTCCAGGGTGACAAACCCTTTTGGGAGCAGGAAATTATGAAGTTACCTAAACGATGACAAAAGATAGTGTAAGAAAACGGTCAATAGCTGACGATGAAAGATGTTATAAATTTTTGTTCAAAAACTGAACTTTTGCACACACACACCCCAATAGCACCATGAAGGGAAAGGGCGTATCACTTTCTGAGTATCATTAGCTCACCTCCACGTCAGACAGAAATATTGTCAGAAAGAAGCTTTCAGTAAATGAAAACCTTCATCTTCAGCGGGGAAACAAGACCAAATATTTGACATAGACTTGACACCGTCATTGCACAGTCCGCTACAATTAGAGGGTTTAATGCCCTTTTGAAATAGCAATATATGAAAGTATAAATGCCTTTCCAACTGCCCTGACAGCAAAATGTTAACTTGATTAATTCTAATTGCAAACAAAGCAGCGAAATTAGTAATACCAACCTGAATTACATGAAATTATGTTATCAACAGGATTCAGTCTCCAAACATGACCTTCAAGTAGCATGAACAGAACGTCAACTTTTATACAAGTAGAAATTAACTTGTCAGGCTATAAGATTATTTTTACTAGATTTACCTGCTTGGAATAACTATGGAAACAGAATATCGTCGTTAGTCCAAAAGAGGCGGAATGTCACATTTTCAAGCTTCGATAAGCACTGAAAAAGTTGGATTCCTTGTGTGTTTGAGGCATTTCTTTTGTAAATTCGTTTCGAGCTAGTTTCATACTACCAAAAATATTGGGACATAGGATTGCCCTCAACCTCCTAACTTCAATATTCATTCAGATACATGTAGAACAGATTTTTACGTTTTTTACTACCCTGCATCAAAGTCTGACGTGTCCTGAGAAATACATGGTTATCCATCACATTCCGCATAAATATTTCAGAGATTTTTGTATTGTGTGCTGCTTTCTGGTCAAGAATTCAGAAACAAACATTTCAATTAACGAAACTCTGAAAACTGCATTAAATGGAATAATACATGGTTTTCCCATGTAATATTTCAATAAGAGTGACTAAATGTTAGTAACAAGGTATTTAATAAATCCGAAGATAGAGTTCTGACATCACAACGGACAACCGACAGCACAATAAGAACAGGACTGAAAAGTATAAGGCAACTATTTTAATGTGTATTTAGAATGGTTGTCACTCTTAGACAAGTTAAATGCTAGTAATATATGTATATCTAACACTAGTCTTTCATGTCGTACATCTAACACTAGTCTTTCATGTCGTACATCTAACACTAGTAATCTGCAACATGAAATCGCTTTAACGGAACGGTTAAATGTAACACAATTAACCTTCCTGGTGGTTGTATTGAACAGGTATCTCGTCATTAACAAAACCATTAACATATCTTGATGATATCTCGTCATTAGAAGAAAAATAACCAGATCTTAATCTCGTCGTCATCAAAAAGTCGGCAATATCTTGACGGCATGTCTCGTCATAAGCAAAATTGGTAGCCATTAGCTTCTTACATTTAAACCTCCTGGTGGTTTTTTCAATAAGGTTTCATTAGCAAAAGTGACCAGATCTTTATGGATGAGATACCTCGTCATAAGAAGAAATCGTATCAGATATTGATCTAGTCCTCATAAAAATCAGCAATCTATAGATTATTATTCATTATTTTTTATAGATTTATAGCTGATTATTTTATACCTCATTAGCAAAATTGGTCGGATCGAAATGGACGAGATACCTCATCGAAACCACTTGGAGGGTTAAAACAAGGTATATAAAGTACCTTCCGCTTCCCCTCATACACCTTTCAATATACTGTCCAATAAAATACTGCCTCTATAAATTCCTCTCTCGAACTACAAACACATGCTTATACTTGGAAGCTTATACGAATGGAGCTTGGAAAGCGGATTACAGGGCAATATATCTGAGGATTATTACATACTCATCGTAATATAATAAAGGCTCAAAGAGTAAACAATGCGCGCATTCTTGATATACATTGTAATACATTGTACTTTCAATTCTCATTAAATCAGCATTCCCGGGAATATTGTCACGTGTAAAAATGGAACGAAGTATAAAACAATGATTAAGTTAAAATATGAATTTATTTAAACACTTGATTAAGTTAGTTAATTGACGAGAAACGATGAACAACACAACATGATAAACTAGAAAGCAGTTGGTGAGAAACACGTGAGAGGGCGAGACCGCCACATGGCCACTTGCTACTATTTATACGGGATTAATCACAAATGGTTTGGTCTATCTTCTTTTAAATTTATTAGCTATTTAACTCCTCTGCGGCACTGTAGACTGGAATCGAACACTAAACTAAAGGTTCGAACTGGAATCGAACGCTATCCCACCGGGCCCAGAATAGATACTCTGTTACACTTCTTCCTCCTTAAGAAATTTCAGCGTCTCGCTGAAGGCGTTTAGCTTGACTTCGTGTGATCGGCCCAGTTCTATTTGTTGGATCAGAATTATTCTTCGTCGGGAGGAGGTTCTCAGCAGGTAATGGCTTTATTGGTATGATCTCAGTAAGGTCGTCATCCTCTTCGAATTGTTGTTGTGGATCTCTGTATGGTTTCATTCTCAAAACGTGTACAATGTCTTTATAATTCTTTCTACGACCTTGAGTTTCACATGGTTCAACCTCATACGTAACTTCAGATAATTTTCTAAGAACACGATATGGACCAAAATAGCGCTTAAGTAATTTTTCTGATCGTCCCACTTTTCGGATCGGCGTAAACACCCATACTAGATCGTTTTGTTGATAGTTCACAGATCGATGTCTTTCGTCGTAACGCTGTTTGTCACCAACTTGTGATCTTTGAATGTGGAATTTTGCGATTTGTCTTGCTTCTTCAGCTCTGGTGACCAATTCATGGACATAGTCATTAGGTGAGTCTTTATCATGTTCATACGGTAGTATTGCGTCAAGTGGGGTTTCAACATCACGACCATGGACCAAAAAGAAAGGACTAAACCCTGTTGTTTCCTGCTTTGCCGAGTTGTAGGCGAACGTAACGAAAGGCAGGATCGTGTCCCAATTCTTTTGCTCCACGTCCACGTACATAGCGAGCATGTCTGCAAGTGTTTTATTGAATCGTTCCGTTAAACCATTGGTTTGAGGGTGGTAGGCTGTTGTAAGAAGGTGCCCTGTCCGACACAATATGTTAATTTCGGCGACCAAATGGGAAAGAAACGATCGTCCTCGATCGCTAATCATATTCCTGGGTGAACCATGCTTTAAGATGACATCTTCAACTAGAAACTGAGCTATTTCTTTAGATTCTGCATTCGGGAGGGCTTTGGTTATAGCGAATCTCGTCAAATAATCAGTACATACAAGAATCCACTTATTACCGTCCCTTGTCAGGGGAAATCGACCAAGTAAATCTATTCCCACTTTATGAAATGGTACTGTTGGAGGTTCTATAGGTTGTAATTGTCCCGCTGGAAGGTTGGGTGGCGATTTTCTCCTTTGGCATTCATTACAATGAGAGACATACTGCCGAACACTACGATATAATCCAGGCCAGTAGAATTTACGCCTTACCCTATCGTAGGTCTTGGCAAATCCCAGATGACCAGCCGTAGGAGCGTCATGAAGGGTTCGAAGAATATCCTTTCTGATGGTTTTAGGAACTACCAGAAGCCAAGTCTTACCCATAGGATCGTAATTTCTTCTGTACAATATCCCACCCATTATACTGAAATTCCTGTCATTGCCTTTTTCTGCGACAGTAATTCTTATGGCTGCAAGTTTAGGATCTTTTCTTTGTTCCGCTTCAAATGACGTTAGAGATAACAAACAGGGAATTTCGTCAAGAGAATCCGTGTCCAGGTTCGGCAGTGGGTTTCTTGACAGGCAATCTGCATCCTTATGTTTCCTTCCATTCTTGAATTCCACCGAAAAATCGCAATCCTGTAATTTTAATGACCACCTTGCCAATCTTCCCGAAGGGTCTTTAAGATTAGTCAACCAGCAAAGAGAATGATGGTCCGTGACAACAGTAAGAGGTCGTCCAAAGAGGTAAGGTCTAAATTTGTTGATGGCCCACACGACAGCAAGGCATTCTCTTTCAGTGGTTGAATAATTTTTCTCCGCCATTGTCAGAGATCGAGATGCATAGGCTATCGGTCTCTCCATTCCTTCCTGTACTTGTACAAGAACCGCTCAGATTCCATATCCGCTGGCATCAGTATGGATCCTAGTGTCCGCTTCTGGTTTGAAATGAGCAAGAACAGGTGAGGTCGTGAGGGCAAGTTTTAACTTGGCAAAAGATATTTGCTGATCTTCATGCCACTCGAACTTTGCGTCCTTTTTCAAAAGATCATTTAAGGGCCTGGCCAATTCCGAGAATCCCTTCACAAAGCGACGATAGAATGAACAAAGTCCCAGGAAACTTCTAACGTCAGTTATTGTCTCTGGTACTGGGAATTTCGAAACGGCTTCTATCTTATCAGGGTCGGGGTGAATTCCTTCTTTATCAACCCGGTGACCCAAAACTGTAAGTTTCGTTTTTCCAAAGTGACATTTTTCCGAATTCAGGGTGAGTCCGGCATTACGCATGCATCCCAGAACTTGTCTTAATCGTTCAATGTGATCTTTAAATGAACAGGCGTATACAATGACGTCATCCAAGTAGCATAAACAGATCTTCCACTTGAGTCCCTTTAGCAGGCTGTCCATCATCCTTTCAAAAGTTGCCGGAGCATTGCACAGGCCGAAGGGCATGACCTTAAATTCATATAAACCGTCGGGTGTTACAAAAGCTGTTTTTTCTCTATCTTTCTCATCGACAGATATTTGCCAATATCCGGACTTCATGTCCAATGATGAGTAAATATTGGCTCCTGAAAGACTATCCAGTGCATCGTCAATTCTTGGCAAAGGATACACATCTTTTTTTGTTATTTTGTTTAAGCGACGGTAGTCTACACAGAAACGCCACGTACCATTCTTTTTCTTTACTAGAACTACAGGTGAAGACCAAGGGCTTTCCGAGGGCTGCACGATTCCAAGATTCGTCATACGATCTACTTCATTTTGAATGATATGTCGTTCTGCCAGTGAAACTCGATAGGGTCTGTGTTTGAGCGGTGCGTAGTTTCCGGTATCAATTTTGTGCTCCACAGTATTCGTCGTTTGTAGAGGCTTGTTTCCCAGGTCAAAAATGTCTTCGAACTCTAGCAGCAAATCCAATAACTCCATTTTTTGATGGTCGTTAAGCTCCGGATTGATGAGGGTTTTAAATTTTTCCGTAAGCTCTATGTTACGATGCAGTGTGTCAGTATTCGAGGGCTTAAGGTCCAATGTACAAGTACTACTGGTTTGAACGTCAGTCATTTCGGCTATGCGCATTCCACTCGGGATCAATTGAGGTTTTGTGGAGTAGTTGGTTACCCATATTTTCCCATATCCTTCTCCGAAATCGATAATAGAAGCAGGGACACAAAGTTCTCTCTCAAATACCAGGTCATTAACACCTGTGATCATAACTTCACACGGTTCATGATTCTCATTTACGGCGGAGATCTGAATTGTAGACTTGGCGGGAATGATATAATCACTATCAGCATATAGAAAGCAGTTCTTATTTTTCGGCTCTATATCCTGGGGCAAAATTTCTCTCAGTTGGATTTCCTCCCGACCACAATCAATCACGGCTTCAGTAGCTCTGAAAAAGTCCCAGCCGAGGATTATTTCATGGCTGCAGCTGGAAAACACTAAAAATTCAAAACTACTCACTTTGTCGTCAAGACCAATCCTCAACACGCATCGTCCTTTAGGAATCACAACCTTACCACTGGCAGTTCGCAGAACCGGTTTATGTTCTACGAACATTGGCACTCTTAACTTACGTCGAAGACCTTCTGAAATCACTGAATAATCGGCACCAGAGTCTACCAGGGCTCTAGCATGGTATTTTTTCCCTAAAACCACTTGAACAAAGTTCTTATTCAATTTCACAGCAGCGCAACATGGAGGCTTTCTGGTCAGAGCGGCCTCACCTCCGTCATAGGCCGCATTGATCAGTTTTCCTCAGTGATACGGCGTGGTGAACGACTCGATGGGCGTACAGGTGACAAAGACTGTCGGCGAGCCTGATAGCGTCGAGGATACGGTGAGCCACTGCGATACGATCCAGACTGGTTGATGTTATAGGTTCTGTCAGCATCGATAATGGAGTCATTGTCTGATGGCCGATGTTGACCTAAGTCGGCTTGGGACCTAATATCTGCAAACGCACGTCGTCGGTCACGACAGTATTTGGTAACATGTCCCGGGCGTCCACAGTGGAAGCAGACTGGAACATTTTGAGGAGTTCGCCAAAGATCAGTCTTTCGAGCCGAAGGTGACCAACTGCCCCGATCTCGATGCTCTGCATTCCTAGGGGTTTGATGTGGATTTCTTGGTTGTGGCCTTCTTGCGGACGTGAATTTCCTAGAAAATTGCTCCTCCGGCATAAAATCAGTACGGGCAATTGGTGCTAAGTTATGTTGCACTTCTCTGTGTATTGATTCGAGAGTATTAACATCTTGTATTTTCAACATTCCTGGAAGGACCTTTTGAATCTCCTCTTGTACGATTCTCCGAACTAATGAAGAAATGTCACTTTCCTCACTGAAGGAGGACACAGCTGCAACGTTTGGTAATCGTTCAAATTGCCTTTGTACACGTTTACGTTTCATGGTTTCAATGTCTCGGCAATGGGTGATAAAATCTGCTACAGTCTTATTGTCTTTCATGAGTAAAACTTGGTAAAAGTCTTCGGCGATTCCTTTCATAAGATGTTGTATTTTCTCTAAATCAGACATTCTGGCGTCAGCCTCACGACACAGAGCTAAGACATCTTGTATATAGGATTCTGAAGATTCGCCCGGGTGCTGCGCTCTTGTTCTCAATGCTTCTTCCGCTCGCCGTTTGACGTCGTCGGTAGGACCAAAAGTTTCGGTAAATGTTTTTTCGAAATCAGTCCAGCTTAAAAAGGAGTCTTCGTTGTTTTCAAACCACTTAAGTGCTGTGCCTCCGAGATAAAAGCTCACGTTTGCGAGGCGGACCATGTCATCCCATCCGTTGCATTTCGAAATTCTCTCATAGTTCTTTTTCCACCGTTGAGGATCCTCATTTGGTATGGCTAAGAACATATAGGGTTCCCGTGGCATCTGGTAAGTAACAAAAAGAGGAGAAGTCATGGTCGAGGCTTCTTCCTTCATCATTCGGGTTTTTAACCTGTTCGGCAGCAATCCAAAAGCAGGCGGCAGTCCCAGAAGGCGCGAACTACGTCGGGGTTCCGTGGTAGTACCCGGCGCCTCCACCAAAATGTCACGTGTAAAAATGGAACGAAGTATAAAACAATGATTAAGTTAAAATATGAATTTATTTAAACACTTGATTAAGTTAGTTAATTGACGAGAAACGATGAACAACACAACATGATAAACTAGAAAGCAGTTGGTGAGAAACACGTGAGAGGGCGAGACCGCCACATGGCCACTTGCTACTATTTATACGGGATTAATCACAAATGGTTTGGTCTATCTTCTTCTTTTAAATTTATTAGCTATTTAACTCCTCTGCGGCACTGTAGACTGGAATCGAACACTAAACTAAAGGTTCGAACTGGAATCGAACGCTATCCCACCGGGCCCAGAATAGATACTCTGTTACAATATCATAATCAAATAAAGCTCGCCAAAGTAAACCTAAAAATACATTTTACTACCCGAATATCTTCGTTGCAGGAATGATGCGCAAGAGGGATACAGATTTTATACGAAATTACTTCCGATATAGGGAAAGGGAAGTTAATTATTTTCTGAATCATTGATAAGAAGCATGTTACAGGATATAGATAGTTGTAATACTTGTTCCTTTATAATTCTTTTATCAACTGCCATGTGACTTGATGGGACATGAATCATTGTTTTGTCTGATTTCATTTGCGTCTTTCAAGTGGTGGGTTATAATACTTGCAGAAAAATTCGCCATATATGGAAATATAAGAACAGGTAATATGAGGTCTCGAATCAAATGAGGCAGTAGGAAATTGCGAATGAAATTGGATTGCAAGAACTGATTTATAATTTTGGCAATGAAATTTTTCTGTCGACTCGATAGATTAATTTCTAATTCGATATTTAATCAATGTGGAAATTGTGAGACACATTTAATTTCTCAAGGAATTCGTGACAACTTTTTCAAGAGAATTTTGATTAAATATGTGGTGTACCTATCATATTTGCACTAAACGCACTATTTTGTGAATTTTAATGTGTTGAACAAATAAAACCATCTTCAATAATTTCTTTCAGATTTTCAGCTTTCCCCGTTCATATGATATATGTATATAAATATGTACTCCGGATTTTTGTGATCCCAAAAAAGTGCACTGAGATATGAACTAGACCAAACATTGTTTTTTATTTGATTTCAATTATCTTTCATATGTAAATGTTAATAACAAGGGAAACCTGATATTAAAAAACATTTGGTTTTAAATTGCCATTATAATTGAGGATTATTAAAAGTATACAGGGTGAGTCTAAATTGTTTTTACAAAATAAGAGGGGTGATAGTACCCATCCAGACGAGCAATAATTACCATGGAACATAGGGTCGCATTCCACTCTGAGAGGCAGAAAAGAGTCAAATTAGAATTTCAACAAGAACTTACAACTGTGTTGGGAAAGCAAATGAACGATACCAAAAGTTGCACAATCTGATTTATTGATCAGAGAAAAACTCACAGCAAGTGCTCAAAGTGTCGTTGCACAGTTCACACCGGCGAAGGAATGACTGGCTCTCGAAGATTCCTGGTGTTGTGTTAATTTTGTCTGCGGCAACACCGATTCTCGCTACGAGATCTTCAGCCGAGTCCACAGGCGTTTGGTACACAAAAGATTTCATGTGCCCCCAGAAGAAAATGTCCAGTAAGTTGAGGTCCGGAACGAGGAGGCCAAGCCACAGGTCCGCCACGTCCGATCCATCGTGCGGGATATGTGGCATTCAAGAAGTGGTACAAAACGCGACGTCAGAAGCGATGACTTGTTCATGCTCGACGCATTTCGACTTTACTCTTTTCTGCCTCTCAGAGTGGAATGCAACCCTATGTTCCATGGTAATTATTGCTCGTCTGGATGGGTACTATCACCCCTCTTATTTTGTAAAAACAATTTAGACTCACCCTGTATATTATCTTTCATTTCTGTACTATTGAGTATGCATAGTTATTGATATTGGCAGTGTTAGTCGGCTAAAGGCCCTTTTAGTATACGTTACTGATTTATTTTCAACAAAATTGCTTAGCTTTAAGGCGAATATCTGATATCCAACGCTGACATTGTACGTCAAACGGAATTCACCAATTCTTTAATAAAATGCAACATCAAACTAAATGCTACACAATAATTCAGTAAAATCTAAACTACTGATACGATACAAATACATTCAGAGAGAAATAGATAATATGCTGATAATCCACAAAAATTGTGAAATGGTCTTAGTTTAAAAGCGGAATATTTGATATTCGACGCAAACTGAACACAAACATTTTGCACAAACAAATTTTATTCTTACAAAAAACGGTGTTCACTCATACCCTCATGCACGTTAAAATCTATCGTGTCGTCAAATATCCTCACGTTGGCATGGTGTGGAAGTTTGGAGAGTGGGGTGCCAACTCAGGTGTGACCTTGCCACCTGACCGTGGTTCAAAATTACGTGATGTTGTCGGATCTTTCTCTTCGACTTTGATCCCGGACCGTCGCCAATAACTCGTTATCTTGCTCCAGTACGACGTTAATTAAATACCTTCATACCCTAATGCAGCTGTTTTCTATCTTCATGTCATGGCATGCAAAAACTAATTGCTAAATTATGCGGCATACAAAAAATATATAATTTTTAGCCGATCTGACAAAATGGGTAAAATTTTGATTTATTTACAAACGATATGAAAATCAAATCCTTACTATTTTTTTCTCCAGATGTATTTAAAAAAATTATTTTTGGAGCAATTTATTTATGTAATTTGTTATAAAAAACAATACTCAAAATTAGTTGTACGGGTATTACTTAAAACTATGTGAACACACTTGTCAAAAGTTGAAAACTAAACCGTTAAAATGAAACGCAACTAAATCTTAAACAATTTAAGCAGTTTCAACATCCGTTAGGCATATTTGTTGAGAACCGATGATATAATACGATACAATACCAAGTCAAATATGCTATGCCCATAATGATTCACTAAAAACTAAACCTCTGATACATTAGAAATATATATTAGAGAGAAACTGCTATTATTTACCCCATAATCCACAAAAATTCTAAAATGGCTCACGATTGAGCAGCCTAATACCGCCATGTTTACTTTTAGTGAAGCTATGAAGAACTTTTTCGACAACATCCAGAGCAAACAAACGGGGGTTTTAAGGACCCCACTACTACTTTATGCTCAAGAGGGTATCCCACTTGAAAAAAGTACTTTCAATAAAAGTACTTTCAATTCTGCTGAGCGAGCATAGCGACGGTTGCTAAGGGGATTCTGGTCGTTCAGTTTCCGCTGGTTTTTGGAATTCTGAAGAACTCCCTTTCATAAACATTTGACGATTTAGAAAAGATTTTTGAAATATAGTTTCTAGATTCAGTTTTTTTTTACGGACAACATGGTCGGTTCTCCATTCTCAATAAGTCTGGCGTTACATTTATTAAAAGTATACGTATTTTTGTTGGTTTAAAATAGTTTCCCAAAATGGTTTTGCTCAACACCCCTTCCCAAATGCAAATATTTCGAAGTTCCTTCGGGAAAACTATCTCAACTAAAGATAAATTGCTAGTGTAGCTGTACCTATAATTTTTTAATTTTATCATAATTATGCAGCAGTATGTGTAACTTTAGAATTTCAAACACCTACGAGGGGACAGTCACAAATTATCCACATTTTATTTTTTAAGGGGGCACAGTACCTTTAAAACCTTAAAAAAAAATCGATTTTCCAATTTTGATCTATTTAGATAGTTTGAAAAGTTCTGATTACGGTAAAAAAAATGCATGAAAAATTCGCATTCATTCGTTCGTAATAAGGATTTTTCGAACATAACTATTTTCATTTTCAGCTGTTCCTTTGTTTACGTTTCTTAGTTTTGGTTTGGAATTATACTACTAATTTTTGGAATTATGCTATTTAAGTTTTAATAACAATATTTTTACTGTAACAAATATAAGCAGAATATGTATTACTCAACTCTTTCATTTCACAAATCTATTTTGTTTACTTGAACGCACGTGAATGCTAAAAATAACTTTCAAATTTAATTGCATTTATCTCAGAATGGTAATTTTCAAGCTTGCGCGCACTATAACTCTGCAATTAATGAACGTAGACGCCTGAAATTTTGAATGATAATAGATTATCAAAAGGGCTTCAAAATGAAAGCAAAATTTTACTCAAAAACTAAAAATATATTAAAAAATTTTGATATAGTATGAGTGAAAATTTAGAAAAATTAATGAAGTGAAATATTAATTGATTATGTTATATTTATGTGTTACTTAACTACTATTTTTTGGTTTTAATTTAAAATAAAAGCATTGCGTTACTCATATCAGCCATTAGTTTTATAGAAAATGCACAGGATGACTCAGAATGTTGCGCACAAATTATGCTTGTAAAAAAAGTATGTTAAAAATGACCTTATGTAAATTCTAGTAAAACATTATTTAATTTTTAAAAATCAAACCAATTTTTCTGTATTGGGTAGTATAAAGTATGAATAAACCCTGCAAAAAATTTCATCATGATACACATAAAACATTTGGTGATACAGTTTATCGAAATTAGTCTATTTTACCTGCTGATTTGTATGCTTAAAGGTACTGTGCCCCCTTAAATCTATACAAATGTAGGGCTTGAACAAGTTCATCAATTTTTCTGAATAGTGTCCTTCCTTTTCGATGCACTTGGTCCAGCGGTCCACAAGCTTACGTATTCCCCCCAAGAAGATTCTCGCTTGGTCGCCAAACTATTTATGTACCGCTTTGCCCACTTCTTTGTCCGCCTAATCTGCAGAAAACACGCTACAATGTGGTTGGTAACTCGCCGGTTTGCCAGTACCATTTCTAGAGCTTGCTGAATCTTCTCGTCAGTGGTAGATGCTGACGGGCGTCCTGCTCCTTCGTGCATTACGTTCGTCCGGCCTCTTAAGCTTCTCGATTCACTCATACCACTTCTACGTAGTAGAGCTCTGTCCCCGTATTGTGTTGTAAGCCTCCGATGAGTTTCAGCCCCTGGCACACCTTTCAACCCTTGAAATCGGATCACTGCTCTTTATTCCTCCTTGGTCTCACTGCTATCGGAGCTGCCATGTTTACACTGTAGCAGAAGCAAGAAAAGTGACGCTAGCGAGATCAAACTTCGGTAACGTGACCACAGTAGTATCAACTCTAAGTATGCATGCGCAGAAGGCGATGTGACAAACCTAAAGATGTGCTATAGCGAAAGTGCGGATAATTTTTGACTTACCTTCGTAGTTTGGAGTTAAAACAACTTGGAACTGAAATTATATGAGGTGAATTAATGGTAATGTTTTGTTTGTGGACGACTGAATATAATACCATACTTCAAATATTAGATGTTGCACCATTGACATTCTTTGATTCCCCGTCATATGTTTATCTATAAGGAATTATTTTATTATTAAATAACTATCCAACCTCGCTGACTTGTTCCTTCTAACACGTCTTCTGATTGGTCATTCAATAGTCTTAGGCATTTATTGGCCCGTGAAACCGCTCCATCGTGCCAGTATTGCGAACAACTTAGCATAAATATTTTTAAGTTCTTGCACACGTCTTTGGCATTTTTATTAGAAGTTTTTTTAGTGCTTCATCGCCACTTTTATTTGACTTGTTGAATACCCTTCTGTATTCATCACTTTACCTTTTTACGTTTCACTGGTAGGTATTTAATTAACGTCGCACTGGAGTAACACAACGGGCTATTGGCGACGTTTCGGTATCAAACCTGAAAGGAAAATTTCGAAGACGCCTCTACGTAATTTTTAATCACGGTCAGATGACGAACTGGATTTGTACCTCATCATCTAGAGAAATGAAAAAGGTGAAAATGTAAAAAGGATAATCTGTTATTCATCAATTTTAAAGTTATATTTCATTAAGTTTTTAATACAGTAAGATGGGGGTTTTTATCTCCATCTTAGATGTCTTTTTGAGATGAGTTACCTTTGATAATTTTTTTCAAGTGTTATTCATCTCATCTTTTTGTATTTAAACTGCATCACTTCATTTCTTGTAAGTCATTTACTTCAAAACATTTTAATTCTTTTTACTTTTTATTTTGGTGATGAGTCAATATATTTACTTTCTCTCTCCACACTTTTTTATATTGACCAAAAGCAAACTCCTCGTCATCACAGAAGTACAACACGTGGCTTACAGATGTAAGTTGATTTAACAAAGAAACAGTGGAAAATAAAATTTAACTAAAATTACAAGATTTGATTTTCCATACCTTGGATCTAAGTTTCTATTTTTTTTGAAGTTGTGTACTTAAACATGTTATTACTCTTTTAAGGTTGGTCTGGGTTTCTATTCTCATCTTTTTAAAATATATTTTGCTACCTTCTGTTTGGTGCAGCTTACCGAATTTTGTATCTTCCGCCAGACAACCGGGACCGTCTTGGCTCAGGGGATATGTCCACTGCGCTAGCAACCTTCGAGTTGTAGGTGGCGCATGTTCGATTTTTGCCAAGTGTATTCCTCCCTCGGTGTATTTCTGTCTTCTGTGACAGTAAAACTTTCACTGTGTGTCAATTACTTGATATTGTGTCTGGCGCAGGACAAATCAAGCCAAATATTGCAAGTAGCAATATCTTTTGAATTAGGTTGTCCTCCTAGCAATTTATTTTCAATACAATTTTATGATAACTGATATACCTTTCTTAAAAGGTTATTCATTTGAAAAGTTAATTGTACCGCTCGTTTTTTGTCATTTTTTAAATTCAAAAATAGTAGATAAACGAGCTAATTTTCTCAATTCGAGTGTTAATAAAATTAAATTGTACAATTTAATATAATAATGCAATTCCTTTTCCATTAAATTGTCAAGTGCATTCCTCCCTGGGTGTATTTCTCTCTTCTGTCAGTAAAACTTTCATTGTGTCTGTCTATTAATTAATATTGTATGTCTTGTATCTGGTGAAGCATGGCCAAATATGACCCTTGCGCCATAAGAAACCTCAACAAACAAACCTTTTCCTTTAAATTCATTGGATTTTAGTTGCTAATGAAATTGCTTACCTGAAATGTTTAACCTTATGTTCTTTCTTGTCCCTCTTTTTCATTCTTTCTTTTTTATATTGCCTTATCTTTCTATTTTTTATTCTTTTCCCTCTTTTTTTCTATCTTGCTTTCTTTTTCTATGTTTCATTCTTTTCCTCTTTATCTTTCTTTGGAGCTGCATCTTGTCCATTATTGAACTCTGCTCATAAAACGCCAACCAATTTCTCTTTCATTCATTCTAAATTAAGGTTTCACCAAAGGAGAAAAGTCGTTATTTAGAGTAGCGCTTATGAAATATTTTGAGTTATGCACAATTTGCATTCAAATTTTTGAAACGATGATTTATTTTTAGAAATCAACATTGAAAGGAATGAATGCTTCAGTATTTCCTCTATTTTAATTTTTACATACACTACTGTTTGAAAATTTGCAACACAATGAAGGAATCATGCAAATTAAACGAAACTTGCAGGAAATGCAAAACAGGTTAGAATATGCAAATGATTAGAATTACAAAAGAAAGGGGCAGAGAAACACCCTCTAAACTTCCAAGTGAGCCGTGTATAAAAAGCACTGTAAAGGTGCGTTAAAATGTGTGTATCGTCGTTTGACTGCTGATTGATTAGAAGTCAATATGACTCGCCAAAACCGCAGAGTGTCATACGAGCAACTAAGGGAGTCCAAACCGAGCCGCATGATCGGCCTCCGTGAGGGTGGACTTTCGTATCGTGAAGTCGCCCCTCGCACGCGGCGTAATGCCACAACAGTGATGCCTGTGGGGAAGAGATGGACAATGGAGAATTGGACAAGAAGAAACCCCGGCAGTGGGACACGCAATATGACGTCACCACGGGACGACAGACACCTCATCCGCATGGCGGTGACGGACCGTACCACGTTGGTACAACATTGGAGCACGTCTACAGGTGTGTCATTGTCTGCCCCCACGGTTCGTCGACGTCTGCAGCGCCATGGGCTACTTGCAAGGATTCCCCTACGCAGGATTCCCTTGACGCTGAGCTGCCGACGCCTCTGGCTACAATGGGCTCACCGACACAGCCAATGTCGTGCCGATTGGCAACAAGTCGTGTTCTCAGATGAGTCCCGCTACAATCTGGCCTATAACGATAGACGCGTACTCATCAGACGCTACAGTCGCCTTCTCCCGGAGTGTCATATTCAGCGTCATACTGGACGAACGCCTGGTGTTATGGTATGGGGCGCTATTGGATATCATGGGCGATCCCGCCTACTCCAAATTGTGGGGATCCTGAACAGCGGGCGGTACACCAGGGATGTTGTGGAGCCCGAGGTCCTACCCCTCTTGAAACGCATTCCCGGAGCTGTATTTCAGCAAGAAAATGCCCGTCCAAATGTTGCTCGGAATGTACAAGCCTTCTTCAGTGCACGACAGGTTCCACTTCTTCCATGGTCTGCACGTTCCCCGGATATGTCGTCCATTGATCATGTCTGGTATTGCATTGGACGGCAACTCGCTCGTCGAGCAGAGAGTGCGGCTGAACTTTGGCATCCGATAGAGGCCATCTGGAAAGCCATTCGTCTGCATGACATTCAGAATCTGTATGATTCGATGCCACGACGTGTACAGGCTGTCAACGCTGCGCGTGGAGGCTGCACAAGATATTGATTTTCGCCATTATTTTTTTGTTTTATTGCTCTATAAATTTGATCGTTTATTTAAACCACTATAAGTAATACGTGGAATAAATTTCATTTATTTCTGATGATTCTTTGATAATGTTGCAATATTCACAAACAGTGTATATAAGCGATTCAACGACTTGGCAGTTTTACGAAGAAATTCCTGAAAATTTAAATTTATTTTACTAAAGGCGTTGAGAAGGGCAATACTGTAAAATGTACGTTCCATCTGTTGAAACTACCCCAATTGAATTTTTAATTGAAATCTACGTACATTTTACTACGTACTACGTACATCTTTCGTACATTTTACTGTCAAAATTATATTTAAGTACTTATAATTAACACCATAATACTTTACGCCCTAGTTTTGTGTTGGTTGTTTTCAACACAACAGTGACTTTTCCTTTATCATATTGGGTCTCGGTAATTCGATTGGATGAATAGCCGATTAGCAACCGGAAGGTTGCAAGTTCGAAACTAGATCCAATCGAAGGCCGTCGTGAACGTGGGGTACGGTGCACGTTAAATCTGTCGTCGCCCCGAATGTCCTCATGTTGGAGTGGGGTAACAGCTCAGGTGTTGACTTCGTCATCTGACAGTGTTTCAAAACAACGAGGTGTTCCTCCTCGGATCTTTCCCTTAGGGGGTGATCACGTGCCGTCGCCGATAGCCCGTTTTGCTCCTGTGCGACGTTAATTTAACTGTCTTCCTTTATCTTATTACAAATTGCTCTACGTATATGCTTCCCCGGATAAGCCTGGTTTTAAAGAATCGATCCTTTTTTCGAATGCAATTTAATCTTTAAACGAATTTTATTCAAATAGAAGATATTTTTTTGAAATCCAATTGATTACATTAGAGCGGTTTCTAATTTCGCAGTAAACGAAAATCTTTCCAATCGAAAGCATGCGTTTAGCGCTCTGCCAATAAACAGTCGCTTAAGTCCGTGTACTAGCATTTTCGAAAGAGTGATTGACCTGATTGAAGAACAAAGTAAATAAACTTAATTGAATGTGATAATAATTTACACGAAAAGGGCTCTTTCTTCCTCGTGCTAGTTTAAAATCGTAACGTTATTTTTGTGCTTATTGCGCGCAGATCGAAATCGAAAGAAGAAAGAATCGAATAAATCGAAAACAAAACAAGCGGAGGATCTTGGAGACTTAATGAAAGGGACGAAGAGAATAAAAACAAATGCACGGCATAATGACCACGGCGAAATAAAAAGCTGCGACTAAGCTTCAGGAAATGAACAAGTGTAAACTAGGAATTAAATGACGAATTTTTGCTAGTTTTTTTGCAGTTACTATTAGTCTTTCATTTGTAAATGTATTTGCGATTTCGAATCCAAATGCTCCATAGAGAAATTCAAAATGTATAGCTGAATCTTGATTAATAGTTATCTGAAACGTGTTTATGTTCGCCGAAGAAAAATTTACATTGAGTAAATTATTCCTTTTATTTTCTGTAATCATTAATTAGCGGGTATGTAAAAAAATTAGAATATTCTTGGTTTCAAGTAGCGGCTTAAATCACAATTAGCATACATATTTCGTCACAATTGATTTAGTAATTTTTATTTCTTTAATTTTTACTTCAGCATACAAAAAGTACTTTAATGTGTTTGTTGTCTGGAAGACATTGGCATTTTTCTATTTTACTTTCTATTCATTACAATGATGATTTGGACATCACTCAAAATTAGCGAATTTTAACATTGACCCTTTTTCAGCCAAGATACATTTATATTTTCGTAAAAATATAGGTTTTATATCAAATTTATTCAATTCAACAAATAAATTATTTTTCAATACACGGTACAAAGCTTTTTCAAACTAAACCCAATGCAGCGGTATTTACGATTGAGATCTGTAGATTTAGATCTTAAAGGCAAATACCATCGATTCAATTATTTTGTTTCAGTGTTTTAGCTTTAACAATGTATTTTTCTTTAAATATTCTTCCATTCTAAAGTGACTAAGAAACAGCTAAGAAAAATATTCCCAATGATTGACGGGTCGCCGTGGTTCAGTGGGTTTCCCACTGCGCCAGCAACTTTCGAGTTGTAGGCGGCACAAGTTCCATTCCTCCCTCGGTGAATTGCCGTCTTCTGTGTCAATAAAATTTTCCTTGTAACTTGACGTTTGGCGCAACTTGGTCAAACATGGCCCTTGCGCCATGTAACCTAACCCAACCATGGAAAAATCCAAACATTAATTTTATCCAATGAGCATGAGCACAAACCCTGCAAAAATTTCAATCAATATATAAAGACGGAAAATAATTAAGAGTGATCTGAAGTTGATACAAACAAGGATAAAATTACAGTAATCAGATGTTGCAATTAATTTGCATTTGAAGCTAAGTGACAGTAATTATGTGAAGAATGAGTAATAATCACCAACTATTATATTAAGTGCTACTAGAGCTAGCTGTGATCGTTCTATTACAAACATGCGATTTTCTTATTCCAGTATGTTTGCATTGATTGCTACAGTTTCTCTTGTAATTAACACATCTTAGAATTTTAAAATTAATGGAAATAATTAAAGAACGAAAATAAATTCGTAGACTGAAATAATGTTACAGCAGTCGTTCTATTTAATATCCATCTCCTTTATGCTTACATATTTACATCATGCCATTTTATATTGGCCCTCCGGGGCTCATCTTTATGTGTGTACGGGCTTCACGAACTCAAGGTAGTGATCTATTCTTTTCCATGGGGTTTACTGCCTGTGGGAAACATGGAGATTTCGATCCCAGGATACCCAATCGATCTTTCTACTTCTCTCCATCCTGTCTTTTTAGAATTACTAGACATTGTCTTGTGTTTGGCGAAGCTTGGCTGAATATGGCCCTTGCGGTATAAAGCCCCAAACCAACCAACCCTGGACACCCAAACGATCTTTTTCTGCGTTCATCCAATTATGCTATTCCCGATTCCTCTTTTTTTTATTTTTCACGTTTTTCTCCCTTAAAGTCTTGTGTTTGGCCAAATATGACCCCTGCGCCATTAAACCCCAAAACAACCAACCATTCTTATATTGTGTACAAGCTTTTCCGTGAGCATTTTTAAATATTCGGATGAAGCACCCATTTTACTAGCAATGCCAGTTCATTTATATCTAGTTTACTAATTCCAACATTAAAAACTTGCTTAAAATATCGCTGTTTAATAACTACAGCAAATGTATTTCGTGAAAGGAAAGTGGAAATACATCCAATGAAAAAGAAATTCGTCACGCAAAAAGTTTTCGACAGTTCTCGATCTGAAAGATTCTCAATTTAATTCTCCGTTCACGTGCTGCTCGTTCCCAACGACAGCCCTCCCCTCCAGTTCCATTCCAAACGAACCCTCCATTCTGAACACAATCACGATTTCTAATATCATTCACCGCCGATTTACTAAACACGTGCGCAGGGCCCGACGTTCGAGATGTAAAAAACGGCCATGCCTTGCATACGTATGTCGAATGCCTACCTGTTATTCCTTAACGAAGCGGTTGCAGTTTACAGATGCCGGCAAAGAGAAAAAGAGTGTTTGCAAATATTCTTCTTTGCCTCCCCACTTGGCAGTGATGGATGAATGAAAATGATTCATTTTGTATTATCTGATAAACGATCGCGGTGGCTATTACCATCCAGCCCTTAATGATGGTAAAACAGTTTAAAATCGAATCGTATCCTGTGCCTCGCAATCGTCATCGAATCGATCAATCATAATCTTTGGATTTCGCTCTGCCGTTTCCCGTGCATTCTTCCATCTGTAATGCGTATGCTCTCTCACTGATGACGGGACACTTCTTGCGATTGTGGGCATTTAGAAATATGAATAATTTCAAACCAACCTGTTTAAAGAAATTCGAAAATATTTTTCGGTGTCCATGCCCTCGCAGCACATGGCGTGGCGAGGGGTCTTCTGGCAAAACAAAGAAATCAGCCGAAAAATAAAACTACACTTTAATAAATAACAGAGCTGTACAGGGTGGCCAGAATCGACCGCACAATCATCATACCACGTGACTCCTTGTCGAAAACCAACCCGAAAAAGTCACATTCCGCAGATGATTACCTGCAACTGGTAGTTTAGGGCACATCTGGATTTCCATAGCAACCGGGTGGTTTATTTTTGTACTTGTCCCATGGCACCGGCAACCCTGTGGACGCCAATAAAATAGCTTGGCGAAAACAAAAGCGGAAGTTACGAATGACCTGAAACCCTTGTGATCCCTTCAGTTTTCCTCATTTTTTTCTGTCCTCCCTCGCTGTGTTTAATCCTTCTGGTAGTTTATTTCCGCATCGAAAACTGGTGACCAGTCTCTGGTGCAAAAACTTGTTCGAAACTCACCAATTCTGGGCAAGGGACAATGTTTTTCGTACTTGAATCTTCATTCCAAGTGGAGTAATATGGTAGTTTCATCTCGGCGAGATAAAAAAATTTCCTTTAAAAATTGACCTTTAAATTCCTTTAAAAATTGACCTTTAAATTCCTTTAAAAATTGACCAGATCTTGGACAATATCTCACGCCCAGACACTTGGAGGGTTAAACTTTTAAAAGGTGGTTCATTTCATCCTGTGTTTAGAGCATCTTGGCCCGTGAACCATTCAACCAACCGATTGACATGAAGCAAAGTCAGCAAACTTTCGACGAGAATATCTCACAGTCCCGTTCAATCTAAAAAAAATTTTCGGGTTGGT
Organism: Meta bourneti; assembly: GCA_933210815.1. Taxonomy (NCBI): domain Eukaryota; kingdom Metazoa; phylum Arthropoda; class Arachnida; order Araneae; family Tetragnathidae; genus Meta; species Meta bourneti. The sequence continues at coordinate 7,305,385 of OW119926.1, forward strand.
TTTCGACAAGGTAGGCAGTTTGGTATTTTAATTAACGTCGCACTGGAGCACAATACAAAGCTATTGGCAACGGTCCGGAATCAAACCCGAAGGGAATGATAGCGTCTCGTTATTTTGAAACACGATCAGATGACGAGGTCAACACCTCAGCTGGCCCTCCCACTCTTCAAACTTCCACACCTTGCCAACGTGAGGACATTTGAGGCCACAACAGGCCTTTGTACTCGACGGTCTTTGGTTGGATTCGAACTCGTAACGCTTCGGTTGCTAATCTGTTACTCTTCCAACCGGGCTACCGTGGCCTTGGTTTTCGACAAGGAATCGTGGTACGATTGTTGCTCGATTGATTATAGCTATCCTGTATACAATTGTATTTACGTCTCAAGCCCAATTAGTCATTTGAGCACATGATCTCATGGGCTTTAGTTTCACTCTTTAACCTTCCTGGTGGTTGTCTCGACGAGGTATATCGCCATCAGCAAAACTATCCAGATCTTGTGGGCGAGATATCTAATTCTTTGAAGAAAACACTGACCTTCATCTCGCCATCATGAAAAATCCCTAATATCTTGATGTCGCGATACTTCATTAGGAGGATTAATGTAACAAAAATTACTTTTTTATATTTTCTGTTATTCAGTGTACCATACAAACATTTTCTTCAACGCTCAAATGCTTTACCACCACATACAGATGGATTATCCTTTCCACTAAAATGTGAATTTTTGATATTTTATCAAATCGCTTCCTTCAAAGATCCTTTATTGGATAATCGTTTCCTACCTGTTATTAATCAAAGTTTTACCATGAATTTGTTTTTACTGTATTACCGGCCCTTATAACTTTATTTGCAATTCAAATAATTGTGTGTAATAGAATATTATTTTTTTGATTGGTTACCAAACTTACTACTAGATGAAATCTTAGACTGGTAGTAAAATTTTTAAAGAACTGACTAATAAAGATTTAAAATGTGAAAAAATGGTCAATAGCTATTTCGGTGAAGCGAAACGTCCTTCAGATAGACGTATCACTATTTTTTCACATGTTCTTGATCTTTATTAGTCATAGTTTGAAGTTTTAATTTTTACTAGCTCGTGACTTTAGCTTAAAAGATTATATTTCTTAGATAAAAACAGAAACCTTTCATAAATTTCCAAAATTTGGGTAACATTACTATTTCGTTTCGTTAGATTGTCCAATAAACGGTATTTAAATTCCTTAAAACAAATTATGGAATAGAAGAAAAAAGGTATTTGTTCTATACCTACATGAATAAGAACGATGGACATTTCTATTAGATAAATGCACTAAATCCACTCTTCGGTGTACTCAAGTATGCCACGAGTGCTTCGTATGTTTATTAGAAATTGTTTATAGACTTCTGCAAGATGGTAAAATTACTTAGGTATGAAAATTTTCAAATGAAACTTTCAACAATATCTTTTCCAATGATATGAATATAAGTAATATAAACAGTAGATGCTTTTTTACTAAAAAGTATGGAACATCTATTTCAAATTGTTTTCGTGTTATACCATTAATTAGTGATGTGTTCATTACATTTGTCACACGTTATTAAAGAACGTGCATTACAACTTTTGATCGGGTAAAAATGTAATATCAATAACTGACGCATATTTTCTCAATGGAAATGTTCGAAAGTTTCCTCCTGTGATAATAACCCTCCAACACTCCTCATCTAATTCTCTATCCAAAATTTCAATTCCGATATCAACTTTCAGCCTCCAAAGTGATATTTATCTAAGTGTGTTTGCTTAAGGGAACCACTAAATTTACTTTATCGCTGTTTTCAGTTCTTTTTCCTTCTACAATCGAGAATGCATATCTGTCGCCTCCAGCGCTGACTCCCCAAATAATAAATTTCAAACTCAAAACTTTCGCGAAAATATGTTAGCAATGGGAAGTTGAAAAAGCATCTTTGATGATGTGAGAATTAAGGAAATTGTAAATTATATCAAACGCATGTGAGAAATTCGGCGTGTCTTAGTTAATCTAAAAAGTTTGTTAGGTCAACTATAGCTCTGAAATTATTTAATTAATTCAAAATTCAGGTTTCCATCTTTAGTCTATTAAAAGGTTATTTTACTCTTGCTGAGAAACCAATTTCAATGTGCTTTCTGACCGAACCTGGAAGCTCGGAGGATAGGTTAACCAGAAAGTGTCGAAAGAATCTAGTACTCTGGTTTTATAAAACGAATCTTTCCCTTGGGGATTGATCCCGGACCGTCGCCAATAGTCCGTTCTGTTGCTCAAGTGCGACGTTAATTATCTACCTAGTCTTATCAAAGAAGTAAATTTTCCAAAATAATCTAATTTGATGAAAGCTATCCATCAATACAGGTAATGTTGTATCTTTCGAAACATAAATTTTAAAATTATTCACGGACTAATTTTCTTAGAAGTTCTAGTTTTTAACATTGATACAAATGACTCGAATGACGAGAAGTTCATGATGCGCATGTTGTACTAGACTTGCAAAAATAAAATCTCTGAGTATATACGTAAGACATTTCGGAAATAAATCGTGGTAAAAAAGTAAAGAAAATATGCTTTCTTTATATAGATCTAAGCGGAATACTGTATATATTTCACTAACGTACGTGGCACAGAAATAGGGTGGAGATGTCGAATCCGGGGCACTAGCGATTTAACGCCAAACATGGTAACCTTGGTGTTTTGATCCAGTTTTATAGCAACCCTATGAAAAGGTCCGCGTTTTTTAACGAAATTGCGACGCCATCTTGATTTGGCGACAAACATGTCCCGGATTCGACATCTTTACCCAGAAATGGATATCGTTTATTGTAGAATGGTAACAAAATTTATAAACAACAAAATTACAGCTATGGAGCTCTTTCATCAATTCCGCCACTTAAATATACTTGATTTGAGCTATGGAGCGCTACTTAATTTTGTTAAAACTTCACGGAAGAATTCCACTCTAACGAAATTCTTCAGCAGTCGGATGATACAAAGCAATGAGAAATCTGAAAGATAGAATTCAGCGCATGAAAGAAAATGAGCGAGCGTGAAAATAGGTTTAGACCTCAAACAATACCGAATCACCTTTGTGCGAGTGAATGGGATGAAATTGAATTGGACGTTCAGAAGCTAATTGGGGTAACACGGCTGATTGGAAATAAGAATTAACACCAGTAAGAAATACAAGAAATGCTGTTATATATTTTTGGTAAATTTTATTTCATTTTGAAGCATGACAATGGATGCTGTTTTTATTATAAATGGACTTAAGATATGAAATGTGCGTAACGATGGCCCTTTGTTATCGATATATGCAATTAAGGAAGTTTAACGTAAATGTTATGCGCGGATCTGTTAGTTTAAAATATTTATGCATGATTGTTATTATTTAGTATCTAGGTACTATATATGTACGCTTGATGAAATTAATAAAACTATTTATTACATATAATTTTAATTCTGATTAATGTGTTTGTCCAGGTTTGTAAATTTTAACTATGATAATATTTCTTTTTAGAACCTTATAACGTTTTTCTCGGTGAAAATTTATCTAAAAGCAATCGTGTTACGATGAAGAATTTTCTATCTGTTCTGAGAAATACTTAAGATATATGCATTATATAAATAGAAAAGATCAGTGCAATCTCGATTGCTATAAAATCACTTCACAGCTCTAGACATTTACTGATTTTCTGATTCATATTATGGCTAATCAGTCCCTTTTTGATTTATACAATGTCGTTAACACCTTCGCACTTTTCAAGAAATGCATTTGTATCAAGTATTTTAGTGCCTTTTGTAGTGAAATTAAGGTGTACTTATACACTAGAAGAATTTTTTTATATTTCGACTTTAAAAATCCAGTTTTTTTTACAATAGGCCATTGGTTTATGCTTAAAATCATTTCAGTGTGAAAAAATCTGATTAGGCTAATCATTAATTTTCTAATTCAAATATAATTAACTAATTAGCATGCTTCTAGAAGTGATACCTCAAATTCTAAATTGTTCAGAAAGAAAATTCCTCCTGGAAATTAATCCGAATATTATTCTTCAGGCTTTGACCATCAATCAAGTTGCTAGAGGCAATAGGCTTTTTGCAATTGTTTCACAGGATTTTAACATTTAAAATCAACTAAAGATTCATTCCTTAACCAATAACTGAGGGTCAAAACATCCAATGTATTATATATATTATAAGGATACAAAATAATTATATTAGATGAATTCATTGTTGAGTTACACCGTTTGAACAAAGCATCGTATTGCAAAAACACTTATTCAGAAATTAAGTTTAAAGTTTTGTAAACATTTTTGTACATGTTGATATTTCCTTACGAAAAACCCTTGTAATTAGAAAACTATTCCGAATATTTACAAGATCTTGGTATCGTTTCAAATATAAGGAATTGGAAAATATTTTAAAGCAATAAAAATATCAATATTCTTGTTGATTTTCGTGATTTCTAGTATACATATAGACCTTAATATATTTCAAACTGTTAAGCTTTATTTCATTGGACATCAACTTTCGTTTTCCGTATTGATTTCGTAGAATTTTATACCCGTGAGCAATGAAGCCAACGGTAAAAAAGCCATTCTTATGCATATGTAAGCAAAACTAGTCCTTGTTTGCCTGAAATTAGGAACATAAAATAAAATAATATACAATTGGTAGATAATTTATTTAATGAATTTATGAATTTATTTATCCTCGTCATAAAAAAGCAGCATGTCCATTGCTGTGGCTTCTACATTCATTCAAGAACTTAATTGAGATCAGAAAATAATTCCAAACCAAGCCTTAGTTCCGTTTGATCAGATAACGCGCACTCTCAATGTTTATAGGGTTGTCTGTTTTCAACCTCTTGACATTCATTCTATTTAAATTCATGAATTCGCTCTGTGCCAAAAAAAAATCAAACCGCTCTGAAGCCATCTTCAATCGGAATGAAGCTTAGCATGCGTGGTGTACACGAATAGAAAAAGAAATGATCACAATATCAAATCTAGAGAACTGATTTGCCACAGGTACAAAAAGGACTCAACTTGAATCCACGCCATATATTGACTTTATCGCCACCAGAGGGGCCTTATATTTACATAATCAAGTGTCCTAGATTTTATATTGTGATCATTTCTTTAATATGGTCCATGCGCCATAAAAAACCCCGAAAAACAGCCATCTTAGTTTCTTTATACGGGTTGATTTCGCACTCATGGGCACACTAAAAGAATCATTTCTTGTATAACAATGCATGGGTGCAAATGACGCGTTTATGCGCAAACACAAGAAGTGGGCAGGAAATGGAAAAAATGTTTATATACATCATTATTTTACAATTACTCATTCACAATGATTTTTACAACTGTTCAAAAGTGCCACCATCACCATTAATACGCGTTTGGCAAGCTCGTGAAACCCCCTCTCAACTGCCGGGATATTCAAGAAAGCCAAGCCAAACTGTGCACTCTAGCGGCGAAAAAGTCCACCAATCCATGCATCAAAGCTGCCAAGCTTGCATTATTGCTATTCGTGGCACCTATGAGCAGTTATTGCAAAAATCGTAAATAAGTACTTGTAAATAATGATGTAAAATAAACATTTTGCTTCATTTCCTGCGCAATTCTTGTGTGAGTCTAAACGCGTCATTTGGGCCCATACATTGCTATACAAAAATGATTCTTTATGTGTTCTCTCTTAACAACCCTTGAAGTTTGTCCCATGAGTTCGGAATCACCCTGTATACATCACCGATGCTGTTTCATTCCGATCGAACTATGTACTAACATCGGTGTACTATGATTCTTTTGGCAGAGTATAATTATAAATAATTTTTTGCTTACAATTGTATTTTGTAAATAATTGTAAATTATATGTTGGTCATCATTTTGCGTGAACATTCGAAAGGGTTTTCTGGAGATACTCATGGGATGCTAGAGCACACTAAAAGAATCATTTCTTGTATAACAATGCATGGGTGCAAATGACGCGTTTATGCTCAAACACAAGAAGTGGGCAGGAAATGGAAGCAGGAATGGCAGGAAATGGCCGCGGCCCTTACTCACTTACAGTGAGTAAGGACCGCGATAGCCCGGTTGGACTAGCGGGATAGCAAACCGGAGGCTTGCGAGTTTCGAAACTCGATCCAACCAGACTGTCATGTACGTGGGGATGCTGCACGTTAAATCTGCCGTGACCTCAAATGTCCTCACGTTGGCAAGTTGTCTTCGGACCGTCGCCAATTTGTCTTCGGACCGTCGCCAATTTGTATTCGGACCGCCGCCAAGTTGTCTTCGGACCGTCGCCAAGTTGTCTTCGGACCGTCGCCAAATGCCCATTGTGTTGATCCAGTAACGTTAATTAACTACCTTCTACCATTTGTGGTTGTGTTGTGTCCAGGTTGACATCACCTTGAGTTTCTTATAACAAAACTTTAGGATCATACAAAAGTGAGGGAGCCCCGGTAGCCCGGTTGGAAGAGTATCGGATTAGCAACCGGAGTGTTGCGATTCGAATCCAACCAAAGAATGTTCGAACTGGGATGTTCAAAAAAGCCATATACAAAGAGGGCTGGTGCACGTTACATCTCTCGTAGCCTCAAATTTAATCACGTTGGCGTGGTGTGGATGTTTGAAGAGTGGGGGCCAGCTCAGATGTTCTCGTCATCTGACCGTGGTTCAGAATTACGAGGCGGTGGCCTTGATCTTTCCCTTCGGGATAGATCCAGGACCGTCGCCAATAGTCCGTTGTGTTACTTCACTGCAACGTTAATTAAATACCTACCTATCCAAAGAGCTTGGCCAAATATGGCCCTTGCTCCATGAAACCCAACCAACCTGCTCGAAGAAAAATAACATGTTTTCTCGCATTTTTATTTGATTCAGGACTTTTTAAGATTTACTACCAGAAAGAGCATTCCTACTTTGCATGCCAGGAATTGCCCGTACCTTGTAATATCTATAATTTACTGCAAAATAAAGGTATAAGCTAGTTTGAAACATGTTGATTCGGTTTGGAAATATTTTTGCAATATTGATCAGGGATATTCTCGTTATCTGCAATCACTTGTAATTTAGCTTTTGATTTTCCCCTTGGGTGAATACAAAAGGCTTTGTGTTGCTCCAGTGTGACGTTATTTTTTTACCTACCATACAAAAGTGAGAACCAGCGTGGTCAACATTTAAGAAATCTTTATGATCTGAAAATGCGTTTATGACATTCTTTGTATCCATTGTTCCAAATACTGAATAGCGGAGCCATTTAATTCTCCATCATTCTGCCATTTTGCTTTGTTAAATTATGTCGGAACTTAATGATGTCTTAGCTGTTTGAAGTTTAAACTTGAATAAAATTGGTAGTGGCGATTCGTTTACTTTGAAATATTCTTATTTTTCATATATAAGATACTGTACTTCGATTTTATTATATGGCGCACTTTCATTTTCTCTTGAAAAGGTGTAAGCTACACTAGCTAGAGATATTTGAGCTGTGGAAACATAAAACACAAAGTTTCAACGCTTCTCTTAGAAAACACGACAGCCATCAGTGCTTTAAAATTCAATAAGAGAGAAAAAGGGAGCTTTACTATTCAAGTAAACGTTACATCTTTTTATCCGATGTAAGAAAAGTGGAAATCGTTGTTCCGAGTCAAATCTCCAAAATCGTGTATAATAATCCTGTGTGAAGTGTGTTAACATAAGGCAATATTGACACAATGTAAACTGCGTCAACACTTACCATGAAGTGGACTGAAGCAAATTATTGAAACGTGTAGGAGGATTTAATATATTACGCATCATAAATATATAATGAGATGTAGATTTTACTCGTTCCCTGTTGCGTCCGGGTAGCCCGGTTGGAAGAGTAGCGGATTAGCAACCGGAAAGTTACGAGTTCGAAACTCGATCCAATCAAAGATTGTAGTGCACCTGTAATCTGTCGTGGCCTCAAATTTCCTCACGTTGGTGTAGTGTCGATGTTTGGAGAGTGGGGTGCCAGTTTAGGTGTTGTCCTCGTCATCTGACCACGGCAAAAAATGACGAGGTATTGTCCTCGGGTCTTTGCCTTCGGGTTCCATCCCGAAGTGTTGTGCCTGAAGTGCCCGTTGTGTTGCTTCAGTGCGATGTTAAATTAATTATTCCTATTGGCGTCCCATGCCGTTTTCAGCTCTATCAGTTTAGGTGTTGTCATCGTCATCTGATCACGGCAAAAAAAGACGAGGTGTTGTATTCGGGTCTTTGCCTTCGGGATCCATCCCGAAGTGTTGTGCCCGAAGTGCCCTTTGTGTTGCTCCAGTGCGATGTTAAATGAATTACCCTCCATTGTGTCCTGTGCCATTTTCAGCTCAGAAGCTCGTTTTTGGGTCAAGGGATAGATAATTTTGTACATTTACAAAAGGAATCAATTTGTTACATTGTGTGCTGTCTAGATTCAATATTTACTCAATAAAAAGTGCCCTGCCACACAAAAATAGAAAAAAATAGATAATTTTTTCATCTTTATCACACTATAAAATGTACCGTATTTAGTACACATGACTTGAATATGAAATTAAGAAACGGCTTGGCCGGTAACGCGTTGAGATGGTACTACCATTATTTCGAAAGAAAGTATTTTAGTGGCCAAATTGTAACACAGTGGGGAAAAGAGATTAGAACTTATGCATACAGTAAGTAAGGATTTTTCAGTTAGCATAAACTATTGGAGAAAAATACTTCTGGTAAGAGCTGTTTTAATTTATCGCCGTTTTGATGATGTTTGGTGTAAATTTTTAATAAAGCGGTTTTCTGAACTTGCATTCGGGTAACATGACTACGAGCGAAATTTGATTCTTTAAAGAATTATGTTGTAAATAGTAAAGAAAAATTCCTCAAATCCCAAACCTTTTTACTGTTCGAAATTTTGGAAAACTATTCTTCCATTATTTGCAAATGTTTTACACTGATTTCTTCTGAAATTAATTTTCCAAGATGTAATTATATTACACATAAATAATCGCTGGAATTTCTTTCCTTTTATTAGTTATATATTAATGTTGCAAAATATTTCAAAGGCACTCAAACACAGCGAGGGGCTGTCGTCTCAGTGTGATTGCCCAATGCTCTATCAACCTGCGAGTTGCATGCGGCATAGATTCAATTCCTCCTTGGGAGTATTCCTCTTCTATGTCAGTAAAACTTTATTTCTGTGCATGTCTTTAAAAAATTTTGTAACATGAATACACATAAATGAAAAATTAATAATTATGAAATATGTCAATTACTTGAGGTCCGTCTTGGGTTTGGCACAGCATGGCCAAATATGGACCTTGCACCTTAGAACCAACCAACATTATAAAAAATGGCTCAAATTTCCACTTGTGAAAAATGATAAAATATACAGATGTAAGTATCAGAACTCGGAATCCAAAATTGCGGACTTCTAATAAATTATTATGCCTTTACTAACCTTTATCAGCCTTCGGAAAGTTAAAAGAAAAATATCTGGGATAGCACGATCGTACTCAAATTTTGCCTACATCGATTCTCAAATGTAAACTTAGTTCAATATCAATCATGTATAACACTTTTTATGAATTTAACTTAACACTTTTGACAATTAAATGCAAAGCATCCAGTAAATAACTCCCGAAACAATATTGGCAAACTTTCCCTTCCAATTTGCCAACCAACTTTCTCCTCAGAATAATATTTCCCCTGTGACACAGGGTGAGACGGTTATCACTCCTTCCAGAACATTCTCACGAAAATCGACTTTAAAGCTCGTTTAATTACTTTAATATTTCCACCAGGCCATTAATATTTCGAGTCTGCAATTCATCTTTCAGACCACGAAAAATAGAGTTTCATTAATTGATTCGCGGCGCGAGCAATTTTAATGAGCAATCCTTCAGAAATCCCTCGAAATTCCCACGAAAGGGGAAAAAATCCCTGCTGGTACCCAGGCCGGATCTTGTGGAAACTTTGGACTTGACTTTTGAAATCCCGTTGTTACTATATTGATTTAAAATGTCCCTTTGTTCGGTGGCATTTTTTTGTAGTTTCGGAAGGCAGAACAAAAGTTAATTTTTAAGGAAAATGTTTATTGGGTTTTTCTTCCTTCGGCGTGATGTTTTTTCAGGGGTGGGGATGAGGGGAGGTCGACTAATTGGAACGCGTGAACCGCTTTTGAAGTGTCTTTTTAGTCGTTGATATTCATTAATCATCTGAAAATCGAATTTGTGGGACGCGCAAGTTGCCAGGTACACCTTTGCACTCATCAATCATCATTTCCCACCGTGGAGCGACAGGGGGGTGAGTTCGTTTCAAGGGAGGTGTTCCAGAGATGTTCCCTGACTTAAGGGTGCAGAGAAAACGAGAAAAAGAGTGGTAGTTTTTAAGAAGTCGACTTGCGTTCAAAATAAAAAGTGCCCTGTTGTGGTTGGAAACACCCTATGAGAATACTCAACTCGGTAATATGTCATAATCGAATGCTGAAGACTGCTTTTACGGGTGTCATTCTGGTTCTTGAAGCGGAAAACGATGGAGAGGAAATTTTCCCACATGTGAAAGAGCGGATGGCTTTAAACAAGATCCTAATAAACCGTTATTTATCTCCCGGGTCGAAGGAAAATTGTAAACTGTTCGCAATTGAATGTGAGGTATAATATATATCATTCCAGTTTCCCGTAATTATTAGGTCCAGAAACAAAATACGGTAGGAAAAACAGATGGTCTGACCCACCCTTAAATTTCCATTTGCGTTTTGCCGCTGGGAGTCAATTGAAGCAACTTGAACAACAATTTTTACCCTAGTATCGTGAAGTGTACCTAGTATCGTGAGGTTTACCCTAGTATTTTTTCCTGGTATCCAGAGTTGTCGTAGCTCAGTGGGTTTACCCACTGCTCTAGTAGTGAGTTGCAGGAGTTGCAATTCCGATTCCTGTCAGGATCAATTCCTACCTGGGTGTATTTCTTCTAAGTCAGCAAAACTTTGTGTGTGTGGTCTATTACTTGATATTGTAGATCTTGCGTCTGGCGAAACATGGCCGAATATGGCCCTTGTGTCATAAAACCCTCCCAACCCTCCCACTTGTAAGAAGATTCAAAAAATGGCATTTAGAGAATGCATCTTCAGACTGGTCAGATAACAGAATTATAGAAATAGGTTCAGTAGACGTTCCTGAAAAGAATAAAATTCGGCAGGCTTTACGCATATCACAAGTGGAGATTTAATATAATTTAATAGGTTTAGTTTTTTCCAATATCATAAATGGAGAGAGAATCTGAACCTTCTACTTCAAAAGAATGAAACGTCGTTTTTAGTAGAAATAAGTTAACTCGCCTGGTGGTTGTCTTGTTTAGGTATCTAGTCATAAGCAAAACTGACCAGATATTGTTGGACGAGAGATCTCGTCATTAGAGGGAAACTGATCACATCTTTATCTCGTCATAATAAAAAAATTGGCAATACCTCGCCATTAGCAAAATTAGTCAGATCTTAATGAACGAGATACCTCGTCGAAACCGCTTGGAGGGTTAAATCACTAAGAATGTGTGGAAAAAGTGTTTCAGATAAAGCTGTAGTAGATTTGGGGTCTGCAGTTTTTACAAGATGTAGTGGAAATAAAATATCAGAAAACTACGAAGTTCTTGATGATAAAAACTATATAGAAGGGATCTAACACCACAAACTCAATCTTTAGTAGGATCAGACACTGATGTAAAAAAGTTAACCTTTTACCTATTCCCTGTCAAAGTATTATGTCTCGAAGAAAAGGAACGCCATCAACCGAGGCAAATTAGTCTCCAGCCCAGTCTTAGTCTATATCATCTTTCCCTTATTAGAGGAGCCATATTCTTAAATAGGGCACGTAACTTCGAATTCAAACTGGTCGACAGAACATTTTTCGTTTTTTAAAGTACTTCGCATACAGCATTGTTTCATCATCACAACTTCATCAGGAATAGACCACCTTCTGAAAATGAGTTGTGATAGCACGATCACCAATTTCTGTCGATTTGGCTGAAAAAAGTTAATAATAAAAGTCTAAAAAATTAAATTAATAAATGACTCATTCAGATGTCAATTTCACGTTAATGAATTACTTCTAGAACACTTATTTGAGTACTCAGCTGCGGCCTTTGAAGGTTCTAAAGAATCTTCTGGAGCAACCAAGAAAGTATTTCTGCTTCTTTCCCATACCAAGTCAATGATATGGGTAGAACGCATCTTCTATTGATCATAAGATCTGGGAACCATCTCTGAAGCAGTCAGACTTAACCACCCGTCCATCTTTCTATATTAGCTGGGTAAAGCAGTACAGCCTTCACGCCTGGATTGACCCTACTAGGAGTATATACGCCATAAGTACTTCGCCTGTGCTACCCGTTTCAACCTCTCGCCACGATGAGGCCATAGGATATGACTTTGAGAGAGCAGAAAGTATTTAAAGCGGAAAAGTAGATTTTATAAAATATTGAAATATATGGAAACTAGATACACATACCGGGAACAAATTGTATACCTTAAAATGATGATGTTCCAGTATGTTTAGTGCGTGCGTTAATAATTGATTTAATTTCTTTGTTGTGTAAAGTAAATTTCAGATTTTTATTTACAAAAATCACATGCGATGTACATGAAAATATAAATCACCGCTTTCATGGCCATAGACTATATCACTTTAGTCTTTCAAAAATATAAAATTGTATTTATGACGCATTTATGACAAATGCGCAAAAACGAACTTCATAGCCGTATCTGTATACTAAATAAAAATGAACTTTTGGAGCAAATGAAGCAAACTCCAAACCTTTACATTAATTTAACGCGAAAATGAAATATGTTTCACAGCGAAATTTCTTGCAACATCCCATCCAATTACTTCGAATTTAAAGAAAAACTATTAATATGAATAAATAAATCTGGATAAAATGTATTTCAGTATCAGTTGTTTGTAGTGAGAAATTTCTTATTTTAACCTTTCGCTTTTGATTTTTTTGAAGTTAATTGGTTGGGAAACGATACGACTAATTACATGTCCTACTGCAATTTCAGTATTCATACTCCTATCGATAATTATGTTTTTAAGTAAAAATACGACAGCCTCTTTTTTTTATCGCCTATTCCCTGTTGATTAAGTATTTTTACTAATTTTATGCCTTAGTAAGCTTCATTTCTTTAAAACATTTTTTGATACCAATAGTGCTTAACTGTTATAGATGGATGTTTAAAGCAGAATTAAAAAAAGACAGGAGACATTTTTCAAGGTTTCGATTTAAAATGTGTTACTAGGCGTTTTGCTAGTTTTGAAAGATTATTTATTAGATGTCTCGTTAAGTTTGAAAATATGCGTTTCAAGTTTTAACAAAATTTATTTAATCTGTCCATTGCATGTTAACACGACCTTAAACATTTGGACTTGAAACGGTTTCGTTCGTCGGTATTTAGCACATTCTATAAAGTACCTGTTTCGTGTCATAATTGATATGCGCAGGCAACCAATAATGATGATTAAGATATACTGGGTACGATTAAGTCGGTAATTTTGTGTTGATGGTTTCGATGATTTTAAAGCTATATGATCAGCTGTTCAGCATGCTGGATCCCACAGGGGGCTGGTGCCATAGCACCTGGACCTTAGGTCTGAGGAGGGCTGGGAAATGTGTTATGTTTTTGTATTGTAACGGTGTAGTCCGTTTTCTATGGTAGAGTGTAGTCTGTTTTCTACGGTAATGTGTAATCTTTTTCCTATGGTACCCTGTAGTCTATTTTACAGTAATATGTAGTATGTTTCTACGGAATCGTGTAGCCTGTTTTCAACCGTAGCATGTAGTCTGTTTTCTGCGGTAATGTAGTCCATTTTCAATGGTAATTTGTTGTCTACGGTAATGTGTAGTCTGTTGTCTAAGAAAATGTGTAATCTTTTTCCTATGGTAGAGTGTAGTCTGTTTTAGCGATATATAGTCCGTTTTCTACGGAAATGTGTAGTCCGTTTTCTACGGTAATGTGTAGTCCGTTTTCTACGGTAATGTGTAGTCCTTTTCCTATGGTAACGGGTAGTCTGTTTTCTACTGTAATATGTAGCATGCTTCTATGAAAGCGTGTAGTCTGTTTTCTACTGTAATATGTAGCATGCTTCTATGAAAGCGTGTAGTCTGTTTTCTACTGTAATATGTAGCATGCTTCTATGAAAGCGTGTAGTCTGTTTTCTACGTAAGCATGTAGCTTAGTTTCTTCGGTAATGTGTAGTCCGTTTTCTACGGTAATGTGTAGTCCTTTTCCTATGGTAACGGGTAGTCTGTTTTCTACTGTAATATGTAGCATGCTTCTATGAAAGCGTGTAGTCTGTTTTCTACTGTAATATGTAGCATGCTTCTATGAAAGCGTGTAGTCTGTTTTCTACGTAAGCATGTAGCTTAGTTTCTTCGGTAATGTGTAGTCCGTTTTCTACGGTAATGTGTAGTCCTTTTCCTATGGTAACGGGTAGTCTGTTTTCTACTGTAATATGTAGCATGCTTCTATGAAAGCGTGTAGTCTGTTTTCTACTGTAATATGTAGCATGCTTCTATGAAAGCGTGTAGTCTGTTTTCTACGGTAACATGTTGTCTGTTTTCTTCGTAAATAGGATGTGTTGTCACTTTTTCTAATGATTAAACTACGTATATAATAAATTCAAACAAAGAACACTTGCAATGAACACTCGAATCGAACGAATTGTTTTAAGTAGTTTTATTGTTCATTTGAAGAAAAAAATTCTCATGTAGAGGTGGCCGCCTTGACTCAGTAGATTTCTTCACTGCTATCAACCTGCGAGTTGTAGGTGGCGCTGGTTCGATTTCTCGCTGGGTGTATCTTCTCTTCTGCGTCAGAAAAACTTTCCTTGTATATCCACTACTTTACGTTGTCTGCCATGGCCTTTGGCGCAGCTTGGCCAAATACAGCCCTAAAAACCATAAAGCCCAACTAACCCCAATGGAGCACGACACATAATGCGATACACATATCAGCCATCTCGGAAATCGCGTAATGTCCATAACCTATGAAATCCACTTTGCGAATGACGAAGTTAAACAGAAAAGAGCAATTTGCAAAATGCGCCTAACAAAAATGCGCAATTGCTAAGCACTAACGTGCAACAGTTGTCCTTTGAGAAAAATATTTATTTTGGTGCACCCTACCACCATTTAAAGTTTGGCCAAGAAATTTTGAGTCCCTCTGTGGATATATTGAAAAGGAAGTTGTCTTATGTGAAACATTCAGAAATAAGTATTAATCAACTTGACCAAACTCTGTCAACCCATTTTTCAGATTAGCTTTTTTTTAAATGCATAAAACTAGATTATATGAAAGCACGTGCTGAGTAATTCCCTCTTCTGCCCTTACCCATTCCTCGAGCGCAAATCGTAGGTGCCGCCCACTCGAGAACCTAATGAAGCCACGGCCTACTTTGAGTGCCAAATCCATTCCTCTTGAGAAGGCATGTGTGTGGGATACTGGAGATTCTTCGTTTCGTTTTTCTCCATAATTATTTTCATTGAAAATAATTATGGAGAGGTTTCATAATTATTTTCATTGAAAATAATTATGAAACTTTCTATAAACTGGATTTGGGTCAGTTGAAAAGGGTAATTTTCGTTGATATTCAGTCTTAAATTGTTACAAATTAAAAATCTCGTAGTTAAACGATAGTTTAAAATAGAAATGTATGAAATGTTTCAAATAGAAATGTATGAAAGGTTGTTAATAGAAATGTATGAAATGTCGCGAATAAAAATGCATGAAACAACACTGAACTGACATCAGCAAGACAACCACCTAAAGGTTAATCTCGTCAATAGCAAAACCGTTGGCAGATATTGATGGAAGATAACTCTAGAAATCTGACCAGATCTTGATCTCCGCAGGTAGGTATTTAATTAACGTCGCATTGGGGGAACACAACGGGCTATTGGCTACGGTCCGGGATCAACCCTCGAAGGGGAAGATCCGAGGACTCTACCACGTAATTTTGAACCATGGTCAGATGACGAGGTCACGCTAGACCCGTCAGAAGGAGAGACACCTCACTCTTCAAATTTCCTCACTATACCAACGTGAGGCCATTTGACGCCACAACAGATTTAAAGTGCCCCAGCCCCCATGAATACGACGTTCTTCGGTTGGACTCGAACTCGCACTACTCCGGTTGCTAATCGGGCAACGGTAGTTCGGTTGGAAGAGTAACGAATTAGTAACTGGAGGGTTGCGAGTTCGAATCCAACCAGAGACCGTCGTGTAAAAAGGAGGCTGGTGCACGTTAAATCTGTCGTGGCCTCAAAGGTTTTCACGTTGGCATGGTGTGGAAGTTTGGAGAGTGGGGTGCCAGCTCAAGTGTGACCTCGTCATCTGACCGTGGTTCAAAATTACGTAGTGTTCTCGGATCTTCTCCCTCGGGATTGATACCGGACCGTCGCCAATAGTCCGGTGTTGCTCCAGTGAGACGTTAATTAAATACCTACCTACTTACCAATTGGTAATCCGTTACTCTTCCAACCGGGCTACCGTGGCCTGGCCTTGATCTCGTCATCATCAAAAATCGGCAATATCTTGATAAGTCTCTTAATGACGATAAGTCTCGTAATTAACATAATTCGTCTCATCTTGATGGGCACGATATCTTGTCAATACCACTTGGAGGGTTAACCTCCGAAAATATAATCTTCACCACACACAAGTCCCTTAACGTTCTAGAATAATTCCCCCTTTTCCTTCTATTTCCACCCTCTAGTTTCTTTCATTGCAAAAGCCATGTATCCCCCAATGCATCTCCCACAGCACTTGAGCCTTCTGAACTTCCTCTCCTCTCTACATAGCTTCAAACACTCCCACTCACTCAAGTTCGTTTCTGCTTCCATATCCGATCGCCCATGCGCACTCAGAGGCGTATCTCCTCTAGGTGTGTCTCACGACATTTTTTACTTGATGTCTTGTGTTTGACGTAGCTTGGCCAAATTGCGCCATACAACCTGAAAAGAACCAACCTTTAGCTGTATACGGCCATCATACCCGAAGTGATTTTTTTCTTTTATTCCATGGAGGTGTACTGCCTTTATAATAAGCGCGGGGTCACACTCCCTGTATACCAAAGCCATTTTTCCTGCTTCATCGCACTGCTCTATCCTCCATACCTCTTTTCCCCCTTTCACAACATTTTTTACTTAAGGTTGTTCTGTGTTTGTTGCTGCTTGGCTAGATACTGCCCTTGCGCCATGAAACCTAAAAGCAACCGATCGTCGATGCATTCCACCACACAACTTGGGACTTTTGATACAATCCCCGCCTTTTCTGCCAATAAACTCTCTTAATAGGTTCCCTTATCCAATTATTTTCTTATACCCAAGTGGATTAACTTTTAACGTTGTTTCAAGAGCCTCTTAGAATAAAGACCCCAGGGCCGACCCAAACTATCCACATAAAACACGTATAACCTCCATACTCTGATGTACCACATTAACAAATCCTTGTTTTCTGCTCCACTTGTTGGGGGAAATGCCTCCTTCAGACACTTAAATTTTTACATACATGACTTTTTAATCTATAGAAGTTTTACCTTTTCATATATTACTTACATCATAGCAAATCGTGCAAATATTCACTTCATGACTCATGTATTTTATGTTATACATCGTGTTGCTGGACACCATATTTTTAAATTATCATCTCATTCAATGTTTAACACAAGTTATTTATTCATTCATTATGTTTTTTTATGTTGGTCTTGTGATTAACCATCCAAGTGGTTTCGACGAGATATCTCGTCTCCATCAAGATCTAAACAATTTCGATAATGACGAGATGTCTCGTCAAGATATTGTGCTAATTTTTTTATGATGACGAGATCAAGACCCGGTCAGTATTCTTCTAATGACGAGATATCTCCTCCATCAAGATTTGGTCAGTTTTGACCTAAATTAATGAATGACGAGATGCTTAAGACGAGATACCTCGACGATGGACCCACCAGAAGGGTTAATATATTTTGAAATGTTTCTTCAGTCTTAACTTATCTTGCTTTGGCACAACTTATCCATTTTAGATCTAGCGCAAAAGGACCCAAACCAACCAACCAACCACCTGTTTCATGTATGCCTTGTACTTGTTTTTAATATTTTTTTGTCTGTTAATTAATTTGGATATTTTATCTATTTTCATTAATTCATTTCTGTCTTGCTTTTTGGAGCAACTTGTCTCTTTATGAACCTTACGCCATAAAACCCAAACCAACCGTAACAACTGATTGTGGTGTATCACGACGAATGCGGTCGAACTAGCAAGTCTAACTTTCCTACAAAAGTCTAATCCAAGTTCTGGACATAGTTTGCGAAAAGTTTGGGAAATTGCTGACTCCATTTGGCACATTACCCTTAACTCTCCTAGTGGTTTCACCGAGATATTTCGTCATCAAGATATTGTCGATTTTTTTATGATGACGAGATCAAGATCTGATCAGTTTTCTTCTAATGACGAGGTATCTCGTTCATCAAGATCTGGACAGTTTTTTTAACGACAAGATACCTCGTCGAGACAACCACCAGGAGGATTAAGAAATTTAAATTTCAAAGAAACATCTCGTGGATTAACTGAAATTTACAACCTATTAATACTGTCAACCGATGTTGAAAAAATCGTGAACCGTAAATTGTCAGCAACCATTTAAAACGGAATGTATAAAAAGTTTATTCGCAATTATATATTGCCTTATTATTCGGTTCTATAGTCATCCAAAGAAAATTAAATTTATCTTACGCGAAAAATTAACGAAATGGGAGAATTTATCAGTCTGTTCATGTCCACGGATCATAAGTTAAAAATAATAGCTAATTCCGGCCTTTTATTCCCCTGTAATCATGTATCCCTTTTTTAGTGTATTTCCACTCGCAATATCTCTTATGCTAATGCCCCTAAAAACTCATTTAACTGCCAATCCGGGCTTTAATCTTTTTAGTTACGAACTTTTCACGCCTCAATTATTAATCACAAAAATCCTCCGTTCATTAGAATTAGCGACAGTTTTCTATTTATCCTTCGGTCCGGTTTACACACAGTTGCATGTTTTGTTTCACTAAATCAAAGTTAAACTCGGGAGGAGAGCCTCTTCTCCTTCACGGGAGGAAAAAAATGGCAACTCGAGAGTTATTTTTATCAAATACTTTTTAATCCTCTGGTTCCTCATTATTGCGAGTTGCTTTTCCCCCTCCCCTTTGTGTTGTCATTGTTTCCGAAACAAAACTGGAGGCGATTATGATTTACCCTTTTTGTGGCTTTTGACGAACCTTATTTATGTGCATGTCCTTTTATGAGACTTTTTTCAGTGCTGGTTTTATTCCTTTTTTCTTTCAGTGTCTGATTTACAGAGCAGCAAACTTTAAATGGCATTCCGTGCTTAAAAGTCACTAAGCACGGGCAAGCAAAAGTACTAAGCTGCTTAATTAAGAGTCTTAACTGCGCAGTGTTTCTTTCCTTTCTGACGTTTGACACAATGCGGTATGTAAATTAAATCTCATTTCTCGGGTAGCTTTTCACGGCACTTGAACACGCTTCCGCTTTCTGAAGAAACTTACCAATGGGTATGAATCTCACAATTCCTCACAATTTATATGTGATGGCTCCTTCCTTTCTTTTCTTTAAAGATGACGCTTCCACTAAATATTCCTTTCATTCCGATTAACATAATTTCTATGAAAAACAACAGTTCAAAGTCGCATAAACATGACATAGGGAAGATTTTCAACGAGTTCTTCGATGACTGTTAACCCCATCTCCGAGTCTCCTTTACTCCCAAAATTCTCTTTACTTCTTCACCCCCGTCTAAGTCCATCGAAAACCAACTTGTTCCTTCTGACCAGCATTTCTTGGCACTTGCGCCAAAAATCCAGCCAACTAACCATAAAGTAGTTTTTATATATAAGTAGTACGGTGTCTAGGGTGAGATGAAGATGTGAAGCTGGATGACTCGGAGATGAGGACTAACACAATATTTAATTCTAAAATCAGGCACAGAAGAGGTTACATGGATCACGGCACAGCCTACACGCTGGCACATGTATGAGTTGCATGGACGACGCTCCACCTGCGCGTGGAAGCGTCATTGTCACAAAAAACTCCAATTGTGTTTATAAAAGTAAAGTTACAGTTACAGTTCTGCTCCGCGCGCTCGACGAGACCTCTGGCAGCGGTATGGGGATGGATTCTACATATATGTCAACGGAAATCAAAGGTGCAGTCGTGGCAGAAATGGTGTATAGCAATCGATGAATAAATCCTATTAATGATGTGTGGTAGGTTCCACAAATGGGGAGGCGGAGATTTCCATAAAAAATAGTTTATTTAATACTTTAATAGACAAGTGGTAACACCATAAAGTGTGGACGGGTTCGTTATTGAGCGCAGGGTGTTTAGGACGGTTCTGGGCTCCTTGTTGAAAGGGGCACGTGAAAGAATGAGTAGTTAAAAATGAACTCGCTAGGGGGATAAAGATTAAAAGAAAGATTATTGGACCAGGGGATCTATCAAGAACTTTAATTGTCACGAAGTCGGTGTCCTTACGAAATAGCAAGTTGATCTTGCAACGGCGATCTGAAAGGAAGAGACAAACATTTCGAGTGAAAATATCCGTTTGAAGTCAAGGTTAGCGACGTGACTTGAGTTCAAAGGTGAAAGTGGGTGACAAGATGTCTCGCCGCTAGTCATGTGATGATCAATACATAGACTAGGAAGTGAAAAGAGGAACGTTAAGAGACTTATCTGTGGTGATAATTGTATTTAAGGGTTAGTTTTAGGTATTGTTTCAAAAATTCAAGCAAAGTAAAATAGAATGTTACGGGATACATTTACTAATTTCTCCTCTAAATTGCAATGTTTTATTTGAGTTATGGAGCTGCATAATATTACTAAATATACATGACAACTCACCACTCTAATCAAATTCTCCAGTAATCTGATAACAGAAAGCTATGAGAAATCTGGGAAGATAAATCAGCGCATAAAAGAAAATATGAGCGAAAATAGGTTGTACGTCAAAAAATGCCGAATCTCACTTCAACATGGAATTGACGTTCAAAATCCAATTGTGTTAAGACAGGTGACTTTTTCCGTGCATTGGATTGGTAATGAGAATTGACACAAGTAAAGATAAACGAATTGCTGTTATACATTTTTGGATTACTTCGTACCATTTAGAGGTATGAAATCCATTTATGAACATGGATACTATTTTCATGATAAATGGATTGAAATAAGGTGAAATGCGAGTGACACTTTGACACTAATACATGGTTGGTTTTGGAGTTTTATGGCGCAAGGGCCATATTTGGCCATGTTGCGCCAGACGCAAGTAATTGACACATACACTGTGAAATCTTTTATTGACACTGAAGAGAAATACACCCAGGGAGGAATGCCTCTGGCAGGAATCGAACCTACGCCATCTACAACTCGAAGGTTGCTAGCGCAGTGGGCATACCCACTGAGCCATGACGGCCCCTACCACTAATAAAAAAAGGTATTAAAAACATTTAGTGCAGATACTAGCGCGTGTCTGATAGTTACAACAATTATACTTGAAAACAAAATATCTTGTATGATAGATACAGCACTACATACTCGTAACAAAGTGACTTTATTGCAATTGAAAGCTGCTTATTTTCAACTTTTGTAACATTGAGATATTCCCATATAACACTTCTAATATAACATTGTTTTTCATTCACTTCCTGAAATGACTTTCGTAATTCAAAAAGAAATGTCCCGCAATTTGATCCCTAATTAACAATTGATTAGTGGGGTATTTTCACTTTACTTTCTCCCAAACAATTTATGCTCAACATAATCTACATAATCTAAGACTATTTATAAATGTGATGCATGTGATTACTGCACAAAGTATCTTAAAAGTAATTATGAATTTCCTTGATATTTTCCCGTGTAACCGTAATAGGGCCCACGATACTGGTTTCCTAATTAAAGCGCTCTATCGTAAAATAAGTAGATTAGCACCCTGTCCTTGAAACATCTCTCAAATTATGTTCGTTGTTAAAATAATAGCCGCTTGTCGTAAATAACACTTTGTTGTTATTGTTCTCGGCGTCTCGAAATTAATGAACGCGCTCTTTTTGGCTATTTAGGTTTAACGACATCTTGGAAAGTATCATTTTTAATGCTCCGAAAATGAACTTGTTGCTATTTTGTGACTTAAACTGGAACTTCTTCAACGTTGTCGTTAAGATATTCATAACGGATTGTTCTTGTTAGCTTTAGAAGGTTTTATCGTTACTTAAAGTTTTGGAAGGAAATTCTTTCCAAGTTTTGTTAATTTTAAACACGGATTATAACATTAAGGTGGAAGAACACTTCTGTAATATCTTTATGAATATTTCAGAAAAAACATTTTACGATTTTGTTGAAATCGAAAGCACTAAATCTTTATAGAGTAAGAATGTACCAAGCTTTGTTTTTCGCATGTATGTTTAAGCTCTAATTTATGTCACAAACCGTTGAATAAGTCATTATCTTTTACAACATGCGATTTTCAATTTATGTTAGTTATCTTTTGATACTGTTTACTCGTAAAAATATACAGTAAATCCTTTCATAAATGAAATTTCTTGAAGCACCAGATTATCTTTAAGTTTTGAATAACTTTGAATCGATGTATTCCGGCGGGGCTTGCGACCTTTAAACCACTCTATTGGAATAAAAATTTAGGTCATTTTCAAAGCTATATAATTTTTTTAGTAGTATTGCATGAAATTGAATACATTTTTCCATTGTGTTCCTACATTTTTAAGGTATAAAATACATTCTACAACCAACAATTAAATACTACCTTGAGTTTTGTGTCGGGCTCGTTAATGTATAGCTTGTTTGTGAGCAAAGGTTTGATGAACAATGCTTGCGCGCAAGATTGCACATAAACAAATAAATGCATACAAATGAATTGTAGTGTATGTTATTCAATAAATATGACAGATTACACTAAAACAGAAAAAAATCAGGAAATATAAAAAAAAAACATTTTTTTAACAATAGTGGTTTCATTGATGCAGTAAATATTCTGATACGATGACAACAATTTCTTCTCTGAAGTTCCTAACTAATAGAATTATTCCAATATTCTGGTTTTAGAACAAACATGTACCTATAACAAATATGCGCACCAATTTTTAAAGCATTTACTCAAATAGTACTTTTATATCATTACTTTTATATCATGCGCGCAATCAGAGATTTTTGTAAAAAAACAAATCCGAGAAAAACAGGCTTAAAGATAGAATTTCCGGTACCGCTGTTTTTCCCAATCAAAAATGCTATACATTCTCTTACAATATCAAATAACCATTCAATAACTGAAATATATAATTATTTATAGTATTTAATCAAGTATATTGTTTTAAATTAAGATAGCAAGATAAATCAAATCAAATTTCAAGATATCGAGACAAGAGAGAAATATACTTGATTGTGGAGGTACAAAAGATCATCCTATTCACTTTTAAGTTTATTACCGAATGCATTCCATAGTTGAAGTTTAAATAATTATTAGCAAATTAATATAAATATAAATTTAAAATAATTTTTTATTGTTTAATGTCCCTATGACTTTATTGTTAACCTATGCCATTAAAATTCTCCAGCTTCTAAACATCCGTCAGTTATCGTCAGTGGCCAGCAGTCAATTGAAGCCCTTGTTTTGCTCAGTGTACCTTTCCATTTTCTTTCATATTTCTGGTATTTATTGGAATTTCTTCATACAGTTGGTGTCTAAATGATCAGAAATGTCTACTTTAACATTATTTTTTCGAAAAATCGAATTTCTGGAAAGTTTAAGGTCGTAAGCCCTTAAGAAATATCCTTGTTCATACGGGACCCTGATTTATATTCATGTACACATATTTCAACATTCATAAATTTTGACTCATACAGTAGACATACAGTTATCAATTTGAGTTGAGACTGGTTACTGAAACTTTTGCTGCCAAATAGAAGGTCTTGGTAGAATAGAAGGTAATATATACCTGGTGTATTTCATCAATTGTGTCCATTTATACTATTGATTTTATATTTCAAACTTATTAGAAATAACTCAGTATAAATAGTTTCAAAACACACTTTCAAAACATGTCACAAGGATACACACTTGTGCCAGATCTCAATTGTGTCCCTCTACATTATTGAATTTGTCTTTTCAACTTATTAGAAAGATCTGGATAAATAGTTTTTGCAACGCTATAACGTGTGTTTGTGGTTCTTTTCTTATCTACCAGAGAGAGTGACGCTTCTTCATAGGATAAATTTACTGTATGTTTATTTACACGTTTCTAGGGGTATATAGATAAATATGTACAGTTCCAGATCTTTTGGAAGATTGGTGCGAAAACGACACACGTCCGTCCTCTGTCTCCGCTAGTCTAGTCTCTCCTCTTCATCCTCCCGTTCTTCTAACCCGGAGGACTGTCCAAATCGATGTCCAATCAAGGACACCCTCGGGAATCCAATGGTTCCTTCCGACCAACATTCTTCAGTGTGTTGGCCGAAGAGTTTTATTTTCAATTTCCAAAGTATGTCAGTGATACGCCCTTGTGGTTAGCGTTCTGGCCTCTGGTTCTAAAGCCTCTAAACTCGAATTCTTGCCATGGCATGGACGTTCGTCGTGATCCCTCGTGCTTGAAATCCTCTTTTCTTTTCCTCTGTCATGACCTAATTCGCCCTCATGTAGTAAAAAAATGACTGAGCAACAAACTAGGCCAAAATGCTCCTGTGTCTGGTCCCTTTACGATCTACCCGTTGTCAAAACAAGCTACAAATTTTCAAATGTTATCGACTCTAGTGTCGATCTGCTATGTGTAAGCGGAATGACACTTTCAAATGCACTGACTTGCAGACAATGAAACCAGAAGAAACCAAAGCCAGATAAATCTTACCATCGTTCTATCACCTCATTTTCTTCCAATGTCTTCAAGTTCTGTAGAAATACCCTTCGATTCCTCTCTAGGTGCATTTCTCTCTTATGTGCCTGTAAGACTTTTCTTGTGTATGTTCATTAATTAATATTGTAATGCATGCCTGGCGCAGCATGGCCAAATATGACCCTTGCGCTATAAAACCCTAACCATCTGATGAAATATCGACTCCTGTTATGATAATATTATTAATTTCACTTAGATTTTATAAAAGTATGGAAACATTATGGCCCCTGGAAGATATTGCGAGTTATAGATGGGGCAGGTTTGAATCCTGTAACTTACCCTGAGTATATTTCTCTCTGATAACAAAATATTTCTTGGATGTGTACGTACGTCCATTTACTTAACGTTACCTGTCTTATGTTTGGCGTAACTTGATCACTCTAAAAAAAAAAAAAAAACAACCTCTGAAACACAAAATCTTGTTTTGTCGATCTATGGTAATTTTTTTTGCATAAATAAAAAGATCCAGCGTTCTGGTTTCTCATTTATTATGGTTTGACCAATTGCCCTTGAAAACAATAACTTTCTGTATTATTTCATCAGATATTCTTTGCGTCCGTAATCATCCTGGTGGTTGACTCGACGAAGTATCTCGTCATTAGCAAAACTGACCAGATCTTGATGAAAGACATATCTCTTATACCATATCGACGATAAAAACAAGACCGTTTTTTAACAACATAATCCTATATTAACAAATATTTACATACAAATTACGAAGCTACAGTTTAAAATTTCAGACGAGATACATCGCGAAAGCGCAACTGCACCTATTTCGATTGCGATTTCATCATACACTAATAACCTAAAAAACCTCCACGGTCAGCTTGAGAGGCGACTCCTGTAGATGTGCTCTGACGTCATCTGCAGAGCCAGACCTAGAGAGAGCGCCTCCTAACAAGAGTTCCGTATTCAGGATGACGGGACGTTACATACTTCTCCCCTCCTGGAAAACTTTTCTGCAGATCTCGATCGAAGAAAAGTTCGAGAAAAAAATGAAAAAGTTATGAGTATAAGTGCTCATACAAAAGGGGGCAGTACCAACTTACCAGACTGAATCAGTGCATCACCGAATTCAGGGTACTGACACCATTTACACAACAAAATTGACTGCAAGAAAAATATACACAAATAACAATACAAAATGACTGTGTCAAGTACTTAATTACACAGTATCGTTGGGAGTGTGGAGTTTGCTTAATGCATCGGCATTTTGATGCTTTTTACCTGGACGATGCTTTATCTCGAAGTCAAAAGTTTGCAGAGCTAAAGTTCAACGTATTGACCTAGCATTAGAGCTAGGGTTCGCATTTAGCCACACTAATGGGCTATGATCCGTTTCAATAACGAAAGTTTGTCCATCGAGATAACATCTCAATTTTCGGATGTCAAACACAAGTGTCGCGCATTCTCGCTCGCTGACTCCATACTTCTGTTCTATGCTGGCGAACTTCTTACTCAGGTAACTAACTCAGGTACTCTCTGATCGGATGTTCTGATTCGTCAATTGCCGATTTGAGTCAACTCCCATTCCTCGATCGGAAGCATCTGTCTGCAGGATGAAAGGCCGTTGGTAATTCGGGGCGTACAGCACAGGATAACTTGCAAGAGCTTCCATGAGTTTTAAGAAAGCTTCCTCGCACTCAGGAGTCCACTTGATGGTTCCCTTTCGGTCCTTTCCTTTTAGAGCATCTGATAAGTGTGCAGCAACAGACGAGAACATGGGGATATATAAAGGCTGTAATATCCATAGATTCCCAGAAAAGCTCGTACGTCAGTTTTGGTCGTCGGTCGAGGGAAATTCTTTATCGCCTCAATCTTTAACTCCGCTGGTGAGCGATATCCTTGTCCCACCAAATGTCCAAGATATTTCACTTGACTCTGAGTAAATTTACACTGACAATTTGATCGTCAAACCCGCTTTTTGAATTCTTTGGAGCATGGTGTACACGTGCTTGATGTGCTCTGAGAAGGTATTATAAAATATGGCTATATCATATAGATAAGGTACCGTAAGACTCCCATCCATCTAAGAGCTGTGAAACCATCCTAGTGAACCCATGGGGCATTCTTAAGGCCGAATGGCATTCTCAAGGGCTCGTATGTTCCGAAATTTGTCACGAAAGTGACTAGTCTTCGCAATTCTTAGTCAAAGGAATCTGCCAGTATCCTATCGAAAGGTCGATAACGGTGATAAACTTTGCAGAAGTAACTGTTTCGATCTTTCTTCAATGTTCGGCTAAGGAAAATATTTTGTCTTCGTTACCTTGTACAGATTTCGGTAATCGATGCATGGTCTCGGATCCTTTCCGGGCGACTCCACTAAAATCATTGGCGACGTGTAATCAGAAAATCCAACTTCGATGACTTTTATAGCCAACATCTTTTGAATTTCTGCCTTCAAAATCTCGTTCTGCCTAGGAGAATTTCGGTACGACTTGGAAAAAACAGGTTTGTCTTCAATTAATTCAATGTCGTGAGTTACAAGATGAGTTTTGCCTGGTACAGATGAAATTCTTGAGCCGTGCAAGCTCCCTTGTATCCAATCTAGATTCAAGATTGTTCTCGTGAACGTTCATCGACGTCAAAAATGTTTCGATTAGGATCCATGTACGGGATCTCGACATCTTCAACCGTCTTTCAATCATCTTCAGCCAGAAGGTTCACATGTTCCAGCCTCTTATAGTACGGCTTAAGCATATTAATATGGTATACTTGAGATTTGTCTTTCGTTCCTGGTGATTCAACTACTTAATTCGTCTCAGAAATTTTTTGTAAGATTTTTTCTGATCCGTTCCAATGCGGACTCAACTTGCTTTGATTTTTGCTTTGTATGCAGCAAATATCAAGACTAAATCTCCTTCCTGGAATTCTCTCTTCGTTGACTTATCGTACCATGTCTTATTTTTCTTCTGTGATCATCATACCATGTCTTATTTTTCTTCTGTGGCCATCATACCATGTCTTATTTTTCTTCTGACCTCTCTACGCAAGTTCTTGACTACGTTTCATCCTGTTCATCAACGAAAAGATGTACTCGGTCACTGGATTTCCTCCATCATCTCCTTGGTCCAACCACTGTTCGAAGTGCAGAATCAAAGGAGTTCGTAAGTTCTTGCCATGAACCAATTCAGAAGGAGTAATCCCAGTACTTTCATGGGTCACTGTTCTTAAGGCGAATAATTCAGGATAGACTGTTTTCTCTCACTCAGATCCAGCGTCAAGACATAGGACTTGTAAAATTCTTTTGACGGTCCTGTGAGAACGTTCAATAGGATTACTTTGAGGATGATAGACCGAACTTCGAATCACTTTTATTCCAAATCTCTCTACGTAGGTTGTAGTTCACTCATGAATGAAGCATCCTGATCGTGTTGCAATTCCTGCGGAAATCCCATCCGACTAAAAATCTGCATGAGTGCCTCCACAACATAAGTTGAAGTGATGTTCTCCACGGGAACAGCATCAGGATATCTGGAAGACAGACACATGGCTATTATCAGATACCTTTTTTAAATTGGAGTAACAGGAAGTGGTCCGTATGCGTCAATGTTGATCTTTGAAAAAATCTCTTGAACAACAGGAACCAACTTCATCGGAGCCTTCTTTGTCATTCAGTTTTCCAACTCTGACATTTGTCACAACTTCGTACAAAATTATTCACTTCCTTGAAGCAATTAGGCCAAAAAAAATGCCTTGCAAGAATTTCCAATGTTTTGGTCATTCCTAAATGTCCTGACTTAACTTCATGACACAACGACATCAGTTTTCCACGATACTATGTTGCAATTATTAGCAAAATATTTTCTTTTCCCATTTTATCAATCTCTTTTCACCAGAAGACCGTTGGAGAGTATTTGGTATTCACCTGAAAGTACCTTGACTCAGTACTTTTTCCATCAGAGGTTTCAAATTTTTGCATTCCTTCTGTTCTTCAACGAACGTCTTCGAATCAATCTTCAGAAGTTCAAAACCTTCGAAAGATTCCATCTCGTTCAGCGGAAAAGAGAACAAATCATCTTTGTCAATATCGATGTCAGCTTCAATTTCTGGAATTGAAATTACTTCCTTTTTTTCTTCCTCTTGTTGAGCCATCCGTCTTTGAGCATGTGTTTCAATGGCGTTCATCTGGTATGGGACATCAACCACCTTCATCTTTTCCAGAAGTGTAACCGTTTCATTCCCCAACAAATGTCTTCCTTTGTCTGAGAGACTACAGACAACTGAGGCTTTGGTTATTACATGCCCGAACTTTCCTTTATAGCTCCACCTCGGCTAAAGGCAAGCAGATTGGAGTATTGTCAACGGCTTGAATAACCCAAACATTCTCACCTGTCAGTATCTCAGGACGAATGAGGTTAAGGCCAACAAGGTCGATTGTCGATCCAGTGTCTCGAAGAATTTTCATGGGAACTTCATTTACCCATCCTTGCCATGTATGGTTTCATCAGGTCCTCTTTCGTACTACTGACAATTCTATTTATTTGCGCTGAAGCAGCTTCGGATCTTTTCTTCAATCTAGGACAGTTCAGTTTAATATGGTCAAAACCATGACATTCATAGCATTGAATTTTTGGTTGTCTCTCAAAAGCAACTGGCGAAGATGTTACTTTCGGTGAATCCACACGTTCTCCTTTAATTTCCTTCGGATTTTCTTGATTTTTATTTCTCCAATTTGAATGGTTTTTTGGTTCTTCGGATTTCCTAGGTTTCCAATTTGTAAATGATTTTTCTTGGTGTTTCGGAGTGTTCCCAAAATTCTTCGTAAAACCTCTTACGGTTTCGTATCCATCCATCTTTAGAGCAAATTCTTAGGCGGACGTCATTTTACTCCATTCATAGATGAAATGTTCTCGGCATTCTGCCGATACTCTTTTAGCCTGATCGGTAACCATCAGATCTGCCAATTTGTTAAAGGTTGTTATCTCTAATCCAGCTATCCATTCTTCGAAATAGTTTTGGAGGTCATCAACAAATTATTCCCGTCTTGTCGTTCTATTTCTGATGTTTAACGAACAGCTGTCTGAATTTCTCAGGACTCGGCTTATATTTCTTCAAAATAATATTTTTCACATATAAATAATCTTCTGCCTTCCCTTCTAGTTCCCTTGCTATAATTTGGGATACTTCATTTGGCAAGAGGCCAATCAAATGTGAAACCCATTCGTTTTCATCGAGTTTTATGCTGAGAACTTGCCTCTCGAACATAACGAAATACAGGGAAATATCACCTTTAGTATCGAACTTTTGCATTAGATGATGCAATTCTATTTTTCTCCTTTGGGATGTACTTCAGTTAAATTATCAGAAATGATTCCCTTTTCAATACGCAGTTTTTCCAGTTCAAACGCCATTTCCTCTTTTCTCTTCTGAGCTTCGGCTTCCAATTCCTATTTTCCCTTCTGGAGTTTTTCTTCTTTTTCCCGAAGCCTTTCGGTTTTAATCCTTTCTAGAAGTGATTTAACGAATTCTACGTCGTAATCATCAGACGTGATGATTTCTGTCTTTATCTTTTCAATAGTAGAATTCGAATCTACTAGCAAACGTAACACCTCGGTTAGAACGACAATGTCCTGCTTTTTCACTTGCGCAATGAAAATCCTGATTACAATAGCGAAAACAATACACACTTCTAAAACAACCCAGAATCCACTCTTAAAGCACAGTTATTAAAATTCAGTTATTAAAATAAATCAGTTATTAAAATAATCAGTTATTAAAATAAAAATACTATGCTTAACTCATACAAAACAAATCAATTCTACTTTCTATATGAGTAATAGTATAATGAACTAAATTTGTTCGTTAAATTTCACAGAAATGTATTATGTTATTTTTTTTAAAAAAAGAAGTAACTAAATTCTACACTCGCTCAAATAAATTACCAAATGATAACACACTCAAATGACAATTCAAACACAAAACCTCGATAATATTTTTATTTCAAAAGCACTTTCGTTTTCAGCTGTAACGAAATACTGTTCAGTGCAATACATCTACACTAAGGCAAAACTAAAATTTTTCCAAAACGATCGACAAATTTCGCACAAAATCAAATCAAAATTGATTTCACAATTATAACAGTTGCAAAAAACGTATACCTGTATTAGAAACGTAAACGTATTTTAGAGTACAATACACGACTTGTTATCAAAATCTCCTTGCAATATGATCAATACACAGTGAAATATCATTTTTTTCGAAAATAACAATATAGTATTTGAACAATACAAAAAATTCCGAACTGATATTCTATTTTTTTCCCGCAAGTCAGAATGTCTTAAGCGCCTGTCAGGATTGACTTAAAACCGAAACAGGATATTTCAAAACACTTAAGTCTGGCGACTTCTAAAACGAAAATAGAAATGGGACATTTCAAAACTAAACGAGTCATGTTGACTCCTAAACCAAAACCAGGAACGGTTGATTTCAACAATATCAAGTCAGGATAACTTCTACCTCAATTCAGAAACAGGACGATTCAAACTCAATAAGTCAGGATGACTTCAAACCAAACCAGGAACGGTTGATTTACACACAAAAAAATCAGGTTGATTTTTTTTCTAAACAGAAACTGGTTGTTTCTAACATTAAACACAATGTTTACTCAAAACAAGAATTACAGTTCAGTTTAATAAAACAAATGCATTTTTGGTGTGCACTGATTCTTACATTTACAACGAAATTCTGATAAGTTAGCACTTACCCTTTTAAAACACGCGCTGGCGGTCGTCACAACGGGTACCAGGAACTAGTGTACGAGGGAGTTCCACACGAACATTCTAGAAGACGCTGGCGGTCATCTTCCCTTCAACTGTTACTTCGAAATTAACTAATGCGCATTTCGCATCCACTAGCTGCCACGGGAAGTTACACTCTCGTCATTGGAAAAAACTGACACATTGCTAATGGTTTGACCAATTGCACTTCAAAACAATGATATTGTGTATTATTTCATCAGATATTCTTTGCGTCGTAATCCCCCTGGTGGTTGTCTCGTCATTAGCAAATCTGACCAGATCTTGAACGACATATCTCGTCATTAGAAAAATTGACCGGATCTTTTCATCATCGAAAAAAAAACCTGCAATATCTTGGCGACGATATATCTCGTCATTAGCAAAATTGGTTAGATCTTGATTGACGAGATACCTCGGTCGAAACCACTTGAATGGTTAATGTTCGTTCAGAAAATCCTCAAAATCATTTTGATCTCTTCTCCAATCTTTATTTCAGTGTTTGTTGTCTACACCATACGCCTGTAAACTAATACGTAATCCAGTTCTATTTAATCCTTTGGCTTTCTCACCAAGACTAAAATCCTCCAATTTAGATGAAACAAATGAACTGCAATAACAGGTCAATTCTAACGAACCCGGCATTCTGTTAGCCCAATAGATCATTTTAAACCTGAACAATATGTTTTCAGATTACAGAACTTCGTAAATTAAAATTAAAACTTATTATCCGACAGTCACAATGCAGGTAATTATTTTCAATTTGAGTAACATAACGTCTTGCATTAAGATTCATTTATTACCCATTTCTCCCATCTTGATAGGACTAGTGCCAAAAGATAATTGCCCATTCCCATTCAAATGGAAATCAACGGTTCCGATGTTTACGAGTTATTCATAAGGTAATGATGACAGGTTTGGTCGTGTCTTCGATCCGATTATTTTAATATCTGACATCCCTCAATGTGGTACCATGGCAACAAGTTAGCATCATTGTTCCGCAAATGACATTTTCTAATTCTAATCCCCGAGATTAGCAGTAAATCTTGGTTGGATGATGGAAATTCGTCAGATCGGGATCTTCTCGGATTCTAAATTTTTAATGAGCCATGGGCGTGCTTTGAGACTTCTGGAGATTAAGATTTGTATGTCGCCTTGATTAAGCTCTATAATTTGTTTGCTCTTCCTGTCTTTTGAGAATTAACCAACTAAGGTTGCTCGGTTGTTTTATTGTATATCTTAATGTGACAAAATTTAATGGTTTCATGTCTACATTACAGGAAAAGAGCTGAGAACTAAGAAACAACATGATCATGTTACGACAGTTTATCTATGAGTATTTCGCGATGGTAATTCCTTAACAGTTTCTTTAACTTTTTCCTTGACGTTAACATTCAGTAGCAATAACATTCTCTAACGTCTTCTCCAATCTATTTTGTACATTGAGGTCAGAATTGACCACGCGATTCCTTCTCGAAACCTTTGACGTTGTTGGGCGCAACTTGACCAACTGTGATCCTTTCGCCATAAAAACCAACCGACCAATTTGAAAGATGGTGAGCCTACATTCTCACTGAAATGGCGATGAACGCTTTCTCCTCCGAATAATTAGCGATTTTATGATTTATGAATATTTTAAGCATTTGACTAGATAGATATGTAATCTGCCCTTCCTGTTTAGGGCAAAAGGAGGGATGCGAGTTCAAATCTCTGTTCGGTGTACACGGGGGTTGGTGCCCGTTCAATATATCGTGGCATAAAATGTCCTCAAGCTGGTGTGGTGTGGAAATTTCGAGTGTGGCCAGCTCTGGTGTTAACCTCGTCATCTGACCAAGGTTCAAAATGACGAGGTGTTATCTCATATCTGTCCCATCGGAATGGATTCCAGACCGTCGCTGATAGCCCGTTGTGTTGCTCCAATGCAACTTAATTAAAATACCTACCTGTCTTCCTGTTTAACTGCTGTCGTGGCTCAGTGGGTTTCCCACTGCCCTAGCAGCCTGGAGCGGCGCAGGTTCGTTTCCTTCCTGTATGTATTTCTGTCTCCTGTGTCAGTAAAACTTTGCATTGTTTGTACGTCCAGTGCTTTATGTAGTCTACCTGGAATTGGGCACAGTATAGCCAATGGATGATCGTCCTCCGAATACTCTACTTCCATTCACAGGGAACTAGACGATTCGTAGAGATCTCCGTCCCCGATCAGACAGGTTGCCGCGGTTCAGCTGTTTTGTCCACTTCGCTAGGAACTTGCGAATTGCTGGCGGAACAGGTTCATTCCTCTCTGGGTGTATTTCTCTCTTCTGTGTCATTAAAGCTTTCGTTGTGTGTGTATTACTTGATGTTGTATGTCTTGTGTCTGGCATGGCCAAATACGGCCCTTGCGCCACAAATCCCAACCAACCTTCCTGTTTATTTCAGTATTTACTTTGGTACTGACAAGTCATTCCAGTTGAAATTTTTAAAGACAAGCGGCGGTTTGTTACATTCCAATCCCCAAAGCAACGACAACAGACATACAGATCACACGGATCCATCAGTTTGTCTGATCGCTCCTACGGCTAATCAAACAGAAGAGACAAGTCAGCGCACGTTGACGCGATCAATCTCTTTGAGTGGGCACACAACGAAACAACCCAGCTCTGGGAATCTGATTACTGTTTGTGTAAAACCTCTAGACAGGGATACGTTGTAATAAAGCAATTTTTTTCGCATCAATCTAGTGATAAGTGGGCTGCAGAACACGAAGAAAATTTGCCTAATCTTATCAACGGAGCTAGAAGCCGAAAGAATGCATCCTGTTTTGATGGTCCTTTCTATCGAGTTGATTATGACTTTCACAGAAATCTAAACCAACATCTTGTCAGTCAACCGTCTGCCAATACTCGCTTCCAAGATGTTGGTTTAGATTTCTGTGGAAGTCATAATCAACTCGATAGAAAGGACCATCAAAACAGGAATAAAAATTTTCAAACACAGTTCACATAACATTGGTAGCACCCCTTATACCATTGATACATTTAATCACCCGAAATACATACGAATGCTAAAATTGTCAGTCAACCGTCTGCGAATACTCGCTTCCAATTTTAGCATTCGTATGTATTTCGGGTGATTAAATGTATCAATGGTATAAGGGGTGCTACCAATGTTATGTGAACTGTGTTTGAAAATTTTTATTCCTGTTTTGATGGTCCTTTCATATTGAGTTGATTATGACTTTCGCAGAAATCTAAACCAACATCTTGAAAGCGAGTATTCGCAGACTGTTCACTGACAATTTTAGCATTCGTATGTATTTCGGGTGATTGAATGTATCAATGGTATAAGGGTTGCTACCAATGTTATGTGAACTGTGTTTGAAAATTTTTATTCCTGTTTTGATGGTCCTTTCATATTGAGTTGATTATGACTTTCGCAGAAATCTAAACCAACATCTTGAAAGCGAGTATTCGCAGACTGTTCACTGACAATTTTAGCATTCGTATGTATTTCGGGTGATTGAATGTATCAATGGTATAAGGGTTGCTACCAATGTTATGTGAACTGTGTTTGAAAATTTTTATTCCTGTTTTGATGGTCCTTTCATATTGAGTTGATTATGACTTTCGCAGAAATCTAAACCAACATCTTGAAAGCGAGTATTCGCAGACTGTTCACTGACAATTTTAGCATTCGTATGTATTTCGGGTGATTGAATGTATCAATGGTATAAGGGTTGCTACCAATGTTATGTGAACTGTGTTTGAAAATTTTTATTCCTGTTTTGATGGTCCTTTCATATTGAGTTGATTATGACTTTCGCAGAAATCTAAACCAACATCTTGAAAGCGAGTATTCGCAGACTGTTCACTGACAATTTTAGCATTCGTATGTATTTCGGGTGATTGAATGTATCAATGGTATAAGGGTTGCTACCAATGTTATGTGAACTGTGTTTGAAAATTTTTATTCCTGTTTTGATGGTCCTTTCATATTGAGTTGATTATGACTTTCGCAGAAATCTAAACCAACATCTTGAAAGCGAGTATTCGCAGACTGTTCACTGACAATTTTAGCATTCGTATGTATTTCGGGTGATTGAATGTATCAATGGTATAAGGGTTGCTACCAATGTTATGTGAACTGTGTTTGAAAATTTTTATTCCTGTTTTGATGGTCCTTTCATATTGAGTTGATTATGACTTTCGCAGAAATCTAAACCAACATCTTGAAAGCGAGTATTCGCAGACTGTTCACTGACAATTTTAGCATTCGTATGTATTTCGGGTGATTGAATGTATCAATGGTATAAGGGTTGCTACCAATGTTATGTGAACTGTGTTTGAAAATTTTTATTTTATTAATTGTCGTCTATATTAAATCGTAATTTGTCAATATAATTTCCGCTTAACTTTAATCACTTGTCCTAACTCGAAACTGACCTCAAAGGCACATCTTCCCGTTGTAATGCTCGTACACGTATAAGAGGAGTGTATGGGCATTTTGTACTTGACGTTTTCTTGTGTTCCGCGCAGCTTGGCCGAATATGACCCTTGCGCCACAAAAACGCAAAACAATCAACCAACCTTTTCTTGTGTTTGGGCTTCACGGACCGTTACAGTTCGTTAACGTCATCCAAATCCTGATATCTCACACTATACAGTCGCTGGGTGCCCCTCTTCCATATCTGCCCTCTTAACACAAAGAAAATGACTTTTTAACCTTCCAAGTGGTTTTGACGAGATATCTCGTTCATGAAGATCAGGTTAATTTTGTAAATGACGATGTATATCGTCATCAAGATATTGCCGATGTTTTGATAATGACGAGATCAAGATCTGATCAGTTTTCTTCTACACACGAGATATCTCATCCATCAAGATCTGCTACCACGAGATATCTCGTCTACTGCTCAATGCAACTGTGGAAGATACTGTCACATAACCGCCAGTAGGGTTAATTGACAGTATCTTCCATAATTGCATTGAGCATTTGAAAACTAAAACTTTATTAAAATTAACTAACACAGCAGAAAACAGCAAAACAAAACGGCAGTAAAGTCGACTGAAAAAGGTTGTTCTAAGCCGTATGAATCCGTGACTTCTCTATCTCGTGATCTGGTTTGAGTTTTCTACAACTTACAAGCCGGAAAAACAAAGTTTCAAAATACGAAATTAATACTGAGTGAAAAATGGGAAAATGTCACTGCACGTAGTCAACTAACACGAGGTTTTGTTTTCGCCGGTCACGCGCTACATTACTTTATCGATCGCGTTTTTCTTTTAGGCGTAGGTGTTTTTGTGGACGACACCTAACCAGAACAGCTATTTCGCGGATAAATCATATAAGTCGCCGCTTACAAACATCGTTGGAAAAAACCTGTCTGAACTTGTCTACCTGAAAACATGAGTCATGAGTCCTGTAGGATACTCGTGACTCAACGGGCCCCTGAGCTAGCAACCTGCGAGCTGTGAGCGGCGCAAGTTCGATTCTTCTCTGGGTGTATTTCTCTCTTTTGTGTCAGTGAAACTTTCTCCGTGTCTGTTCCTTGACGTTGTTTGCATTGTGTTTGGCACAGCATGGCCAAATACGGTCCTTGCGCTTTACAAAAACCCCATTAGCCCTGCATTATTCAACCATATCACTATTCCCAGTACTTAGAAAACATCCCTCTTAAAAATTGCTGCGTTTTCGGTGTGGAGGTAAATGCGATTGGTTTATCGTGTGGTTTACAGAGCAATTTTTTGTGTCATAAGGAAGAGATACTCTTCACCTGGCTCGAGTCATGGTGAGTACTGTTTGACTTTTGACCCTTTTACGAGTCCGAGAAGTGTAGTGTTGATTTTACCCCATAGCACATAAAATGACTAAACCACATATCTAAAGAATCTAGGGATTCTTTCAACCTTCAGAAAGATTTTTGTCCTTTCCTTAAAATAGAATCTAACTTGGAGCTTTTGTATTAATCTTTTTTTTGGAATAGTCTTTGAAACGATTCTATTTGTCATTTCCTTGAGTAGAATCATTTAGACGTATATACATATATATTGGTAAGTTCCGTCGTAATTCTGTCTCCTTTGGATATATGATGCAGCTTGTCCTAATCTTGGACCTTGCACCACTTGTGCCGTCCTAATCTCGGGCCAACTTGGCTTGTGCTACTCTTGAACCTTGGGCCAGAAAATCCAAATAAGCAGCCAACCTTTGGAAAGATAATATCGGTCCTTTCCTTGAAATAGCTTTTGGAA
The DNA here is from genome assembly GCA_933210815.1 of Meta bourneti. Taxonomy (NCBI): domain Eukaryota; kingdom Metazoa; phylum Arthropoda; class Arachnida; order Araneae; family Tetragnathidae; genus Meta; species Meta bourneti. Next base: position 7,343,344 of record OW119926.1, read on the forward strand.
AGATTCCATGGATTACATTTACTTAGAATAGCATTCTTTGGAAAGATTTTATTGATCAAGTTCAATATTGGTTGGAAGTCATGCAGGAAGAAAGCAAGGTGAAATTATACGTGTGAACTCCTTATAGAGTTAAAATGCAAGTTGAATCTGACTCGAGTTTGTTTAATTTACAAATTTAGACTTGATTTAATTTAGTGTTCCCTATTTCCCTTTTAAGTTTGTACAGGAAGTTCTTAAACACCCTGTTATTGTGACTTAGAATTAAGTGTATTAAAATTATATATTACATTGTATTACTTAAGGAGTCTTGGATTAATTAAGTCATTGTGTTAATTAAGTCTTGGATTAAGAGAAATACTACTCGTGTTGACTTCCAGACATCTTCCCATATCCTAATTGCATTTTTGCGTTTGATTTATTGTACGTATTTGCATCTTTTGTTACGTGTGTTGCAAGTTTCAGATTATAAGCGTCTGTAATGATTTGAAAATTATTTTAATCCCATTGTGATTGAAACGGATGATTATTCCTATCATTGATCGTGTGCTGAGAATTGAGGGATAATAAGAATAATGCAATGGTATGATAGGAACTGATAAAATCCTCATTATCCTCCAGTTATACCCTGAGAGACACAATAGTTTCCATTCATCATTCACGACAGCTGCCGAAAAATTGTCATTCATCAAGAACGGCAATAGGAAACGCATTGGTGCTCATGCATTTTTTGCTGACGTACTGTCAGTTTTTCTTTTGAAATTGCATAAATTTATGCAGATTGTATCGTTTTCTTGAGTTTTGTCACACGAAGTATATTGAGGATGCACCGACCAAGTCAGGGACCGACAATGTTTAGAAGTTGTAAGCTTCTTCCCGACTGCAAGCAATGTCACTTGTTAATGTCTTGTTACAAGCTTTTCATGACACTTTCAGAAAATTCCAGGATTTTTATTCCCTTCTTCCGTGTAACACACTTGTCAAACCACTTGTTATTTTTGACTATTATCTTTCCTTTTAACCCTCTAGGTGGTTTTGATGAGATCTCGTTCATTAAGATCTGACCAATTTTGCTGATGACGAGATATATGGTTATCTAGAAATTGACAATATTTTGATGATGACGGGATCAAGATCTGGTCATTTTTGATGACGAGATAACTCATCCATCAAGATCTGACCAATTTTGCTGATGACGAGATATATGGTTATCTAGAAATCGAACAATATTTTGATGATGACGGAATCAAGATCTGGTCATTTTTGATGACGAGATAACTCATCCATTAAGATCTGACCAATTTTGCTGATGACGAGATATATGGTTATCTAGAAATTGACAATATTTTGATGATGACGGGATCAAGATCTGGTCATTTTTGATGACGAGATAACTCATCCATCAAGATCTGACCAATTTTGCTGATGACGAGATATATAGTTATCTAGAAATCGACAATATTTTGATGATGACGGGGTCAAGATCTGGTCATTTTTGATGACGAGATAACTCATCCATCAAGATCTGTAATTGTTTTGCCATTGACAAGATACCTTGTCAAGACAACCACCAGGAGAATTAAGATTGGAATTTCACGCGTTTACTGATGAACTGGCGTGCTAAACTTAAGGAACACTGTTATTTTGATAGGCTATAACCTCAAAATTAACCCTCCTAGTGATTGTCTTGACGACGTATCTCACGATGTATTAGCAAAACTGACCCGATCTTAATGGACGAGATATCTCGTCATTAAAAGAAAACAGACCACATCTTGATCTCTGTGTCATAAAAAAGAATCGCCAATATCTTGAGATATCTCGTCATTAGCAAAATTTATCAGATCTTGATAGAGGAGGTATCTCGTCTAAACCACTTGGAGGGTTAAGCAAAAAAAGCTGTGGCGATTCGCATAAACGAGAATATTGAATAGAAAGCGGGTGCATATTTAAATTTTAGAATCGTGATGTCAAGTTTTAACACATGAATGGGTTTTGCTACCACAGGAACTCACAACCTCATTGTATACAAACGTGGTTCAAAGCCTTCATCGGTGTTCGAGTGGGTCGTACAGCCAACTAAGGACAACCTCTTCTCTTCACTTAAGTTTTTGCAGTTGCTCTTCTGTCTCATAGCACCCAGTGCAGTGTCACCACGTTAGTCCAAAAACTCTACTTGATCGTTTCTGTTTTGTTTTGACACATCGATTCGGTAACAGAACGTACCTTTGGTATCATTTCCCCACATCTAGATAATTTTACCAGAAAGTAGCAGTTGAAAACATTACCGTTCCTTACGTTTTTCTCACCAGTGTGTTTGAATATTGAAATGTTTTGATTTAACCAATTTTTGTGAACGCGCAACGGTAGTTGTATGACTTGTATCTAATATTGGGGCTGCCTATGGAAACGGAAGAGCTGCTCGAAGGTGTACCACGAACGTTTCCCAATAGGTGAGTGCGGAATCGCCTAACGTTTTCATCGACAAAAGTGTGAAACCTTGCATTTCATGTCAGCAGGTATGATGCGGGTGGGCCGAGAAGTTGGAGCACTCCAAAAATGGACGACATTCAACGCAAGATTGAGAGAAACTTGGGCACAAGCGGGTGATCAGTTGACCATTTAGAGTCCAGTCTTTGAAACCTGAGAATTATCCTTAAAATTGTCATCTATGGCAGATCGCAGTGTTCCTGTGTAAGCGCTTAAGCACAACAGCTGAGGACACATTCTTTGACAAAAAATATTCCATTGCACCCTTTTACCATCTTTTAACCCTCCAAGTGGTTTCGATGAGATATCTCGTCCATCATATGATCAATTTTGCCAATAACGAGATATCTCGGCATCAAGATATTGCCGATTCTTTTTAGCGTGACGAGATCAAGATCTGGTTTGTTTTGTTAATGACGAGATACCTCGTGGAGCCAACCACAAGGAGGGTTTAAGTTCGCCAAGGGACTATAAAGCAGAGATACGAATCTAAACCAAGAAGTACCTTTGCTAAACTGAAGCTGCACTATCTTTTCACGCTCTGCTAGGGATAAATATTATCTGTTGATATTTTTCGGTTGGGAAATATATATTTAGATAGCCTGAAATAAATATCTAGTTTGAATTTATCATATATGTAGAAATTATCAGATATTTCCGATTGGGAATAAAATCTACACTCTCCTCTATAGCGCCACAATTCATACATTGAGCTTATGACTTCTTACAGTAATAAATGATATTCATGAAATAAAATATTAATGTTTATTTCAACATCATTATTCATCATTGATATAAGATATTAAAGAATGTATTATATTGCGTTCGAGGGGGGATTTTTGAAAAATTGTGTCAACTGGATACTTGCGTGGGCTTTTGAAAATACTTAATCAAATCGATAGTAACGTCTGTTATTGAAGCTTCAAAGCAGTGCCTAAGAAAATTATTTCAAAACTGATGGTAACTATTTTACTATTTTATTTCAAGTGATACATTAATAATGCTTTAAGATTGCAACCGAACATTTTTCTTCTTAACGGAGCTCCATAAGCAACGCAATTCAAGTATTTTGTAGATTTGTAAACCAATTCACAGAAAAAACAATTAGTTAATTGAATAGTTTTTGAAAATGAGGGAAACCAGTGAGCAAAAAATTACTATCAAAATACAATCTTTAAGGTAATTCTAAATTATACAGGATTTCCCATTGTTTATATGCCCATGGTAGCCAAGTTGGTAGAGTAGCCAATTGGCAACTGGAGGGTTGGGAGTTCGAAATTCGATCCAACCGAAGACTCGTGTATGTGGGGGCTGGTGCACGTTAAATCTGTCACGGCCTCAGGTGTCCTCATATTGGCGTTGTGTGAAAGTTTGGAGAGTGGGGTGCCAGCTCAGTTTTGACCTCGTGATCTGACCATGGTCCAAAATGGCGAGGTGTTGTCCTCGGGGCTTTACCTTCAGGATTGATCCCGGGCATTCGCCAATAGCCTTTTGTATTGCTCCAATGCGACGTTAACTCAACTTCCAACGAACTATCATCCATTGCTTATAATTTTCAATGTAAAGATAATAGTAAGGTTCTCCACTAACATACATGGCATTCTGGTAGGCAGTAGATGAACGTAACAGGCCGCAGAGAACCATGTTAAAAACAAGACCTTTATTATCAGATATCGCTTTATACACTAATTACAAAAAATGAGGCAATGTATGATTCCTCCCACCGAATGTATTAAACATCCATGATTCATCCCACTGGATGGAATAAACAACCATGCGAGACGGAAGTAAAGGAGCCTATCCGTCTGACACTTTGAAAAATAGACACGTTACTAAACATCCAAGACGGAATCAAAGGTTCCTAACTCTCTCTCCATGTCTGTCTGAGAGCTCTACAGTAACATAGTGGTCGCCAAAGTGGTCTACATCGATCCCCAGGGGTCGATATAACATTGGTAGGGGTCGATTCGCATTGATAACATTTTCAGGGGTCGATATAACATTGGTAGCGGTCGATTCGCATTGATAACATTGGCAGGGGTCGATATAGCATTGGTAGAAGTCGATTCGCATTGATAACATTGGCAGGGGTCGATATAACATTGGTAGGGGTCGATATAACATTGGTAGGGGTCGATTCGCATTGATAACATTGGCAGGGGTCGATATAACATTGGTAGGGGTCGATTCGCATTGATAACATTGGCAGGGGTCGATATAACATTGGTAGGAGTCGATTCGCATTGATAACATTGGCAGGGGTCGATATAGCATTGGTAGGAGTCGATTCGCATTGATAACATTGGCAGGGGTCGATATAACATTGGTAGGGGTCGATTCGCATTGATAACATTGGCAGGGGTCGATATAGCATTGGTAGAAGTCGATTCGCATTGATAACATTGGCAGGGGTCGATATAACATTGGTAGGGGTCGATTCGCATTGATAACATTGGCAGGGGTCGATATAACATTGGTAGGGGTCGATTCGCATTGATAACATTGGCAGGGGTCGATATAACATTGGTAGGGGTCGATTCGCATTGTTAACATTGGCAGGGGTCGATATAACATTGGTAGGGGTCGATTCGCACTGATAACATTGGCAGGGGTCAATAGAAAATACAAGGCATCATTGTACGGGTAATATTTAATTCGGTTAACTCGGACTACCTCCATCCTGAACGACAACGCAATTAAAGAGTGAATCGGGGAAATAGTGACATGAATAGGACCTGTAAGATGGAGCAAGGTCATGAAAATAGTTATGGAAGCCAATCAAGTAGGCCAAAATGACATTTACCGTGGTTTTACAAAGAAATAAGCTAGATATATAGAATTTAGTTGCGATTTAAGGCTGCAACTGACTCATTTTGAACCCAGCATTGTTGATGTTGTCGCGCACCCTTCACATTGACAAAGTTAGAAAATTGTATGCTGTTAATAAAAGTCTAATTTTAATATATACAAGGAAGATTGTATTATTGTTATTTCTTATTTAAACTGATATTTTATATATTCCTCCTATCCAATGTTATGATCTGGCCCTTATGCATAAAAACCAACCAACCAATATGTCATGTTAAGAAGGACGTCAAAAACAAAAAAGCATCCTTTGATGTTAAGCCAATTTAATATGCAGGGTGTCCCAAAAAGGTTGTTCCGCAATTTATCTTTTTACCATTTGGAGATAGGTAGGCAATGTAAATTGCAAAAGTGCTCCAAATAAGGTAAGTAATTAAGATATGTGAATAAAATTATCACGTGATAACAATTTAAGCGGATACAGTTTTTATTTTCTATACAACCCCTCTAGATAAAAATCCGAGATAGCAAAAATGTTCCTTACCTGTATCCCTATCGTTAGTAAAAAACCATATTTCTGTAGGTTGAAAAGTAACGGAGATACAAGAGTTTCCATTTTCAGGGGGCCGTATCTAATCTAGAACGATGGCCAAAAATGAAGAGCTAAGTTCTACATTGCTGCAGATGGAAAAATTTCCTTTTATTTTTATTTAAACCATTTTTTCTACAATATTTTTATTGAAGATTATATATTCTACTATTATTCAGTGCGATTTTCATCTGCAGTTGCAATACTACATTACTTTGCACAATGTTGCACTTTCTGACCGAAAAAAATGCTTTTTAGCATTGTGTATACGGTCCCTAATCTGACTGTTTGAACAGCTGTGCACAAGCGATATAATGTCAACTTTTTTGCGTCATTATGCCTCCGTTACTGTTCAACCTACAGAAATGCAGTTTTCTGCTAACGATAGGGATGCAAGTAAGGAACATTTCTGCCATCTCGGATTTTTATCTAGAGGGGTTGTATAGAAATTAAAAACTGTATCCGCTTAAATTGTTATCACGTGATAATTGTATTCACATATCTTAATTACTTACCTTATTTGGTGCATTTTTGCAATTTACATTGCCTACCTATCTCCAAATGCTAAAAAGATAAATTGCGGAACATCCTTTTTGGGACTCCCTGTATACTATATTATACATACAATAAACACTAACTATAAAATAACTTTAAATCTCACATATAAGCGTCTTTTTTGCTTGTCCTATTATAATTACGTAATACGAAAATAGAGGGGTCGATAAAAAGTCAAGAAACTCTTGAAGGGGATGTCGGTCAAGGAAGTTTGGCGACCCCTGCAATAGCACAAAAGTTCTTATAAGTAATATTTTGTTGATTCCGATTTGGAAATTGGGTTGGCTTAAAAGTTCGTTCGGTTTTTTCAACTCAAAGAAAAAGTGGAAACTTTACAATAATGTGGAATAAAGGAGATCTCTCTTTCGCGTGAGGCAAGAAAAATGAACCACCATTCCTCATCCCAAAGAAGTCTCTTCATCCAAAGGTAATGTCGTATATAGCAGGGGTGTCAAACTGGCGGCCCCGAGGTAATTTTTTGTGGCCCACGATGAACTGAAATAAAAATGAAAACAGGACAATATGTTATGAAGAAAATAGCACCTAGGGAAGATCGGGGCAATACCTTACACACAACTTCGTCATGTTAAAAATGTGTGAGCAACTATTTTCGTCCATGAAATTAAATAAAACGGCCTACAGATCAAGATTAACTGATAAACATCTATCTGCCATAATGAAGATTGTCTATTCTCAGTCTTTGAATCCAGACATTGGAAAAATAGTAGGAGGAAAGCGCTCGCGAGTTCCGGTAAAAAAATTAATTTTAGTTTTGTAAATAAATTAAATTAAATAAACGTTAAAATAAGAGCAATTATATAGCAATATTATAACTTATTACCCTAAATTCACTTAATTACATAATGTGTTTTAATTATCCTATCCATATTCCCGAATCCACACTTCAAAATATAATTTTAAGAAAATTTGTAAATGTGATGTGGCCCGCGTGAATCTTACCAGTTGCATTAAATGGTCCGTGTTTTAATTGAGTTTGACATCCCTGGTGTATAGTTTGGGTTTGTATGAGAGTATGCGTTCCTTCCGCAAAACAAAACGATTTGTTCCGACACGTTCTGCTTCCAATTAGACCAACTGAAATCAACACTCAATAAAAAGCATCGTGAATTTGTCAACAAAAAGACTTGATCTTCCAACACGACAATGCAATGTTTCTTTGGTGACCAGGTACAAAACTGATGCAGCTAGCTGAGTTTTGACTCATTCGCCATATCCACCAGACATTGCACCTTCAGATTTCCATTAATTTCGATCCTTGTAAAATTTTCTCACTGAAAAACTTTCAGTTCATTGGACGACAACACTAGGCTCCTGGAGCAGTTATTTCCCGCAGTATGATAAAAATTTTGAGAGGAGGGGATTACCCTCCAAGTGGTTTCGACTTATCTCGTTGTGTCAATTTTGCTAATGACGAGATATCTCGTCATCACGGTTTGCCCATTTTAATGATGACTGGATCAATATCTTGTCAGTATTCTTCTAAGGGCGAGATATCTCGTTCATCAGGATCTGGTCAATTTTGCAAATGACGAGATACCTCGTTGAGACAACCACCAGGAGGTTTAAGAAATTGCCTGAAATATGACATTTGATGGTGCAACGAAACGTGAAAATAAGTTTTGCAATAATGTTATTTGTGGCACTGAAAAATTTAACTTTTTGTTAAATTTTACTCTAAAAGTATGATTTTTCAGTGTTTAAAACTTTTTGTACTAAAAAACTGAACGAACTTTTCGGATAATAAGCACGAAACCCTGGACGACACTTTTGAGTTTCCCTGAAATAGCATTACCCTACATATTTGTTAAGAATTCCACAGCTTTTCATTTGGATATGAATATACATCCACAGGAGAAATCTGTTCAGCTTACCTACCTTTCTATTAATGAATCATGATTTGCTATCTAATAAGTCTTCATTCCTTTTTCTTCATATTTCAAAGTACGTTGATTTGTAACTAATATTATCTCAATCATCTCAAAAATTCGATATCTATTTGAGTAATCATCTCTAATGATAGGTTGAATTAATTAAAATTAGTCTCGCTTAGCTTTATAAACCGCTCTTTTTGACAATATCACGCCCTGACATGGGTACTTTATTGCTACAGTGATATGAGTAGAGTAAATATATTGTCTCCATATAATCCATATAAGATAATTGAACGTAACATGGAACACTGCACCATTTCTGCCGATAAATTCCAAAATATCACAATCTGCGTAAAGTGAAGTGTTTCTGTGTTATAAGAAAGCACCCATATTCTGTTTTGAGCGCCAGTTGAGATTCTTTTTTCAACAGAAGCATAGATGATGAAAAAGTTAGTTAACAAATATTCATATTGCGTGCTTCATGAAGTGTTTGAATGTTCAATTCCTTTCCGAGCCATTTCTGGTAAATTTATTTTTTTCTCAACCCACTTGGATGCCTCGACGAGGTATCTCGTCATTAGGAAAAAAACCTACCAGATCTCGTCATGATCAAAGCATTGGCAATATCTTGATGACGAGGTAACTCGTCGTTAACAAAATTGGTCAGATCTTGTTGGACGTGATATCTTGTCGAAACCACTTGGTGGATTAAACCAAGTGCAACATTTCCGTCGAAACACATCACTGGAAAGGCCGTTGGTCATTTCGACACCGGAGTATGTAGCTTTCTCCCTTTCTCATTAGTCTCTCTCCCGGAGTAACAATTTCTTAATATTTTCCTTGATAAGTACAGCAAAAAATTTGGTAACTCAAGTTAGAAACATTCTATTACTAAATATACTTAGAACGTTCGCTGGTTTCTTCGACTCCAAACACATATCCAAGTCTAAACAGCTTTCATTCATCAACACATGACCGTAGAACAGCAAACCAAGCATATTTCTAACCACAATTCATTTAATAGTGCCTCTTCATTCGTTTTATTTGACCTTGAATGTGTTGACGTCCTATTCAAAAGACTGAAATAGGTCAGTCTTACTGGCGTGTTCAAGTCTAAGTTTATGCATCGTTAGCAGCTGTTATTTCAATTACTCCGTTATTATTCACGGGCGGTTTTGATCCTAGCACAAAAACGATGACTCTTGGGAAAGTTCCCGAATAAAATACAAATCTTGCTAGAACTATCCGTACATGAATCCGATGAACTTCCCTTCTCCGATTTAGATTCGTTCAAAGAAATCGGATTGCTTTAAAACAAATCAGAACCTGAAGAAAATGACAGATAATTCTGACAACGCCAAAAATAATTTGTCTTTATAGCACGCGGCGTGGCACAGAATAGAAAATATATCATTGGTGACGGATCGCTTTGCTGTTAGAAATATTTTGCACGAAATTGAAGACACTACTCATTTTGTAGAATTAAGTCCGTTTTGAGTTGAAGAACAATGAGTAAAAGCACCATAATTATTCAGATTCAAGCCGAAAAATGTCTAACACACGAAACGTGAAATTAATGTGTAATTTATATACAACCAACGGACACACTAAACATGTTGTTAAGTAAGTAAATGGTGCTTGGGAACTTGCCGTAAAAATTACTCATCATTGCATCAATTGAAAATATGGTATGTATATAATACAACTTTGATAAATTAGTTATTACATATTGCATTGTCAAGAAACACAATAATTGTTTTTGTTTTCTAATAGTCCTTGCTTTATGTGTATTATACGACATTGGAAAGATTCTATTGGTCAAGAAGGTCAAAACTGGTTAGAAGTCATGCAGGGAAGACAGCAGGTTGCGAGGTGGAATTATGCGTGTGAACCCCTCAGATGGTTAAGGGGATGACTCAAACGGCTGGTGACAGGGCGCTCCAAACCTCCGTTCTGATCGCGAGTTCGAAGTCTTCTCTCGTTCTGTTGTAACAGAGGGACGGTTAATTAAAGGGAGGTCCCATAAAACTATCTGGACGGAAAGATCTTCCAGGTATGTAGGTTGACAGATTTACGACAGGCGGTTCATTGGAAGACCTTCCGGTATTGACCTCTGTTACTATGAACGTTACTCTAGCTCCAATCTGTTGAAGAATAATAAATTCTCTTATCTAGAACAAAAGGGGTAATGGTAAAACTTTTTACCGCATATACCCCAAAATATAGCCAACGTTCATCTCGAATAGTACATATTTTCATTGGTTAAGAGCACGTTTATGAATAAATTTCACTTACGCTACATTAAGCAACAATCTGCGAGCACTAAGGAATATATCCACAGCCATAACACTTTATGGCGGTAATATACCGAACAATTTTGATTCTAGGACTAATAGTGGAACTTTCTGTTACGTACGTCACATTATCCGGTGGCTTTATTTTGATCTTCATGAGCCACTTGTTCCTTTATATATAACACTGTAAGAAGTAATGGGATCACTTGCTGTGTCATAGATGTCTGTTTCCAAGCTTCAGCTTCTTTTTAAAGAGGAAAATTGTTACCAAATATCTCTGGCTATAGCAATAATGCGGTTGTATTCTTTAAATCAATTACGAAAAGTATATTAAAAACTGAATATATGGGCTTCTTGAGAAAAACATTTCAGATTTAATTCTGTTCTCTATATTTTTCTATTCTCTATACTCTTTTTATTCTCTACATTCTTTTTATTCTCTCTACATTCGTTTTATTCAATTCTCTGTATTCTTTCAATTCTCATATTCCTTCTTTCCTCATCTCTATATTGTTTCTATCCTGTATATTCTTTCTATTTTGAATATTCTTTTTATTCTCCACATTCCTTTTATTATATTCTTTATATTCTATTCTCTGTATTCTTTCTAGTCTGCATATTGCTTCTTTTCTATTCTCCATGTTCCCTCTCTTCTATTCGTTCTTTCTATTCTATTCTCTATACTTTCTATTTTGTATCTTGTATATATTCTCTATTTCTATTTTGTATATTCTTTATTCTTTCTATTTTGTATGTTCTTTATATTCTCCATTCTTTCTACTTTGTAGATTCTTTATATTCTCTAATCTCTTTTTCCTGTATGCTTTCTATGTTCTATTCTATATTCTTTTATTTTATTCATTCTAATTTTACCAGTAATCAGTTCAGAACCGTACCGCGTGAAAGTAAAAAGGATTTGATTTGATTTTTATAGCACAAAACAGCTGAGGTTATATAACAGCATATTTTAAAAAATATATATTTAAGTAAAAAGTATTGAGCAAGGGTATATATAGTAAATAACAGACATAAGGGGGTTGAGTCTGGGCTGAAAGTTTCCATTGCGCATGACAAACACGATTAACCAAAGTAAAAAATCATTTGAAGCTGAAAGGACCTGAACTAGTTAGCTTTTCGACGAGAAAAGCAAGGGCGTAAAACTAGAAACTGATGGCTCACTCAGATTTATGCTTAAAAATCGTCCTTTTTACTTCAGATTTTATTCATTTTTACTTATCCACCGAAGTTTCCGAATTGTTTTTATCATCAGGGGATGTCGAGCGCAGCTTGGCGCTACTCCACTGCACGGATGTGTCAACGACGACATCCCTTAATTCGAGGTTGTCACATCTGTTGCCAGAGGTTGATTTGGAGGTAGAGTCAGCGACCGTCAATGAATGGCTTGTCAAAAAGACAGCATCTCTCTAAATTCGGTCACATTTTAGGTTGGCGGCTGTTGCGTGCTGCATATATAATTATAAGACTTCTCCAAACGCAGGAAAACAGCATGATCGCTCAATCAACTGTTAAGTGACTTGCTGAGATACAGTTGCGGTCGGGCTCGGATGACTGGTCCGGGAAAATGTAGCTATCTACAGGCCTCAGGTGGGGGAAGATTTTCGATAGTGCTTGGTAAAATATACAATTTTAACCCTCCAAATGGCTTCGACGAGATATCACGTCCATCAAGATCTGACCAATTTTGATAATGACGTCATCAAGATATTGTCGATTTTTTTAGGTTGACGAGATCAGGATCAGATCAGTTTTCTTCTAGTGAATGATTGAAGATGGTCAGTTTTTCTAATAATAGTTAATAGCGAGATATCTCGTCAATTAAGACCTTTGAACAGTTTTGCTAATGACGAAACATCTCGTCATCATAAAAAAATATCTCGTCATCCTGTGGATTTTTTGTGTGATGACGAGATCAAGATCTGATCAGTTGTCTTCTAATGAATGATTAAGGATGGTCAGTTTTCTTCTAATTAATAGTTAAGGAAGAGATATCTCGTCATCGAGCTATTGTCTATATTTTATGACGAAATCAGGATCCGGCCAATTTTCTTCCAATGAATAATTGACAAGATATCTCGTCCATCAAGATCTGACCAGTTTTGTTAATGATGAAATACCTCGTCATAGAAATATCGCTGATTTTTTTGACGAGATCAGGATCGTCAGTTTCTTCTAACGACGAGATATCTCGTTCGTCAAGATCTCGTCAGTTTTGCTAATGACGAGATACCTCGTCGAGACAACCACCAGGAGATTTAAACAATACGACGCCGTATAAATTGGACCATGATTTTAGCAACATTAGTTCTAGGAAATAACCTTTTCGATTTTCATCTTACGAAAAAGTTCGCTTGCTTTAGTTAAATATATTGATTCCCTAATACAGTACAAAATTCACCCAATTTAGATTTTAAGAAGCTAACTACCATGATATCGAAATTAGAACTATTTGAATAATTACTTATTTAATTCCTTATTAGATAAGTTCGGATTTACATGGCTCAAAAACAAACTGCGGTCATTCTGCGCCAACTTCCTTATTAGGATCATTCAACTCTGATTTTCATTAATTTTTTTTCGCATCTTAAGAAAAATTATTTCCGACTAATTAATTAGTAGGAAACAAAATTATTTTTGCACAATTGTATTGTCCGCTGCAATATAAACTGAAGATTTCTCAGAGACGACGTTAGTTAATTTTATAATCAATTACCAGATGCGTCTCTTTTTTCAATGTAAATTAAAAGTCATATGAATTCAATGAAAAAGCAAATTCTGACTACTTACCATAAAACAAAATTACTCACTAGAAATTTTACGTTTTTGTCGGAAGGGTAGATTCAAGTGATTAATTCAGAGTTATATTTGTACTTTTAAAGCGGTTTTGTACATGTGTTTTAAGATTTAATTCAATTTAAATAAAGGCTTCCTTTTTTAATACTCAGACAAACAATTACATCTAAACTTAGTTTCATAATTAATTTATCAATGTCATGCAATAGAAACAGTTCCACGGGCTAAATATTTAACATAAATCAATTCTTACATTCGTAACTAACAAATCAATTCACGAAAGACAGACAATACGTGTGCATTTATAATGTATTCATAACTTGTAAATCCCTGAATTTCCTTGCATAATTTTCAGTAAACGGAGAGCTGAATATATTATGTTTAGTATTTCGAATTTTCTGTATTTTGATTGTATATATGATTAGCAAGTTAAACTGCGGTTGATCCATCGAAGTGGTATTCCTAAGAAAAACCTATTAAAGGATGAAAAAATAAGTTTAAGTACACCGAACTTTAAGAACTTGAATTTAAAATATGAGGCCATTTTTAAGTCAAGCTTAATTTTGGTGGTGGTAGTGCTTTTGAGACGATACGCGTTTCCTGTGCGTATTCCAAACGTGACGTCACTTGGCTTGTTTTCCCAATATGATTTATCCACGTCGCCAATACAATTCCGAATCGATATAGTTGATTGGTAAAGTCCAGTTAGATTAAATGCCAAGCGTTGCCAAAATGGCGATGAATTACATTTTAAGGAACCCCTAATGTGTATCATACAAGTGTATTTGGATAGCAGAAGTAAAATCTTCGTAAACCGTCTGCTTCGTTTACACTAAAAATCCCTCTCAAAATGATCCCAAGAGACAATGTATGGAAAAGTGAATCAAAAAGGAAAATATTTTCAATTTTATTGCATCATATCGAGAGAGGAAAAACTCGTCTACTTTTCATAGGGAGAATTATAGATACCTTTAAACTTGTATTTTCTTCAGTTTCATATTTCCACATGCATCACTTAATCGGATCCGTCATCCTGTTATGGCTGACAAATTGGAATAATAGATTTAATCAACACTGTTTAATCCATTTATTTAATTGATGAGTCACAAAAAATCAATTTAGGTAATTGATTTTTAATAAATTAACCCTCTGAGCATCACAAAATTGTGTATTGTTTTTACCCCACAACAATAACTAAATAAACACTCCTAATTTGATAGAATCCATAGATTCTTTCGACCTTTAGAAACATTACATTGGCCCTTTCCTCAGAATAGAATTCTTTGGGCAGATTCTATTGCTCCTTTTATTAGAATAGAATCCTTTGGATTGATACTTTCACTAGAAAAATATCGTTTGGAAAGATAATATTGGTCCTTAAGAATAGAATCCTTTGGAAAGATTGTTGACTCTTTCCTTAGAACTGAATCCTTTGGAAAGATTGTTGACTCTTTCCTTAGAACTGAATCCTTTGGAAAGATTGTTGACTCTTTCCTTAGAACTGAATCCTTTGGGAAAATTCTATTGCTCCTTTCCATAGAGAACTCAGGGGTACATCTTTAGGTGTGTACGGGCATCACAACCCGGAGGTACCGGAATGATCTGTCCTCCCTTTTCTGTTTTACCCTCGCTTACCCTTCTGCTTTTTGCCTTTTTTACGTCCCTCGTCTTGCGTACCTTGGCCAATAAAAGCCCTTGAGCAATAAAACCTCAAAATAGCCAACCAAGCTTTCCTTATATCGAATGATTCTATTGCCCCTTTCCATAGAATATCATTTAGGAAGGTTTTATTGATCAAGTCAAAATTGGTTTGAAGTAATGCAGAAAATACTGCAGGTTGCAAGGTGAAACTATACGTGTGAGCCCTTCAGAGGGTTAAATAAGTGAACAGTGACGTGCAATTACGAATAAACCAAAGAATTTAATAGAATCACAACAGACATTTAGTTGCACTTCGAGGTGTCCGAAAACTGTTTTAAAACATTTAAATCAATACTTTTTCCTTAAAAAATGGGACGCGTTGTGTACGAAGACCACCATAAACGTTTAAGGTGCGAATCTGTTAGAGGAAGGGTAATATGTAAATGAATAATCTCGGTGGTTAGAAGTGATGTATAATTTTATTTATCAGAGGCCGATGATAGAAGCAAGGTACATATAGCATAGTAGTATGGTATGGCTTCTGCATCGTTCGGCATTAGTCAACTTTTGGTTTTGATTCCTTTTGAACTTTTCTTCCAATGATATTTGTTTCTTAACTTTCTGTTCATATTTCCTTTGCAATTTTTTCGACAATATGAAAACTCTACAAATTAAAAACACTTATCGGCTTTTTCTTTACACATTTTATGGCATCAGTTATTATTGCTGAATATTGTAGATCTTGTTATATTCTTTACAAATCTATACCAATTTGAATGTCCTATTTCTTCGTAATCCAAAGTTACACTGCCCAAACTGCAGCGGGCGTAGCGAGCATGCGCTACACCTATCTCCACCTACACCCCAAATATTCACCATTTTTGATACAGACATAAACCTTCTATTCAACAAAGTTTCAATCATTATATTATCGTTTATGGTTTGCGAGAAATTAGCTCGACAGATCTGCCATTTTTTTTTATCGCTAGAGTTTTCGTATAGGCCCCCTATACCGTATAGAATTCAACACGCCTGATAGTTGTCTGGACGAGATATCTCGTCATTAGAGGAAAATCGACCAGATATTGCTCTCGTCATCATCAAAAACTCAGCATTATCGTCATTAGCAAAATTGGTCAGATCTTGATGGACGAGATATCTCGTCATTAGAGGAAAATCGACCAGATATTGCTCTCGTCATCATCAAAAACTCAGCATTATCGTCATTAGCAAAATTGGTCAGATCTTGATGGACGAGATATCTCGTCATTAGAGGAAAATCGACCAGATATTGCTCTCGTCATCATCAAAAACTCAGCATTATCGTCATTAGCAAAATTGGTCAGATCTTGATGGACGAGATATCTCGTCATTAGAGGAAAATCGACCAGATATTGCTCTCGTCATCATCAAAAACTCAGCATTATCGTCATTAGCAAAATTGGTCAGATCTTGATGGACGAGATATCTCGTCATTAGAGGAAAATCGACCAGATATTGCTCTCGTCATCATCAAAAACTCAGCATTATCGTCATTAGCAAAATTGGTCAGATCTTGATGGACGAGATATCTCGTCATTAGAGGAAAATCGACCAGATATTGCTCTCGTCATCATCAAAAACTCAGCATTATCGTCATTAGCAAAATTGGTCAGATCTTGATGGACGAGATATCTCGTCAAAAGCACTTGGAGGGTTCAAAGAGAGTCTACAAAAACTTCCTTCATTCCGTACTTGTCTGAGATTACACACGAAACGGATTGCTGAGGGGAAAAAAGATGTTTTGCTCTTGTTCAGTCTGAATTAAGCTTTCCTCGACAACATGTGAAAACAAAATATCAACTTCCGCGAAAATCTTGTTGAAACAATTAAGACTTCTGAAATGTTGACTCATTACGTTTTCCCTGACACCTTTAGCTCGCCTCCTGCCGCTGTTTTGCTACCATGAGTTGCTTAAAGATGGGATTCAATTTCGAATCCAACTTTTTTCTTTGTGAGAACACAAAGAAAAAGGGGGTGATACCTTGTGACGCCAGTAATGGAGTATTGACTAGGACCTTGACAGGTGCCTTCTTTTGATTTCGTAATTTACTCCCCATTTTAAACATTTCAGAACATTCAGTCTTCGTTTCCTCTCCCTATTTGCATGGAGCAATTACCTCCCAACAAATTAATTGCAATTTTTAGATGTTTCTATCAACTTGAGTATGCAGATCGATATTCCTGATAGGTAGGTAGTTAACGTCGCACTGGAGCAATACAACGTGCTATTGACCATGGCCCGGGATCAATCCCGACAGTAGCGATCCAATATTGCGGATATAATCGCGTATCATAATATATAATAGACAAACTTGCATAGACATTCTAATGAAGTAGACAGCATTTAGGCGGAGTCGCTGTCGTAATCTCTGAAGGATAAATCGTGTGGGCTTACGAATCGATTTAGCCGATTGGTTATCGAAGCCAGACTACTGTTTTTGATCCCCGTGGATTGGATAATCACTGTAACCAATCTAATTTAGGATTCATGCTTTTTTCACAACCACGCGACAGATCTTCAAACCAAGTGATCGGCAGAAATAACATCAAGCTGCGCTCTGAGCTCCATTTTATTACAAGGTCGATGGAAACTTGCATCGACTTTCTAATGAAATAGACGGAGCATGTGCACGCAGATTTACGTATCTGTGACCTAGCATTCCTTCCGCATTAATCAAGCCAATAGCTTGTCAGACCCTAACTTTAAACCTTAAGACCCTGGGGATCAGGGATGCCCACCGCCTCAAGCCCAATGGCGCAAATCCCTCCAATTTTCTTTACCGCCCCCTCAAAAATCCAGTTAACCATATAACCTTTATTAGAATCTCAAATTTCCAACTGAATCCACACAAAGCTCTGCATTTCGTCTTTTGTAAATCAGTTAGAGATAAATAAAATCAAGAGATAAATTTGGGTGATATAAATTAAACTAGAACAGCTAGGAAAATGAACAGTTTATATTTATAACGGTAATTTCATGTATAAACAATGATATTATGTACACTTTGCAAATGAAAATAACTGTAATATAGTAAAAACAGTTTTGGAAGATTCTGAATGTTATATGAATAAAACAGATATTTTACCTTGTCCATAGATTTTTCCACAATTACCGTAAATCTCTGCGAGGAACACCATATATAGAGCGCTTTGGAACATTCTCTCTGGATCAGCGCTTTTACACCATTGAATTTTCCTCTCATATTACCAGCCCCATCCATACTTTGACTAACGATTCCACTTTGATCAATACCAAATAAATTCAGGCATTTCATTATTTCTTTAAGGAGATTTTGGCCTGTGGTATCTCCTCTAGTGAAAACCTTAATGAGCCGCTCTTCAGGTTTGGCATTTTCCTTTGGGACACCATGCGGGTTAGTATGCTCAATATAACGAACCACTAATCTTGAACATTCTTTTTTACTAAAGTCTTGAGTTGAATCTAGAATAATACAATACATGTTAGTCGTTTTTATACTATCTATTATTTTTAAAGCAACGGTGTCACTCATTATGTTAATTACATCATAAACTTTTGGATAACTCAAGAAATTAGACCCCATCTTTCCTTTTTCAGTTCTAGCTTTATAGATTTTTTCAAGGTATACCAGCAACAGGACTATATTTACTCAATAGCCTAAAAAGACCTATGAATTTTCCTTTTGCTACATCCTTTTTACGAAATCCAAGCATTTTTTCACTATCGACAACAATCGATGACAACAGACAGCACCTCTCGATTGTGATGGACTAACTGATCTGATTGTTCAGCTAAACGTGAATCAATCCTCTTTTGAGAGATCCATTGGATCGTTGCAATTTGAGCTGATAAGTGGGTTTTAGATTTTTCATGGAGCACAATATCCCGGTCCCTGCTATGCTTTGTCCATCCCCTATCAGCTGTTCCCCATATTGACTGCTCACGTGCGAGGGGAAACAGTACATAGCAAGAAAAATACGGCATCTTTTTCTGGGCTATATACCAGCCATTTTCTAACTTTTACACTTTTATTTGGTAAAACTTCATTCTTCCATGATGGGTGGAATTTTCTTCCATCTTTTGAAGGAAAATTGACAAATGACAAATCTTGATTTTCCAAATATAGTGCTTTATTTATTTCCTCAGCTGACAGTTTGATGTTGGCATATGATGCTGGATCTCTTGGGTTTTTCAACATATCATCAGGAGAATCTTCAGTTGTTAGTTTCCTCTTGTTGAATGGAAACTGAAGGTCTTTCAGCAGATAGATTGCTACATGATTCTACCTCTCCGTGTCCTAATTCAGTTTCATCAACTTCTTCCTGACTTTCATTTTCTTCAAGGTTTTCAAAATCTACGCCTTGGGTTGTTATACTTGATGAAGATGATAGCATTTCTAAATCTTCAATGACGTTTTCAAGAATCAATCTAAAAAAAAAACGATTGAGCAACCTTATATCAAATTATATCAATATTATTTTTGCGAAAAAATCAATATTTTGCGAGATATTCGCAAAAAAACTGTTTTTCACCGCCATAAACAGTACGAGTACACGAAACCATTAAATGTCGTCCTACCATGGGGAAGGGAAGTTGTGAAGGTGGGGTTGCGCAGTGAGTCTGTGCGCTGGAGACCTGGAACTACATCATACAGCCAAAACACAAAATATCAATGTTTACATACTTTGTTTACCGTTTGAGTTGAATTTGACTTGAATTTGAATGTTTATGTTTACCGGCGGTTTGAGTAAATTTTCGGAAAAATAGCCGGCGCTTTAAGTGTTAATTAAGTAAATCGTGCTTTGTAATTCTGCAACTGGTGTAAAAAAATTTAATTAAAAAAATTGTGGGTGTGAGGAATACTAACTTTTAAACCTACTTACCTAGAAAAGTCACCTGATGAAGCATCTTGAATCTTGTTGATGACGAAGCAATAGAGCCTGCATCAGCCACATCTTCAACTTTCTCCCACTTCCCATCACCTTTCTTAACTTCCACATCTTTGTATTTGATTTTGATGTTTTTGATTTTATACGTGTGCTTTTTACGGTAATGTTCTAACCATTTCTCCTGTTTATGCAGTGTTACACAATACTTCTAAACACTTATTTAAATAAAGTTTTAAGTGCCCTCGGCATCTCTAGGATTTCTTTAAATAAACGAACAGCAGTAAACTAAACTTCCTTTCCTTCTCCGAGACAGACACAACGTACACGGTTAGAGGGCTACCTGCATTCAACTGGTGACTTAACTTTATCTTGTCTATGGGACTACTAGCGATCCACATGACGTAACGGCGACAGACGGAAAACTCTCAAAGGTGACAGATGTTTATGAATACGCAGGGTATCAACGCTGCCAACTAAGCGTTGCTCAATAAAAAAAATTATGGAATAACTTCCTATGGTGAAATTGTTATCATAGCATGAAACAGTCTTTTAAACAAATTCAGTGATAGTCTAATTACTTATGAAAAAAATACATATATTTAACAATAAAAGGATTTCTTATTAAATAATTTCCCCCCCCAAAAAAACAGTTCATTTCTCTCTACTCCAATGTCACGAGGATGAAACGTATCAACATTGTGTTGCTTTTGTAATTATAATTAGTCTCCCAAAAATGTACCATTTTACTTAATATTAATAAATCTGAACCTCATGTCCTCACGTTGACATGGTGTGGAAGTTTGGAGAGTGGGGTGCCAGCTCAGGTGTGACCTTGCCATCTGACCGTGGTTCGAAATTACGTGATGTTGTCGTCGGATATTTCTCTTCGGGTTTGATCTCGGACCGTCGCCAATAGCCCGTTCTGTTACTCCAGTGCGACGTTAATTAAAAGTAACCTCTAATCTCTTCGGAGTATCAGTAAGATTGCATTAAATAATTATAGATTAGCTTTTCGGTTAAGATGTAGAATCCGAGACATGTTTGTCGCCAAGCAATTTTTGTCGCCAAATCAAGATGGCATCCTAAGCCAGTATGTTCGTTAAAAAAAACGTTGACTTTCCTACGCGAAACACCTTTTGCATAGGGTTGCCATAAAGCTGGATCAAAACACCAAGGTTACCATGTTTGGCGATAAATCTCCAGTCTCGGATTCGACATCTCCACCAGCTTTTCGATTACACACTTGAAGAGGAACACTTGTTAGAAAAATTCACACATTTATTAATAAACTAAGGACGATACAAAACTACAAAGAGGATCACCACTTTTACAATCCTTCTCCAATCCTTCCACACAAATACCAAATTAATATTTCATCACATTCCATATCATGGTTACAGTTTGCACGTGCATAATTAAAAATACATTCACTAATATCATAGTTCGTGCATACATAGTAAATATATGAATACAACTGTTTACGAGTAGCTAGTAGCAGTTGCATGCTCGTAATAAAAATTAAATTCACGAAGCGCTTGCATTCGCTCACGGATACTTTTCATTTAGTTTTGAGTTGAGAATTCCCTTATAAACCACAAATAATACTTTTGTAAAGATGATCAGCACCCTCCATTTATAGTTGTTTCAGCATGTCAGGTGTCTTATATTTTGGTGTTCAACATAGGGATCTAATGCAAACTGTAGACAACAAAAGCTACAAGAAAATATGCAGAAAATAGGAAAGCAAGATCGCAATGAGACGTTAATAGCAGGAAAATGTTTAGAAGTATTTTTAACATTATAAATCTTTATTTGGGTATTTTTACGTTTATGTGGGGACTGGTGCACTTCAAATCAGTCGTGGGGCGGAAGTTTGGAGAGGGATGTCAGCTCAGGTGTTAACCTCGTTAACCTGGTTCAAAATGATGCGTTTTCCTCGGATCTTTCCCTAAGTGATTGATCCCGGACTGTCGCCAATAACCCATTGTGTTGCTCCAGAGCGACATAAATTCAACAACCTACCGACTTTGTTTAGGTATTCTTCATTCTTCACTTTTTAATATAGTAAATACTTTCTCTTGGCTCATGAAAAAATTAGATATGTATTAAGACTAATTGGGCTTTGGGTAGGTAGTTGAATTCCCGTCGCACTGGAGCACCACGAGAGGCTATTGGCGACGGTCCAAGATCAATCTCGAAGGGAATCCGAGGTCAACGCCTCATAATTAGGTTTTGGAAATTTGTGTTTTTAATTTCAAACTAAAATTTTACTAAAATATTAAGGAAGGCTTTGTTAAGATTAGAATGTCATAAATTCAAATATAAATGCACAGATGAGTGCCGGCTGTTAAATTTTCGCAATTCGTATGACTTGTGCATCTTATAATTACCATAAGATCGAATAAACTAGGGAACAAGAGGAGCTAAGAGATGTGAGATAACATCTGATTAATATGTTTCTTATACATTTTTTAATGAAATGCAATGTAACAGTATTTTTATAGAACAATATGTGAAGCATTTTGCATTGAATAATTATTTTATGTATTAGCGTGCTTAAATGCCTGAACATAAAATGTGCATATTAAATCTGGTGTATTTCTTTCTTTTATATTAGTAAAACCTTACTAAAACTTTTTGCGTATGTCCATTACTAGATGTCGTCTGTCTTTTTTTGCATGGCCAAAGATAGGCCTTGAGCCACAAAATTCAACCCAACCAACGAACCATATTAAAATTTGGTTTCTTTATTACAGGTTTAAAAAACTTAAAACGTAATGTTTGCTCATATTCGATTAGAAACTTTGCTTTCTTTTAAGTTTCCTTTAAAGAAAGTTTTGTTAAATGTATTTACTATCGATGTATTTAAAATGTGTGCAAAAAAACTACACCTTTCAATTATAAATATGTAATAATTCGCTTTTTTCTTACAGGTGAGTTTTATTGGAAAGTTTCCACTCTAAAAAATGGAGCCTTTTGAAGTAAGTAAATACTCAAACTAATGTCACTAGATGGCGCTTCTCATCTATATTTCTTTTATATCTTGATTTGAATTGGTCTGTGTTTACTGCATTCCTGGACACAAGATTAATTGACGGCAGATGATTTGTGAGCAAACGTTAAAACTGGATGAGGATGAACAGCTGTATGCAGCGGGATGTTTTGAAACAAAGTTCAATTTTGTTGCCAGTCTGCAAAACGGAAAACGCGCACGGGGTTAACGTCTGCTAATCGGTGAACTTCAAGGGGTATTAAATATTTACGCTAATGAGAGACTTCGTGATTCACTCGACTCAGAAATCGAAGTAAAAGTAGGAAAATGTTTCAAAAGGCTTTTGTTTTTAGTTCATCTTGCCTTGATTTTAATATCAAAAATTTATTCCTTGCGTTTTATAGACTAAATACATTTTCACCCTCGCAAAGGTTATGACTCGTATTTTAAGACCTCAAACGGATGTAGTTTAAAGAGTTAATAATAAATAAAAAAAATTGCCTCGGCTTTAGCGATGTTTTTATTCTTAAACGAGTTCAATGTTTCGTTGCTTAACTAAGTCATTCAAGTTTTAAGTTCCTAAACGAAGTTCTCCATATTTATAGTTAAAAACAATATTTGGATGTTATGTTTGTTCTTAAAGGATGTCATTCGATATTTTTTAAGTGGTTTCATATTTTTATTTTTTCGCACAAATAAATATTTTTGTCTTGAACATTCATTAGATATAGATAGATTCTTGTGGGCTTCTGATATTTTCAAAGATATTTTTATTCAAAATCGTTATTCGAAATTTTTTTGCTTTTTATGCTTTATTCAATTTTATTGAGCTAAATTAATTCCATGATTTCAAAGTAGAAGAAAGAGTATGCTAGAGGTGAGTTATGTGAAACTCCTATTTTAAATTATCCTACTGAATAATTACTGCGGATACTTCAGAAACAGCGATTTTTTTAAATTAAATATGTTATCTGTAAAGTTTAGATTTAATTAAAATTACACACACCTCAATATTAGTAAGAGCACGTGAAAATTAAATTGCTAGTGTAAAGCATTATTTGATTCTTTTAGAGGCACATAACGTCCCATGTTATATTTTTGAAAGAAAGTATAAAAATATATAAAACAATTTGAGATGTTAAACTATTTTCAAAAAAATTAATTACATCAGACACTGACAAAGATGACATTGACATAAAAAATGGCGCCTTCCTTTTAGTTAGATTAGACTTGTGTGTGTTTGTTCTGTGCTTTCTATTCTCAAAAACAGTAATAATAGTGATTATAAGACAGCTATCACAATTGATACAATGTATGCAAGTGTAAGAAGCCTAATTTCTATTGAAAATTACTGTAAAAATAATTCATGTATCAAATTTGATACTTTACAGTGGAGGGTTAAGTGTATGTTTATTCTCCAAGTATACTACAACACGTGAATAATTTTCATATTATCAATTAAAAATTTTAGAGCTGAATCCAATGACTAATGCAAGAATTGGCCAAAAGAGCAATTTTAATTAACACTAAGCACAAGACAAAACAATTACAAGAATAAACAAACATAAAAAGTAACATCTCGGGGGAACAAAACTTCAGCGCGTCAGTTCTACGCTCGCCTTGGGAAAACAACTAGAGAAAAAGGGTTCATTCTCTTTCGCGGAGAGTGTGTCACGTGGTCCGCCATCGCCAATCAAGGCGCATATCGCTGAGACACACGTTAAGGGGCTGATGCGCTACAACCTCCCCCTCTGGCTCCGACGACGTCCCGACGAGGAGTCAGCATTACGTGCTTTAGGAGGGCGTCCTCTCTTTCTTAGTGGGACCACAGGAGTACTGTCAGTAGCTTTACAAGCCTTGAGAGCTGAAGAATGATAAACTCCTATAGGTGTGGTTGGATTTTTGGGATCTGCAATTTCATAAGTTGTAGGTGACCGTTGTGTGAGCACCACGTAAGGTCCGTCACGTCGAGGCATGAATTTGGCAGTCCTTTTCTTTTCTGCGTTACTCACAGGGTGCATGGTGACCCAAACGTGATCACCGGTATTGATCCGATGTTCTATAAAAGGGGTAGGCTCTCCCCCTAGCTTGAAGGTAGACTCAAATTTTTCCAACAAACCATTCATCTTTCTGCGCTGATCGGACGCTAAATGTTCTCCTTCATCAGAACGCAGTGAGCTTGGTGATATAGCTTGGCTGTATGAGAGTTGCTGGTTGCAACTTGAACGTTCATCTTCTTCATGAAAATTTCCTTTGTTGCTACAGTTGTCGACAGGCTGTTGACTCTTTACTGGTGGGTCTTCAACAGATAGCAGATATCTTACAGGGATATCTTTCTTGAAACCAATCTTCCGACAGGGATTGTCAGAGAAATGCCAATTTTTGTTCTTCATGTCTAGAACAATTCCGGACTTTTCCAAAAAGTCGGTTCCTAGTAGAGTACGATTCTTTTTTGCATTTGGTAATGCCAGTAAATTCAGCGAGACTGATTTTCCTTCAATCTGTATTGTCACCATGGCGGTGCAAGCCTCTTCAGTTGTTTGACAGCCATTTGCCAAAGTCATTGTTACTACTTCTCTTTGGAACTCTACTCCTCTCTTTTTTAATTGGTGGTACATGATCTCTCCAGCGATTGTTCTGCTGGCACCACTATCAACACAAACCCTGGCTCTTACTCCCGATATACAGATATCTATTAGCGCTAACGGGGATGCATCGGTGTGACAGTTATACATGCGGATAGAGTTCGAATGGAATGGCTCCCTTCTTGTCGATGACGAACAGTTTTTGCATTTTGATTTGATGGTTCCTAGTGCTCCACATCCGTAGCACGATATTTCTTTCTTCTCTTCAATACCCCTTGGTGTAATTCTGCCTTGTGAAAAGGAGTCCCTCCTACTTTGACTGAGGACCCCGGGATCCCGCCTACTGTTACTGGGAATCCCTGGCAGACTTTGTCTGTCAACTCTTTGTTCCAATTGTGATTGTTGGGTTCTATAGTAATTTCTTTTTTGGAACACTGGTTTTGTTTCATGTTGCTTCGGTGGAAGCTTCGGGTTGACAGTACGTAAGTTGTCGTAACTGTCCATCTTCTCCACTAGGTCACTTGGGGTGACCCATTCGCTCCATACGTCCAAGAAATGGTTTTTAACCTCTGAAGGAACACGTCTCTTCATTTGATCCAGGATCATGAGGTCTTTCAATTTCTCAAAATCCGTTATGTTCAATTCTGCTAGCCATGCTTCAAAATAGCTACGCAGTTCAAAATGGAAGTCCTTCCAAGTGCTCTCAGGACTTTTCTTGTGAGTTGCGAAGAGCTGTCGCATTCTCTCAGCACTTAATTTAAATCTCTGAAGCAGCATTGTTCTAATGTGATCAAAATCATGAGCCTTCTGTTCTGGTTCTCTGGCGATGAGTTGTGCCACGCTATTAGGTAATAGGCCCAGGAGATAGGCAACCCAGTTATGTCTCCCTACTTTAAGAACTTTCATCTGTCGCTCGAATAACTGAAGAAACAATGTCATATCACCATCATTCGGATCAAAATCAGGTAGCAACTTTTTCAAGTTAAAGTTGGGTTGATGGTCTGCAGACAGATGATTAAAACCAGAGACCTGCTCCAATTTCTGTGATTCTACCTGCAGACGGAGTCTTTCCAACTCGTACGCTCTTTCCCGTTCTATTCTTTCATTTTCCCGTTCTATTCTTTCCTTTTCCTCAGCCTTTTCCCGTTCTATTCTTTCCTTTTCCTCAGCCTTTTCCCGTTCTATTCTTTCCTTTTCCTCAGCCTTTTCCCGTTCTATTCTTTCATTTTCACGTGCTATTCTTTCTTTTTCTTCTGCTTTCTCTTTTGCACGGTTTTCGCTTATAGACAGAAGCAGATTTTTCGTGAAGTCTTCATCATAACTTTCATCTCCAGTGATAAATCTTTTTATATCAACTACTCTAGCATCAGCAGGTATTTCGATGCCGAGTTCATTCGCCAACTCTATCAGGTCACATTTAAGAGCTCTTGCCAAATAAGACATCTTTAGGTTACGAAGTGTACAAATAATTTTGAATACGAAAGTAAACAAGTTCAGTAAAAAATTTTTTTTTAAATAGATCCCACACAGTTTGTTTTCAAGAAAAAAAAATTAAATTAATGACCACTTCTTATAGGTACTACTTGTTTAGCATTGTTAAACAAATTACTTTTAAAACATTAACATTTGTCCAATAACACTTAAACACATGTTATTTATGAACATTAAATTCCAAAACACTTTTAAATATTCAAAACCAAAACATTAGATAACATTCCACTCGTGAGTTAGTCTTATTTCAATAATACTTCAAAAGAAATGATAAATTCTCGTAATATTTCAAAATTCCAAAAGAAACATCAATGCTTAAACAGAATGAAATCCATATTTCCTAATATCTAATCCTTAAAGGCATAATATAAACACATTTCTGCGCACATTGCACTTGATTCATACATATATTAACAAAACCAATAACACTCAAAAGGAAATCCCAATGTAGCTCAAACACAAAATAAAGAAAAAAAAATCGCTTTAAACATCTAGAAAGGTTTTTTTTTTAATGCAGCTGGCAGAAAACAGACCTTGAATCTATTGAGTTATGACTCATGAACATGACCGAATCAGAATGCGATCGGTTCTTGCACTTTTGAAACGAAATAACGCTGTAGCTTTCGTTTTTGAACACAATTAATTCACACCACTTATTAATTTTACAAAGTAGCTTATTACAAAATGAATACACATAACGTATTTTCAAAAAAACTTATTCTAGCAGTACACTTAATCAAGACAATACTACTTTGCACTTTTACTTTAAGAACAAAACTTTTCATAAAACACAAATACTTTTCACAAAACACAAATACTTTGCACTTGTGAACCAAAGGAATAATAACATTTAAAGTGATTTCACACTATATTTTAAACAAGAATACTGTTTGAACACAAAACGAAACTTCAAAATTCTGTTGCTGGACACGGGTTGGCCAAATCGAAAGTACTGCTAGACAAGAATGATTTTAAACAAATTAAAATAAACTTATCTCATTCTTCATCACCACTTGGGGATACGAGCATAAGGATGATCCGTGGAAGGGATTTCCACCTATATTCAATAGGATACACCTGGGATGAGGCTTCCAAAAATAGTGAGTTCGACGCCGCTGCAGAACACTAAAACCATGGCTTTTCCTACCAGTATGCTAACTCGGGATGAGTTTCTAAACATCAATGAAACACAGGGTGTGTTTTTCTTTCAATACCAACAGTATTGGACCTAGATTCCTGAACAAAAAACGAGTTGTTCCCAAAGGCTTTAATTCGGGCCACAAGATTGGGCGTCAATTTTAGAGCTGAATCCAATGACTAATGCAAGAATTGGCCAAAAGAGCAATTTTAATTAACACTAAGCACAAGACAAAACAATTACAAGAATAAACAAACATAAAAAGTAACATCTCGGGGGAACAAAACTTCAGCGCGTCAGTTCTACGCTCGCCTTGGGAAAACAACTAGAGAAAAAGGGTTCATTCTCTTTCGCGGAGAGTGTGTCACGTGGTCCGCCATCGCCAATCAAGGCGCATATCGCTGAGACACACGTTAAGGGGCTGATGCGCTACAAAATTAAGATAGTCATTTGTTTATCTGGACGACAGATTGAAAGAAATTTCGAATGGAGTAAACACTCCTGATACTCGACCTACTGTTTAAACAACTGAGTAATTTTATAAGTATAAAAATTTATTTTTATACGTTGCGAAACTTCAATTATAAACCAATAAATATAGATAAAAATCTTCCTTTGTTTAATTTAATACTTTCTATGCGTACCCTATATTCTCTTCGAAGATGTATGAAAACATGGGGCTAGTAGTTTACGTATTCAAGAATTGCACTTTATATGGATGTGAAGGTAAGTAACATTGAATTCAGCGTCTCAAACAGTATAACTTATTCATATACTACGGCAAGGATGTATCGGCTGTCGTATTAGATTCACCGCAACTTTTAGAACTTTTCTGCGACCATCCATGGCTTATATACTTTATTAAAAGAAAGATGTCATTAAAATTCAGCCTCGTCAAGTCTAATAGGAGCCAATTAAAGTGCGAAAAATAATGAAATCATTTATCTTCGATGTCAGGTTAATAGTTTGTATCTTATTGTCTTAATAATCGCATCATTATTGTTAAAATGAATTGATTATCCCTATTTGTATCGCTAAAATTAAAAATATGGAATGACGGTTGTAACAATGTATATGTTCCGGAAATACGAACAAAATATTAAAACGCGTTGTGAATAAATTATTCATTAATTAAATATTGGATTGATGTTTTTGCCTTCTCAAAGAATAAATTGTCTACTGGTATTTTTCAGTGGAACTGAATAAATGATAAACGAGAGAGAATATTAGAATTTTAACTCAATTTAAAGGATCTTCCGCAGATTTGTGCCATTTTTTTAAATTCCTAAGAAAATCAGCCGAATAACGCTGTTTCAGTCTTGTAAAACCATTGGTTATTTCTGAGCCTCACTTTTCGTCTCTAAATAAAGAAACAATATTGGAACTCTAAGGCCAAGGCCCCATACGCTTACCATTTTCACACCAATAGTTTTCTGCGACAACATGGGAAGCTAAGTATTGTTTGCCATTCGGATAAATTTTAAAACTTCAACTTTTATACTCCATTCGGATACGCTTATACTTTAACACCTTTTGTAGCCGATTCGTATACTTTTAAAACTTCAACAAGTTTTTTACTCCACTAGGATACTCTTATACATTAACACCTTTTATACCCCAACAACTTTTATACCCGATTCGAATACTTTTAATACTTCAAAATTTTTACTCCTTAATTCTTCACTCGGATACCCTCGTAACTTTTATACCTAATTCTGATACTTTTATGTCTCATAGGATACAATTTCCCCCATCCTGATTCTTTTACATTCACTAGGATACTTTTATACCCAAACTTCAAAATCCTTCTCGGATATCCCATTCTCCTTTCCATTATGTTTATGAGTGAAATTTATTAATATCTCAACTATATAGTTGCATGCAACATGATAATAAAGCAAATGAGATAATATTAAAAAAATCATGTCTAGCTTAAAATATAGGGAAGGGAAATTTGTAATGAGATAGTTATATTTGGTTCACTAACTATTTTTTTAATATCAAGACAAGATACCTGAAACCTTGAATTGGAGACGCACAAAACTGCACGTTATGCTAACGAGTTTCGATATCTAATTATGACAATGTAGCGTATAATTTAAATTGTCTCAAATGCCTAGAATTGTTGAGATCATTAAACAAATAGATATGACCGAAGAGCTTTCCACCTATTCATGTAACGCAGATGCAAATGACTTGATGTATAAATCGGTTTCTTATGGTGAAATGAATGAATTCTCTAGAAAACGACGTTCCTTTCAAATTAGGAAGAATAAAATTTAAGGCTGTGATAATGACCAGTCATTCCCTTGTAATCATCTCGATGGGAATTGGACATTTTTGGAGGAAGTTGAAAGTTATAATTAACTTTTCTGATATGTTTGCACGAATTAATATTTACATGTCAATTGCTACATATTGAAACAAAAGAATTTCGACATCTTTACCGAGCTTTTGTGAGACAGCAGGAGTCGGTAAGTCGAAAATCATTTAGTCTAGAAGTGGCGCAAGTCTTGAAACGATATCTAGAACTTTGAATTTAAAATGAGGTTTTTAAGTAAAGTAAAATTTAAATGCTGAAAACATTAAGTCGAATAGTTAAGAATTTTTTATTACCGCAACAGGGTATGTATAATTAGGGTTCACAGACACTTAAATATACAATTTTCGTACTCGAAATCTAAAATTGGAGGTTATGATTTTTTGCCTTCAGAATTATAACAAGAAATTGCTGTTACAAAGGCGTATAATGTGTCAAATCTAAATATTACTTTATTTAATAATTTGCAAACTATGCATATACATATATGTACAGTAAGATTGTTATCACTATGTACAGTAAGATTGTTAGAATATACTGTATCTGATTTGATTGAGTCCCATACTGATTATAAAAGCACTAAGTTCGTGAATATTTCATGTAATATATCGTACTGGTGTGGAGGTAGTATCATATGGTTATAGCCAGGTATGGTGAGGGGTCAAATATGTGTAGGTAGGAAGTTCCAGACAGTGGTATTCACTGACTGCTCTATGGTATTGGGCACTGGGATGTCGCTGATTCAGGACACGCTATGAGGACGATGCTACGGAGCCAGGGATAACTTTTGAAGGTTTCAGTTATTGGTTTGTCGAGGAGCTCACCCTTTACCAGTTCTCCACTCAGCATTTTTCAGATATCTATGCGCCCCGAGAGATTCCCAGCTTTTGTCCTTTGCCGGTTGCTGCACTCCAATAAAATCCAGCTTCATACCCAATGCTAGCAAGTCCACTCATCCTATATTCAATCACTGGCTGCTTGACCCCTCCCGATTTCTTAAGTTCACAATGATGTAAGTCGTTCCATTTCGTATTGGTTGTTTCTTATATGCCTTGTCTTTTATTTTGTCAAGGTATGGTGACTATTACCTTCAACAGAAATAAACTAAATAAATTTACATAACGTTATTTTATTAAGGTACATTTCTCAAATTGAGCTAGTCCCCCACGAAGTAAACTTGCAAAGAATTTACCATTTTACAGAACTGCTTCCAAAAAGTTTGAATGAGTGAACACCCAAAATTTAAATGGAGGACACACTAATCTCATCTGAGAATCGTTATTCAATATATTGTGCAGCATGAAAGTTGTCGAATTCACTACAAAAGTATGAACAATCTTGCAAATTTCATGACTTTTATAATTCGTGTTCTCTACTGGTGTCAAAATTTCTTATGACAGATTTTCTCAAAGAGAGATAGCGATAGTTACTCAATTCAAAAAATTGTTCGTCGGATAAGATTAAGAGAGTTTTTTCCAATGCCAGGCAATGAATTGAACATTTCCATCTTGGCGCAACAAGGGAGGATTTGTGAATCACTACGTTACCCTGTTGCAACACGAGTGGGTGGGTTCAAGTTATACCTCACATTCGTGCTATACGTTCTAGGCACAACATGTGAATAGAGACGAATAAACAGCATCCATGTTTTACCACAGATTAGAAACAGGTAGTTTTCGATTTAAAAGCCAGCGCCCTCACCACTATTGGTCTACAAAGTGCGTAAAATTCCGTTATTAACCCTCTTGGTGTTTTGTCTTCGTGTCGAAAACTGCCGTGTAGTGTCCAGCCTCTGGTGCGAAAACATGTTCCAAACTGTCACCAGATCTGGGACAATTTGTTTTTTATATTTGGATCTTCGTTCCCCTTGGAATAATCGGACAGTTTTGTCTCGACAAGATATCTCGGCCTTAGCAAAATTGACCACATCTTGAACGAGATATCTCGTCAAAACACTTAGAGGGTTAAAGAAATGCAGAATATTATAAACTAATGAAATGCACATGTATCGCGCATCATTGACTGATGGCCCGTTTGAGTACAGTGAATGAAATTTCACTGTTGCTGTTTGAAAACTTGCAATTCCAGAACCAAATTTTCTGAATTGACCAACCAGTGCAAGTCATGAGAAATTGTGTATCCATGGGAAAACTTTTCAAGACACGATCTCATTAGTGCATAAACCTTTTTACACAACAGATTAAATAAGCTTCTTATTTCTATGTATCTTTTTGATCGCCAAGTTTCCAATTCATTTAAATAACACTACTAAAATTTTTCTTAGCGCTCTGGTTAGTATAACATATGAACTTTACCTCTGAGTGTTAGTTTTCCAAGAGTGCTATAGTCCGGTTCTGGCTCATTGGCATTTGAGTCACGTGACTTTGAACGAGTCTATTTGTCAAATTAAGGATAAAGACAATGTTTCACAACTGGAGTCAGGCATGGATTCTGGCTCCGAATTTATCGTTCGGTACCAGGAATTTGTAATTGATTAAACAAATAATCACATGACGACTTCCATAAACGTTTTGCGTAAGTCAACCCTTTCCTCTGGCGAGTGTACTACCTTTGAAGAAATGGACTCCTCCAAGGTCATCCGCTTGCTCACCAGAGCAACACCTCTCAGGGGCTCATCTTTAGGCTTCACAAAACCAAGGTGCCATCGCGATCTTTTTTCTGATGGGTTTTAGAGGTTTACTGCCTCTGGTAAACAAGGACTCGTGAACCCAGGATGCCCAAGAGATCTTTCTCTTCTCCATCCTTTCTTGTCACAATAACTTGATATTTGTCTTGTGTTTGGCGCAGCTTGACCAAATATGGCCTTCACGTCATAAAACCCAAAACCACCCAGAGCCACACTACTGTTTTACCCCTACATACTTTAATGGTTAAATCAAGCCTATTGGTTTAAAGAAACCTAGGAAGCTTTATTGGTCAAGAGCAGCTATTGTTATCTGGCATGCCTTACGGGTGGTGAAACGGCTTAAACTGGATAAGCTTTATTTCATTTCAACGACTTTGTTTTGAATTTTTGACACTTG